>CM053788.1:265238096-265269239 GCA_028749045.1 Cupressus sempervirens | reverse complement strand
AAAGCAAGTTTGAAAACACAGAAGAAACAGCATATGATAATAGCACCTGTCCAGATGAGCTCACGGCCTTGACAAGTAGTCCCTGATCTGCCCGTGCCCTTTCATGGTCAACCCGTTGCAGTTGCAACTTGCCTACTCCTACGCGTCTTTTAGGTTCACCTAATCTCGCAAAAAGTAAGCAGGAAAAGCATGGAGGCGAGTCAATCAAGTCCAATCAATCCATTGTATTATCCAGTGAGCTAGTTGTGGAGGGAGAACTTTGACCACTGACCCACGGATCCTGTACCGAGACCGGCGACGCCATGTCCGTACTGTCCAATCGGGTAACGGAGCTTTTCAGCTGTGCTATCACCGATTGTTGAATCGCAACCTGTCCCGTTGCAGAATTCGTTTCGTAGGAAGCCCTGATGGATTGGAGCTCGTCTGCGACTTCAAGCATGCAGGGGCGTGCGTCTCTGTCGAATGCCAGGCAACGGAAAGCCAGCTCGGCCAGCATGTGAGCGGAGCTGAGGAAGAACGTGTCCTTTTCCTTTTCGGCGTCGAGAAGAAGAAATGGGTCGATGATGTGGTGGAGGCATCCGCTGCCGATCTTGTCGAGGGCCAGAACTGCGAGGTTGATCTCGCTCTTGTTGCGCGTGAAATCGACCACTTTTAACGCCGTGATGATCTCCACCAAGACGACTCCGAAGCTGTACACGTCGCTCTTGTCGGAGAGGTGGAAGTTCTGGTGGTACTGCGGGTCCACGTAGCCCGGGGTCCCCTGAGGCACTGTCGAGACGTGGGATTCCTCCGTCGGAATCACGATCCTCGACAGCCCGAAGTCGCCCACTTTGGAGTTGAAATTGAAGTCGAGCAAGATGTTGGTGGATTTGACGTCTCGGTGGTAGATTGGGGGATTAATGGCGGAATGCAGATATGCCAGTGCGCTTGCGGTCTCTGAAGCGAGGGTTAGGCGTCTGGTCCAGGAGAGGCCTGGTCCTCTGTGGCGTTGCAGGTGCTGTGAAAGAGTACCGTTGGGCATGTATTCGTACACCAGTATCGCCTCCCCCTTTTCGATGCAGCATCCGATCAGACGGACCAGATTTGGATGGTCTACTGAGGACAAGAGCTTTATTTCGTTCATTACCTGCTCGATGCCCTCCCCCTGTCTCTCCATGTGCCGGATCTTCTTAACCGCCACTGCCCGCTCGCGATCGCTGCTCAGCCTGCCCTCGTACACTGTTCCGAAGGCCCCGTTTCCCAGCTTCTGTTCTTCCGAAAACCCCTTTGTCGCGCGCTCCAGTTCCCTGTATGTGAATATGTGGATCGTTGATCCTCCGCTCGCTTCCAGTAATCTTTTTCGACTGTTTCGATTTCCTATGGCCTTGCTTCTCCTCTTCAGGAGACAGTATACGAGCCCTAAGAGTAGTACCACTGCTGCCCCTGCTACTATTCCTGTACATACAAGATTTATGGGAAAAGATTGTTTTAAAAATAAGAACGGATTTTAATGAGTAACTGAGTAATAAAACTATGTCTAAGATTTCTTGTGAAAAATGGTTGGCAAAATCTTTAGTGATTTCCGGCATGGAGAGCATATTTTCAGAGAAATTTAGATCACTGACGAGTAAAACTTAGTTTTCAAATTGTTGAGACAAATTTCTAGCAAATTTTTTATCGAGATCCAGCATGGAGAACCGATTGTCAAAGAAATTTTAAGCACGGACGAGTAGAACTTAGTCTTCGATTTCCGCTAAACAATGTTTATCAAGATCTTGAACGACTTCCAGCATGGAGAACAGAGTTTCAAAGAAATTTAGAGCACAGACGAGTAAAACCTAGTCTTCGATTTATTGAGACAAATGTCTAGCAAAATCTTTAACGAGATCCAGCATGGAGAACAGATTGTCAAAGAAATTTAAAGCACAGACGAGTAAAACCTAGTCTTCGATTTTTGCTAAACGATGTGTATCACGATCTTGAACGACTTCCAGCATGGAAAACAGAGTTTCAAAGAAATTTAGAGCACAGACGAGTTAAACCTAGTCTTCGATTTTAAAGAGACTTCAAGCACAGACGAGCAAAATTTAGTCTTTGATTTCTTGAGAAAGAGATTTAAGAAGAAAGACAAAAATATATATATTTACAATCTCTTGCTACAGAATAAATGTTATAGAGAATGAAAAGATTAGTAAAATCACCTCCAATGAGAACCCCGATCCTGTTCGTTCCTCCACAATTGCCAGACATGTACCCAGAAGGATCGCACTTCGAAGATTCTGATGGATTAAAAGCTTTAGTCAGACTTCTAAACGCACAAAACTGAGTCAAAGACATTTGCCCTAAACGTGCATCGTTGAGCTTAATGCGACATTTCCAATTTGTGAAGTTGCAGAAACAAAATATTGAGTATCCTTTCACAAATTCTTGAGGACAATATAGCATAAGACGGAATGGAAATCGCATTTACCTCTGTGGCAGCCGTCACCGCGAGCGAATCCATCTCCGACAAAGCCTGCTTTACAAGAGCATTTATACGCCGGTTCACCTGTGCTAGGAGACGAAAGTCGTTTACAATCTGCGTTCACAGAACAGGTGTTCGCAGAACATTTGCCGTTAATCCACCATCCGAGCTCGAGGCTTCCGAGATCTAGTAAAATTTCCGAATTGTCCTTTCTGTCGACCACAATATTGCTAAGCAACGTATTGCACTGATCGCCGTAGAGGTCTTTCCACTTATAGAAATGGTCTGTTCTGTTTCTGCGAAGGCAGCTATAGTCGGAGGAATTGCACCTCTGTTTTTCTTCATTGGAAAGACGATTCTCTGCTAAGGTAAAGGTAAGATTGAAAGGACAATCGTATGAGGAACCTAGCTTCGGGCAGTTCTTAACTAGCAAAATATTTCGAGTCGTGAGAGCGTACTGGCTCTGGAACTCACCGAGATCATTAAACTGGTTATGGCAATGAAATCCATGGCTGATGCGGACTCCATGGCTCGTAATATTTTGCACTTGGAATCCTTTCACGGTAATATTACTGTCACCGGAGCAATTGAGAATGTTAGGGCATTCGCCTCCGAAACCGAAAGGATACGGCACCGTTTTCGTACCGCATTTTCGATTGCAGGCCTCTGAACCCTCGGATATGAGAATATGAAAGCTCGCCAGGACCAGACATATCACGAAACCTGATTCTTTCATTTGCTCTGCCTGTTTCTCCAGCAAACACAAATTATTAGCTACCAGGTCGTGAACTACAGTATTTGATTGGAAACGATTCTTCCAGAAAAAATAGACGTCATTTGAAGATAATATTTTGTTGCTTTAAATTTACATATCTTAATAAATGAAGACTACTCCAAAAGCAAAATGCGTGAGGGATGCAGCAAAAGAGGAATCTTCAAACAAAGAGGACTACAGCAGCAGACACAAATAATTATAACCTGAAAAGAATCATAACTGACAGACACCGCCCATCAGAATTGACTAAATCTCAGGCTTTGAACGAGTCTTGGTAAAAGCAATTCCAATGCTTAACAAATATTACAAGGAATCTCCGCAGGAAAGAGAGAAAAACAGACAAGACTTTGAAAGCTACTGAATCTCCTAGGTTTTGAGCAGAAATACAAGCTAAACCAGACGACAACTAAAAAACCATTAATATTTCGCCTCAAACCCCCAAAATAACCAGCAAAAATACAGACGACGCTATGCAACCGCAGAATTTCAATACACCCTGACAGAAATATCTGACAAGTCCGTGTGCAAAACGAGATCCAGGCAATTTAAAGCAATAAATTCAACTGCACATTTCTGGATGCTCAAACTCTCATTGAAAACCCGACCTATTTCACATGGAATCCATTAATAAAAAGTGTTACACAGTAAATAAAAATGCGAGGATTACCTTGGAAATTCGGACCTCTCCGTTAACGTTGAGCCACAGGGAGATGAGAATATCTGGAAAACAGAGCATAATAATTGACAATTAACGCCTGAATGCATCATCAAGGACTTTTGGCAGAGAGTTTGAGAGCGAGTGATTAAGGACTACTATAGGGTGTTGAAGCTGGAACCTGTGCATTTGGTATGCTCAACAGTCATCACACGCGTATAATAAAAATGCCGCCTTTACCAGTCGGTGTGCATTGACAAGACTGCGAATTCAGAAACCCTAGTTTGTTTTCCAAGGACCCACAGCACCATTTTTTCTCTAAAAGCCAGAGCCAGAGGCTGCACGAAAGATCATTCTACAGAACGCGTCCATTATTGTCACTGAAGACTCGCTCCCGATGTGTAAATTTTTTCGCTCTGTCTCGACTAAAATAATAAAATGACCTCCCATCCATCCTTTTATAGCTTTACAGAAGTCAAATTATCGATCATAAGAAAATCGTTTGAAGAAAGGACAAAGTTCACATGATCGATCAAGTGGTTCAACCTCTACACCACGTATTCTCTCTCTCTCTCTCTATAATTTTTTTTTGGTCACTCGGTTGCTGGAAAATGCAAACCTCGCACTTTCCGATTTAGATTTTATTTTGGTTTGGTTACTCACACAGGTTAGTAAGTATTAAATGGTTTAATTTAAATTGTGAATGGGTATTTTTTAAAGAAAATAATTATTATTATTTTAATACTTATTTTCATTTGTTTATTAGTCTCATTTTTAAAGGAAAAATATCCACAAATAATTAATTTTGTGTGTACGATAATTAAAACTCATATTGTATAGTTTATAATGTTCAAATATTAAAAAAAAATTAAACTGATATTTTACTAGTTTGTTATTGGTCTATTCTAATTTTGTTGGAGTTTTTAAGTTTAAGCAAATGCAAAACTCTATCATTTAGCAGTTGTTGTGATGTTGTTCTTTGTTATAATATATATTTTTTCTTCAAATTAGATTTATAGATAAGAAATGCAAATGACAAAGTAATCTTTGATTGAAAATCTCAAATATACGCCTAACAAAGAATAACATTTTTTAATATTAGTAAGCTTGTAACTAAATAAATGTATTCAAAATGCACAAACACGAGCAAGGTAGAAAACATTTGATTAAATGTCTTGAAGAAGTGTGGCCTTTTAAAATTACACAATCACAAGACAATGCATAAAATAAAATGGATATGTAAAAAAATGAAAAATTTAGAAACTTTTCTAACCTTGAAAATTTTCCGGAACAACCAAAAGTTTTGAAGAATTTTAAAAAACAACACCTCAAAATAGTCAAGAACTACACTATACACCTATTGAAAACTTTTAAATATTATTCAAATACTTTTCTAGCAAAGTGTTCATGAACATTGAAACATATTATG
The DNA here is from genome assembly GCA_028749045.1 of Cupressus sempervirens. Classification (NCBI taxonomy): domain Eukaryota; kingdom Viridiplantae; phylum Streptophyta; class Pinopsida; order Cupressales; family Cupressaceae; genus Cupressus; species Cupressus sempervirens. The sequence goes on along the minus strand of CM053788.1, from coordinate 265,263,937 downwards.
AAAAATAAATTATTGATGGTGTTTTTATATTATATCATAAAACAAGCATTATCTTGATTTTGTATTTATGAGAAAATTCTATCGATTTTCTATTTACACCTTTTGTTAGTGCAATATTATTTATGTAGTTTTTATTTGTCATGCTTACATTCAACTAATATTTTTAAGGCATTAGTATGATTACCCTTTACGAATATAAATCATTAATCTAGTACAAATTCTAAGCACTAAAACAAGCATAATTTGACACAAACCACCTTCCATTTTTCATATAGCACTTATCAAAAACATGTAACTCATTTTGTGCTTATCCCTTATATTTATAAGATATATCCCTTCTATTTATAAGATAATGTTTATGAACTCTTTATTTCTCATGCTTACATTCTAGTAAGATTTTGATGCCATGGATATGATTATTGTCCTTGAGTACAAATCTTCTTTGATTGTGCCTATCATCCCTATAAACTATAAAAATATATACTAATTTTACTATATTTGACTATTTCCTTGCTTATAAAATTGACCTTCCACTTTTTGCAATAGGCAGGAACTCTTTCTCAAACATAGATCTTGTTTACTTTTTGTTTTTGGTTAGTTTTACATTTTGAAACTTTTAAATGTAAGGGTTAAATTTACTTTTCTTATATATTAAATGTTGATTTGATTTATCTAATATTTTGTATAGGATTCTAAAAGTTGTAGTTTTAAAGGCAATATATGTAGTTCAACTACATATATTCCTTGGCTTGATGATGAATCATCGAGTGTGATCTGAAATATCATCTTGACAATATTCATAATTTAAACAAAATTAATAATTACAACTTATTGGTGTTGTATTTAGAAGGTTGAGCAAGATTTATTTTAGATGTATCATCCAATCATCTATGTCTTGCATCATAGAGTTACCTTTTTGCATGCACATATTGTTAGGGGCACAATTTATCAAAAAAAATCTTCACAAAAGTATTTAATGCATCTTAAATGTTTGACAAAGTTCTCCTTAATTGGAATTAATTTTTGACATTCTGTTAGATTAAGATGATAAATCATATGATTTACACTTGTAATATTGTAAATTTTATGTGTGCAATTCTTTGTTATGTAGTGCCTCCTCTTTATCCAAACTCAAATTTCCATCTAGGTGTCCATCTCAGTCTACATCCCGTAACATATTACTTAGTTCAAATCCTCAATGTAATGTCCCCATCTTTTTCCCCGTCTTTTTAGCATATCAGTGGAGTTCTTAGCCTTTACATTCTTTGAAGGCTAAGTGGAGAAATAAAGAGAAATTGATTAAATTAATTTCTTATAAAGTCAAAAAAAAGGGGGGCGTGACTTTATATTTAAATAATTTAATTTATTAGAGAATGCATTAATTATTGGAAGGGGGAAGCTTATACTAATTTAATTTTCTAGAAGCACAATTAATTATTGTATTGTAAGAGAGAAGCTTCTAGCAAGTGCACTAATTATTGGAAAGGGGAAACTTCTAGTAATTTAATTTCCTAAAAGCACATTAATTATTGGAAAGGGAGAAACTTCTAGAGAGTGTAATTATTAAAATTTTTATTTCCTTCTACGAGGGTCAAGGAAAAGTATAAATAAAGGTGAGAGCTTCATTGTTTATCATCCGATTATGTGAATTACATTTGATATCAAGTTGGGAGAAGAAACTAAGGTTTTTGATTTCAGTCAGTCATTGGAGAATGTCAAATCTTCAATGTTGCAACCATTTGAGGTGGTGAAATATCCATTGAATTTGGTATTTAGGAGAACTTCAATTTAGGAGTTCTATTTATGCTTAATTGGAGAAAAGATTTTGGCTACTTTAGTACACATGCATGATGCCATGCTGCAGTATCTGTGTTTGATTCTTTTCCATTCTCGAGCATCACTATTATCATTGTACTTCATCAGCATATGATTTTTCTATAATAATTCAGAATCAAAATTTTGGCATTATTGTAGTCATTGTTTTGCATCTAGTTTCCATGTATTTGCACTGATAATACCAAAAGAATTGTTGGGGTTATTACATTGGTATCAAAGCTAAATCTTGTCATCCTAAGGGTTTAGCAATCATAGTAGCCAGAGACCATGGGTGATAGGCACGAGCATAGCCCATTAAGAGACAATAGGGATGTAGATCAAAGGGAATTTTACAAAGAAATGGTTATAGGACAAGAGAGAATGGCACAGGATTTGCAGACACTCACCACCATGGTTGAGCGCATGAATCCACAGGATAGACAAAATCAGGAACAAGAGGATAACATGAGTGTAGTGGGATCACCTAGAGCTCATAGAACTATTTCCAAAATAGTTGATAGGCCCACATGTCCTACCTTTGTTAGGGAAGAACCAATATAAGAACTAATAGAGGAAGTCAAGGATGAGACATTTGCATATATCCTTATGGCTAGAAATGATGAATGAGAATTATTGGCACCACAGGTTTGGGAGAGGATGACTTGTGAGAGGTTTGTGAACCAAAGAAGAGAACACTACCATATAATTGGACAGAATAAGAGACCTCATGGCAAGAATAATGAATTAAAGTGGGCTACAAGGAAACTTTCCTTTAAATTTGATGGGAGTGGTAGAATGACAGCACAAGCTTGGATCCACAAGCTTGATACATTCTTAGGATTGAGACCTACGACAGAAGTGGAAGCAATAAAATATGCCACACTACATTTAGAGGGAGTGACACATGATTGGTAGTACCATGGGATGGTTACCCTTCATCATAACCAAGTGACTTCATATCAGGACTTTGTGGATAGGTTGGTAGAGAGATTTGATAAGAAGGATCTAGAAGTCTACTTCAGGGAGTTGGCATAGTTGAGACAAACAGGTGGATTGGAGGATTTCATTAGTGATTTTCAGAGGCTATTCGTTATGGTGCCAGATATATCAGATAGGAGATTGGTTGTTTTGTTCATGGAGGGATTATCCAAACCACTAAAGGGTTTGGTAAAAGCCTTTGATCCATTCAATTTGCAAGGAGAAATTAAGAAGGCTAGAAGTATGGAACAAGCAGCCCCGGAAATAAATTTTAGTCAAAGGGAGCATCATCCAGCAAAGACAAACCATTCTTCAAGAAACTAGAAAGGAATGAAACAAAGGCTGAAAATAAAGATAAATCATTTGCTCCTTTGGATAGGGAGTCATTGAATGATTTAAGAAAGAAAAAAACTTTTTTTTTTATTGCAAAGGACCCTACGACATGAACCATGACTGTCCTCTTAGACCAAAGGGCAAAGCTAATAGAATTATGTGGGCATACTATGAGGAATTAGAATCAGATAATTTCGACTAGCAATCAGATGTAGAGGAAATAGATGACAAAGCTAAAAACTCGTCTAAAATGGAGTTCAAAGATGGGGAAGGAGATGGGAAACTTAGGGAAGCTCATCTCACTAGTATTAAGTAAGAAGGATCATTTCAAATGAGAGGAGTACTTGCTGGTCAATGAGTTATAACTATGGTTGATACTGGTGCTACTCATAATTTCATTGATGCTAAGTTGGTGGAAAGGCGTAGCATACAAACAGAGGAGTTTGGAGGAATTAGAGTGAGGGTAGCTAATGGCTATGTCCTCAATTGTGATCATAAGATCACTAGACTCCCATTGGAAGTTAATAATTATGCTTTTAAGGCAGATTTCTATGTTGTACCTATGGGAGATACATATATAGTCCTTGGAATGAGTTGGTTGCATGATATTGGTGAATTCACTCTTAATCTCAAGGAGATGGAAATGAGGTTTAAAGTAAATGGGAGGACACATATTCTTAAGGCAATCAAGAATAGTGATTTTAGAATGGTCTCTTTCCAGAGGATGGCTAGATTGATTCGACATGATCAGATGGAGTGGGCACAAAAGTGCATGTTAATGCCATCACAGGAGGGGCAGTCGAAGACTGAATATTCTCTTGATATTTAGAAGCTTAAAGTTAAACACTCTAAGATTTTCAGTGACATTCCACCAAGTAGACCACCAGACAGGGGTATTGAGCACATCATTGAGTTAGAGGGGGCTAAGCCCATCATGATTACACCTTACAGGCATCCAAAGAGGTTGAAGGATGAAATTGAAAAAACCATAACTGAGTTACTTGCTATGGGCCATATTAGACTAAGTAGGTCTCCTTTTGCTTCCTTAATAAGAAGACTATTAAAAAAAGGTACCCCATTCCCAAGATTGATGAGTTGATAGATGAGCTTCATGGAGGTTGCTTCTTCTCAAAAATAGATTTGAGATTAGGTTATCACCAGATCAGAGTTAGAGAGCAAGACATCAAGAAGACAACCTTTAGATGTCATTATGGCCATTTTGAGTTTGTAGTTATGCCATTTGGGCTAACTAAAGCACCTGCTACCTTTTAGGCAACAATGAATAGGGTTTTCCATCATCTGTTGAGGAAATTTGTACTTGTCTTCTTTGATGATATCTTGGTATGCAATAGATTTTGGGAGGAGCACTTGGTTCACCTTGACATGATGTTGGATATATTGGGCAGAGAGTCCTTGTATGCAAAGGAGTCAAAATGTGATTTGGGTATGACAGAGTTGTTGTATTTGGATCACATCATCAATGCCAGAAGGCATACGCATGGATCTTGAAAAGATTTGTGCCATTGCGAAGTGGCCTTCACTAGTGAACCTTACACAGTTGAGGAGTTTTCTTGGATTATGTGGTTTCTATAGGAGGTTTGTGGATGGATATTCCAAGCATGCAACACCCTTAAAAGATTTGATGAGAAAGGGAGCTTTCTTGTGGACTCTTGAGGCACAGGAGTGTTTTGAGAAATTTAAGGAGTTGATGACTTCCTATCCAGTGTTAGCATTACCAGATTTTAACACACCTTTTGAGCTACACTGTGATGCTTCTGGAGAGGGCATTGGAGCAGTGCTTATGCAGGAGAAGCACCCTATTTCTTATGAGAGTAGGAAATTAAGAGGGCCAGAGCAGAGCTTTAGCATATATGGTAAGGAGATGTTAGCCATTATGCATGCTTTGGCTAAATTCAGGCAATATTTGGTAGGTAGAAAATTTTGTATCAAAACCAACCATAATAGCCTAAAACACTTTTTGGGGCAATGAGATCGCAATGATTGGTAGTAGAAGTGGGTGAGCAAGTTACAGTCCTATGACTTTGATATTACATATTTTAAAGGGACACAGAATGTAGTTGTTGATGCTTTATCACGTAGGCCCCATTTGAGCTTATTAATAGATATATTGGAGGATTGGAGACATTTGATCCTTGTAGAGTATGTAAAGGATGCATGGACTGCCAGATTCATAGATGGAACTATTTAGGACAACAGATACACCCTTGTGAATGAGCTCATCATTTACAAAGGGCAGATATTTTTGGTTCCAGGATCAATAGTGAGGAGGATGGTTCTGAAATCTTTTCATGATTCACCTATGGCAGGACATCCTGGTTTCTACAAGACATACCAGCATATTAGAGAGCACTTCACATGGAAAGGGCTCAAAGAAAAAGTACTTCAGTATATTAGGGAGCATCCCACCTGCCAGCAGAATAAGCAAGAACATTCCTATCCAAGTGGTTTACTTCAGCCACTTCTGATTCTTGATAGAAAGTGGGAGTGTTTATCTATGGACTTCATCATAGGACTACCTAGAGCCCAAGGTAGGGAATGCATATATGTGGTTGTGGATCACCTTATGAAGTTTTCACACTTCTTTATGATCACTACTACATACACTACTACAGAGGTGGCAAAGTTATTCTTTAAGGAGATATTTAGACTACATGGCTTACCTCAGAACATTGTGAGTGACAAAGACAATAGGTCTATCAGTCATTTTTGGCAGAAGCTATTTAGGTTGTGTGCAACAGAACTCACTCCGAGTACTAGCTACCACCCTCAGACAGATGGTTAGACAGAGATAGTGAATAAATGGGTGGAGGGATATCTCAGAAATTATATAGCAGGGCAATAGAAGGCATGGGTAAAGTGGATTTATCTTTGTGAGTATTGCTACAATACTACTTATCACATGTCTATTCAGATGTCACCCTTTATGGCCCTGTATGGGTATGAGGCACCCAATTTTATGGATCTTCTTTTGAGTGACAGTAGAGTGCCAAGTGCAGGTGATTTGTTATAGGAGAGTCAAGATATTGTTAAGACTCTCAAGGATAATATAACCAAGGCATAGAATCAACAGAAGTAGTATGCAAACTAGAAGAGGACAGAGCAGACTTTTGAGGTTGGAGATATGGTGTATCTTATGTTGTAGCCTTACCATCAATCCACTCTCAAGAAGAGTGGTGCCAAGAAACTTAAGCCACAATACTATGGTCTATTCAGGATTATTAGGAAAGTGGGAGAGGTGGCTTATGAGTTAGATTTTCTAGCCGAGAGCAAGGTGCACAACTTTTTTCATGTGTCATGCCTCAAGAAGGCGCTAGGACATCATATTGTTCCTTCTATAGTGCTTCCACCCTTGGATGATGAGGGAAAATTGATATTTGTGCTAGAGGCTATCATTGATTTTAGGGAAAGGAAATTAAGGCGGCACATTATAAGGGAGTATTTGGTGAAATGGAAGGACCTGCTAGTAGAGGATGCGACATGGGAGAACGAGGAGATTTTGCAGCATCTGGACTTAAAGTTTCTTGAGGACAAGCAATTTTAGGGAGCGCAGACTATAATGTCCCCATCTTTTTAGCATATTAGTGGAGTTCTTAGCCTTTACATTCTCCAAAGGCTAAGTGAAGAAATAAGGAGAAATTGATTAAATTAATTTCTTATAAAGTCAGAAAAAAAAGGGGGGTGACTTTATATTTAATTTATTTATTTTATTAGAGAATGCATTAATTATTGGAAGGGGGAAGCTTCTAGTAATTTAATTTTCTAGAAGCACAATGAATTAGTCTATTCTAAGAGAGAAGCTTCTAGCAAGTGCATTAATTATTTGAAGGGGAAAACTTCTAGTAATTTAATTTCCTAAAAGCACATTAATTATTGGAAAGGGAGAAACTTCTAGAGAGTGCAATTATTAAATATTTTATTTCCTTCTACAAGGGTCAAGGAAAAGTATAAATAAAGGTGAGAGCTTCATTGTTTATCATCCAATTTTGTGAATTACATTTGATATCAAATTGGGAGAAGAAACAAAGGTTTCCAATTTTAGTCAGCCATTGGAGAATGTCAACTCTTCAGTGTTGCAACCATTTGAGGTGGTGAAATATCCATTGAATTTGGTATTTAGGAGAACTTCAATTCAGGAGTTCTATTTGTGCTTAATTGGAGAAAAGATTTTGGCTGCTTCAGTACACATGCACAATGCCACACTGTAGTATCTGTGTTTGATTCTTTTCCATTCTCAGGCATCACTATTATCATTGTACTTCATCCACATATGATTTTTTTGTAATAATTCAAAATCAAAATTTTGGTATTACTGTAGTCATTGTTTTGCATCTAGTTTCCATGTGTTTACACTCATAATACCAAAAGAATTGTTGGAGTTATTACACTCAATCATGTAGATTGTTTTATTCATGGTGCATGCACATCATAGAGATGTTTGCACAACATACACTCATCCTAGGAATATGCAAACTATAGGGTAAAACTATGGTTTGGTTTTCTTCGCTATTTTGACTCAAGTTGGTCTTTGTATAATTATCTTGTTTACTACTATCAATTTTTAATCTAGAGTTGTAGACAGATGAATGATATTGTGGTTGTTCAACGAAGGGATAGAGGTAGAAAATCAACTGGGGGTGATATACATGGAACAAAAGATAACAAATCTTGATTATGCAAAGAACATGTATTTGATCTTATCCTATAAGTATCACAAATGGAATTGTAAACCTAATGAAATAAAAAATCCAATCTTACAATTGAAATGACATTTTTATTCTAAGAATCAAACCAAGACTTATACACTTTTACATAATAAATTTTACCTCATAATCTTAAAGGATTAAACCAAATTATACACTTTAATCAAGCTTCATCAATCATCTTTAAAACATCTATTCTTCGTATTGTCACCTACTATTTCTTTAGAATGACTTCCACTTTACACTTTATGAATAAGGATAAAATGGTTCTACTTCCTATCATGAAAGTGACAAGAAGTGGAATAGAGTGTAGGCAAACAAGTGTTTTTATTACAATTACCTTAATCTAATTGTTCATTTATTAGTTTTTTTCTTCTTTGTGCCTTTGGATCAAATGATAAAAACAATCAATGCTTTTTAAGAACAATGAGCTTCCTTCCAAAATAGGTTTACAATTACAAAAATCATATCGAAGTTTGAATAGAATATATATCTTAGTGAGAATAGATTATTTCAACACTATCTATCTATCTCTTTTAAACATTAATACAACTTATTAAAACATACCCAAATATAGATGCAAAACAAAACAAATCATTCCATTAATGACATGTAGGAATGAATTTGAGAAACAAACTTGTCAATCGACATTATAAACAAATCATTGATAACATGAACAAGGGGCCCTACCTCCTCGATTGTTGGAATAGAATACACATGATTTGTTATACTATTTCAATCATACAATATTGTAGATGCCACATAATGATAGAAAGTAGCAACATACATTTATTTTTATGGAAGAGTACTGATATCAATCTTTTATTTTCATCCATATTTGTAACATGATAGTTAAGTTGGTTTGTTATGGCCATTGACCAAATAATCTTCTAAATCCCATTACACTACAAAATGACCATAGATCAAGACCAATCTTTTAGCTATAAACTAAAATAGGAACTATACTATATTAAACCACTGGCCTCATATCAAATGTCAATAGCAATAAATAACTATACCAAAAAATGCATATTTGTGTTTTGTCTTCTCACCATCAGCTCCCATGACACCTACACCAAACCATTACTCATTACCTTCCAATGCAATAGAAAACTAGTAGATTTTTCATGATTTTCAACAACTCATCAATCCTAGTTTTGGTTGCAAATTTTATCAAATATTTAGATTCTTTCATTAAATGGTGACATGATAATGGACATGGACAAAGGTAAAAGAAAAAAATACAAGCTAGTAACTAATAGACACAATCTGCATTCATCATTTACCCCCAACTAAACATTTTTCATGTCCTCATGCAAAGGAATATAGGTCATGAACCATGTAGAGAAGTTAGCTTTTGAAAAGCATTGTTAATCTCATTGACCTACTATTCTTGTAACTCACCAATCTTTTATACTCATGCATGGTGATATGATAAGTAGCCACCTTGCTAAGCTTTTCTTTTAACTTTTCATTTTTTTGCTTATTAGATTCAACAATTGTATAAGCTTCCTACAACAACTCATAAAGTGTTTTATTTACCATTTTGAGAGAAGTCACTTTTGCACTTGGATTGGGTAGTTCTTGGTATGAAATCTCTAGAGAATTGTTTGCTTCAAATTATTCTTCAATCCACCCACTTCTAGGTTGAGGACTTCCTTATGAATCTTTTGTCTCCTTATCATGGGGACCCATGGTAACTAGTATATCACATCCTTCATCTGCAATGCCCCATGGTTCATGTGCTAACTCCTACTACCCTGTTCCACTGGTCATAATTTATGTTATAGCTTGTATGTCCTCTCTAAAGGATGAGGTGATGTAAAAGGATCCTATCCATTTTCCTTCAAAAAAAATTCTTTCTTGTTGCTTCTTTGGATTCTCCCTTAACATTAAGTCTTACACGTAAAATTTTGTAAGCTTTTTCATCTTCTTGTAATTTCTTGAAATTCTCTTTTGGTAGACTTTGAGAAAATCATAGGCTTGATTCTAATATTTATCAGGAAGTTCTAATTATTATATCCTAGATGCCTTATATTCCTCATCTATTAATGAGCCTTGCAAAAATAATTTAGTTTCATACACTAGTGAAAATGGGGTAGCTCTAGTTAGTGTTCTAATGCTAGTTTAATAGGCCCACAATGTCGGATTTAACTAAATGTGTCAATCCATTCCTAAATCATCAAATGTTTTCTTTATGATTTTAAAGACATTCTTGTTAGTTTCTTTCACTTTTTCATTTCCTTGTGATGATCATATTTTCATGATCATGCCCTTTTGAGATGACAATATGTTTTATGATGATTACTAGTTATCCAGTATTTGGACATATCCTCTAATTATGTCTATATGTTAGATTTAGTGCTATGGTTATTTACTTCATTATTTCTTTGTGATGCTTTATGCGAAAGTGAGTGATGTAAATAGATTATTTCAATATAATTAAATAAATGTTTAAATTAGCTCATTTAATGTATTTATTGCTTCGGCTATGTTATTTTATGCAATTGCACTTGATCATACATTTTAGTGTGCAAGATTTATATCATGGCAGTGACACATGGAGATAGTGATTTAGTTGTTCATATCTGGCTAATGTCATCCTTGTATGGTCACCATATCTGATTTAATTGTTTAAATTACCTTCCAATGATTTAATAAATCTAGACTCATTTGCATTATGTGATTGGACCTGTGAGCATGTATGTGCATTTAGAGGTTCGCATTTGTTGTGAAAGTTATTAAAAAATTCTATAATTTTGGTTTAAGGGATTGTCAGGCTTTATTTTAATTAATTTTAATTCTTGGCAGCTTTGTGATAGTTGAATTCCAATTACTTGGAATAACCTATTTTCATTTGGGTCAAATTAGGGTTTAACTAAGTGACCTAGTTATTTACCCTAATTCATTATTCACTTGAAAAGTGAATAAGTATCCAAAAAGGAAATTTATTCCTCACTTCTCACTTTTGGAAAATAGAAATTGAGAGCAAATTTCTAAATCCTCTTATGTAGGATTACGTTTATGTTCGCTATAGGAGCTACGGATGTTGGATCTTTGCGATATTGATCTTGTTGGATCCAACTTAGGGAGACCTAATTGTCATAACTTTTGATAGCTTTCATGGGTTATTTATTTTATTGCATTTATTCTTGTTTTTTCCCTTTTGGCGATCAGGTAGGGCTCTCCCATTTTTATGTTTTAACTTCCATCTCTAGTAGTTGTATGTTAGGAGGCCAAGAACTAGTGTTCCCCTCCATTTTTTATTATTGGTTCTGCCTAGTTGATCAAGTATGAACATTTCCCTAATTTCGAAGATGAGGGTTTGGGGTTTTGCACTGTTATGTTGGTTATTTTTTGGACACGGTGTTCAAACCCAATTTTTTATTAGATTTTTGTGACTTATTCATCCTTGGGGTGAATGGTATTTATTTTTGTTGATTTTTGTCAATATTGGTCTTTGGGAGGTTTTCACCTTGATTTGTGTGCCACCCATTTTTCTTGGGTTTGCTTGGCATGATGTTGGTTGTGGACTTGGATTATCCGTAGGATGTTAGTTAGACCACTATTGCACTTTTATGTTACATTGGGATGCATGTCATATCCGTACTCCTAAGCTTGTATTCGATTAAGTGTTATTTTGCTTGTGTTCTCATCCAACCCTTGTTTTGTGATCTTCATGATTATGGTGCCACTACACATGAGCACGTGCACATGCATTTGTCAGGTGACTTGCAGGGACTAGACTCCCAATTGTTTTTCGGTGGAGTTATGTCCATTAGGGTTGGGATGGGAATATGCATGCCTACAGACACTCATCCTATGATGAGTATGTGTAGGGTAGGGTAGCACCATGGAGGGGCTTCTATTGCAACCTTATTGACTATTTCCTAGGTTGGTTGACTATTTCCTAGGTTGGCATGAAGAAGGCTTAATTAATTGATAACTAAATAAATTACTGGGTAATAAATTTAAGATAATAAAATAATATGTGAGCATCTAGTTTTAGTTTGAGGACATAGTATGTGGGCCTCCTCACAGGAGTTGATGCCACATGATACTAGCTTAGGCTACCCAATGCCAAGTGAGCTTGGGCTACTCGATGCCAAGAGACTTACCCTCCAGCAAGTCCCTACATAGTTGACCCATAGAGTGTCTAATTAAGACCTGTTATACTTGCATTGTCTAATGATCTTGGTTTCAATCATCTTTACTATCTAGCATGAGTGTTAGCCATGGACATTTTCTTTATGTCTATTTGTGGTTGGATCATTATCTCCATCATCATGGCAGGAGTGGACCTATGGGTTCCACATGGTTGGGAGGCATAGCTACCTACACCATTGTTGGGGACTAGTGTACAGAGGCAGTCTATTATTCTAGTGCAACCAATGCTTGATGTTCACTTGGTATATTCAAGTTTCTAGAGTATGTTCCCTTATGGCTTATGATTTTAATTCAAATGCTTGGATATCATGTTTAGATGATGTTAGTTATTTGATGTGTTCCTTCATTATGATGTTAGCATATGGTTAGGTGACGTGATTCAATTAGTTGGAGTATCTTTTTCTTTATTGGATTAGCATGTTAGATATCTTGTTCTTATGATGTTATTACATTGTAGTAGTGATGCCTTCATAAGATAGCTCTTACTATCTAGTTGACAGTTTAGGATGTTATGCGTGGGCGGGGGGGGGGGGGCGGAGGTGGGGTGGTGATGGTTAGGACCTTTGAGGTCTCATGATGTTATTATGATTGGGAGGAACCACACAAGAGTTTAGTTGTTTTTGTACATTGTGATGTTTCTTTCCACATTCTTTTCCTTTACTACTATGGTTTAGATGGGTAGTTGTGTTTATGTCTTGCTACTCTTATGTTCAAGTGTCCAAGCCTCAATTTTTGGATCTATTACTCCCCAATGTGGAGGTTCTTACTCTCTATTCCATCTCTTTGTTTGTTTGTCAAAATGTATCTTGCATTCCTCGGTGACAATGCTCTAGCATTAAGAAATACTGGAAAGTATCACACACCCAAGGAAAGTTTGTCGTACGATATTGGAAAGTATCGCATGCCTAAAGGAATTCCATCATATGATACTAGAAAGTATCACATGCCTATTGGAGAACTGTTGTATGATATTGGAAGAGTATCACATGACCATAGTAACTATATAGCCTAGACCCTGAAAGTATTTCCTAACAAAGGGAGAAATATTGAATGATACTAGTGAAGTATAGCCTAGGTTGTTTGGAAATGTCACTTGGGTTTGTGAGAAGACTTTCTCATGCAACCAATGGGCACTTTTTGACTTGACCAAAAGGTTTCAAGAAATGATTGGGATACCCTTTATGGAGTTCTTGAACCCTAGTGTCACTAATACATTAGACCTCAATTTGCAACGTTAATTTGTGACGGCAAGAAAAGATAATGTGTTTTTGGCTCTTTTTTTTCAATTTTAGCCCGATTCCATCGCAATTGCGATGACAGGCGTCACAATTGCGACGCCAACAGGATATAAGAGAAAAAAAAAGCGAAAAACCCTCATTTGCATGAAATCGCGCGACACAGGGTTCTTGTGAAAGGAAAGGCGCGCGCGTAGGAGATCACTTCGGCAGCATTGAGAGGGCCGAGGCATTGAAAATTCATGTATATACATGGAAAATGTAAGTAGCATTGAAAATGGAAACCTCACAAGTATATTGCAGTTGCACAGAGTCGAACTTATGTTCTTAAGCATGCAGCAATGCTCCTAACTAATGCATCTATTAACGTACTGATCATACAATTTTTTTTAATGCGTTTTAGTTTTTTAAATATCTTATGATGGGATTCTACTAACTGTCCTCGAGCCTACATATAGGTGGGTTGTTCAGTACTGCATGGTAGCATTCATCTAACAATCAATTTTCATTTTCTGTTATCTAATAGGTCCTGTATATATTGGCAAATACGGTCTGGTCACAGGTTACTTTCCATTTCGTTGCATTTTTAAGATCATTAAGGGGTGTAGGAACATTTAATCCACCAACAGGCTAAAAAATGAAGTATCATATATGAATTTAATGTATATGAAGACCCCTATTTATTGAGACTATTTGCTAATGAATGATTTGTCTTTGATCTTAGATCAGTTGATCCTTGATCTTGTCATCAAGAAGATTATGTAATCTCATTTGGATCTATATAAATTTTTACTTGTTGTTGAACAATTCTTGTGTTGATAAGTTTGAGATACTTTCCACAGCAAGTCAAATTGTGATATTACTGACAGGATTTAACTATGTAGTTTTCGAGTCAAACTCATTAATACGTGTATCATGAGTATTCACACATGAATCCATCTCTCATGAGAATAAATAGAACACTTACCACTCATTGGATTGAGGTGATGCTCATAGAGGTGAAGTACCAGCACTGGGACATCCTGGGAGGTCACCCATCCCAGTTTTACTCCATAGTTAAGTGCGCTTGAGCTGGAGTAGTACTGGGATGGGTGACCTCCTGGGAAGTCCTGGTGCCAGTGCTTCACCTCTGTGAGCATCACCTAGATCCAATGAATGCTAAGTGTTCCATTTATTCTCATGCAAGATGGATTCATATGTGAATTACTACTCATGATGCATGTGTTAATGAGTTTGACTCAAAAAGTACACAGTTAAATCCTAATATCAATATCACAATTCTTGTGTTTCTTTCAATTTCTTTAATTAGTATCAGAGTAGAGTAGAAAGGATCTAGGAAAGAGTTGAAGCTTCCAAAATAGATTTTGATTATTAATTTATTAGAGAAATCAGATCTCAGAAAATGATTCATGTAAAATAAAGGTGTGCAAGTAAATAGAGTGGATCATAGAAATACAGGTGACTATAGATGATGTGAATGCATGTAAGGTGTTTGCAGCCACTGCCATAAGAAGTAAGTCAAAAGGCATATAGAACTTGTTAAAAGGAAACTATTAAAGATTTCTTTTACAAAGCAGAGGAGGAGCAGATTCAACCACTAAGAAGTCTGCAGAAGTCCACAAAGAATTGAAGAAGTGCTGATTTAGAGCAAGGATTGCATAATGAGATTACAGAGATAATTTCAATGCTCCTGAAGGATTACATAAAATAGTTAATAGTTACTTATTTTTAGAGAAGCATTGTAGGCGTTGATTGCAGTTGTGTGAGTAAAATGGCCAATTAAAGACAGACAGGTGTGAGAAATTTGAATAGAATTTGCTGACTATGTTTTCTGCATGAGGGTTTCAGACTGAAATAACTGCCTGAAGATTATGAAAAGTTGCCTGTGTGGAAAGAGTGATCACCATTCCAAAAAAGAATATTGCTATTCTAATTGGATACCAAATAAGAAAACTTTGAAAGCTGCAACCTACAAGAGGAGTCAACAAGATCTCAACACAAATGATAGATAGCACTCCAGATGGAGGATTGTAGGAGCATTTGTTGAAAAGAGAGTTAAAGTTGAGTGTTTGAGAAAAGACTTGTTACTGATAAAATTTTTTTTGAAGACATTGGATACGAGTTTGAAGTCCCTGAAGAGCTATCTACCAGTGAAGTGAAGAGGACCTAGAGGGAAAAGAGATCGCCTCAGTGCCACACAAGAAGGTATCAAAGTGTGTAAGGTGTTGATTGTAGAAGGAAAGAAAGGGGTGCAAACAATTGATCATGAGAAAAGTGTTGAAATTAAAACCACATAAATTTTCAAGAGGTTTGCTGCTACAAGGAGAGTCATAAAAATAAGGGAGAAGAGATTGCCAGGTGTTAATGTGAAGGGTGATTGCATGTTAAAGAATCCATTACAAAGTTGTATTAGCAATGTAAGTTTAATTCATTTATGTTAATGGAGAAGTTTAGTAAAAGGGTTTAAAGAGGTTGTTATGCCTGCCTTTGCAATACTCACAGTCTGCTGCTCCATCACTTCATGAATAGCAGTATGGTTTGTCTCATCCATTTTGTCAAATTCATCAATAGCACATATACCCATATCTGCAAGAACCTGATTCATCCCACAAAAAATTGAAATGTTACTTCAACAGCTCTATATGTACCAAATACAGATATTAGCTACACCTTCCACGATCAGCCTTACAGAACATTTGACTAACATCCCAACCCACAATTACAATGCCATTAATAGGTCAATACATTGAATTACTCATACCAGGGCACCACCCTCAAGAACCATCTCATTTGTAACTGGGTCCCTTTGAACAGCAGCTATGAGACCTACACCGCTACTTCCTCGCCCAATGGTGTAAACTCTAGGAGGTGCCACACTGACCATGTGTTTCAACAGCTGACTTTTTGCTACTCCAGGATCTCCCATCAAGAAGACATGCAAATCGCCCCTAATCTATGAATTCAATGAAAATTAGCTATACAGTTCCTTGAGTAGAAACAATTGGAATTGATGTGAGTCGGTAGATATTTGGCTCTAGCTACAACCAGTTGTACTATTAAGGTCACACCTACTACATCAAAAACAAGGGTAACTTATCCAGCCAAGAATACATGAAATATAATAGAAATCCATCAGTTGTAATAATGAACAGTTCATAATCTTAACTTACAAGGATGCTACCATTTGAAATTCATCAATCATACCTTCATACCATCCTTCAGTTTCTTAGTGGGAGCACCCACAAGTAGAAGCAATAGAGCTTTCTTAACATCCTCATGACCAAATATTTCTGGAGCCAAAGAATGTGCAAGCGTGTTGTAAATGTACCCATCCTCAACTAGCTTTTCGATTTGTTCTTGTTTATCACCTTGCAGAACATACCTAGAGTGCAAAGGAATAAACAATATTTTTAAAAAAAACGTAAATCGGTAAGATATAACACAAGATTATAGTTACATAAATCACAGAAGCTTATTACCAATTAATATCTACCAAAATGTTCCAATGAAAGGCCACGTGACTATTGACTTGTGTGCTCGGCAGCAATTCACAGGCTCCATCTTATGAAAAAAAGTACAATTATAGTTCTTGGAATCATAGACCTAGTCCAAATATAGATTGATTGCTTATGCAAGTACTAAATCTCAATGGTTTGGCAAATGTGTTTGGTTAAATTGCAAAAAGCTTTTTATAGAGATGGAATTGATAGTGAGATTCAAAGGTTTTTGGCCAGGCCTTGGTGAACTGAACAAATAGATATTGGAGTTGGAGTTCCTTTCTGGAAGGAGATATGCAACTTTACCCTTGGACATGAGAGATTTTTGAGGTGGATATGTGAGACAGGAAGAAATTTGTGTGAGAGCATCAATGGAGCTAAGAGGATAAGCATCTATTATTGTTGAATCCTTGGTACCCACCTTTTAACCTTCTCACTGAATCCTTCGACAAGATATCTGGTTAGACTTCTAACTCACTCCCTGCAATACTAGTTTATCTTCCTCTTTTGAGGCTTTTTGGCATCTAACACCCTGGCTAGATTTTTAGACATGGACAAAGACTCTTTAGGCATCCTTCATACCATTTATGCTTGCATTCTAGTTGAGATGCATATGGCAAAAGCTCATCCAACAGATCCATATTTGAAAATTGCAAAAGGCATTTAGGTGCAACTGCTGGATTATGACAAAACATCAGAAAATGTTTTCAAACAGAACACGTGGCTACAGATTGTGCCAGGAAGAGAAAAAAAAAACAAGCAACTTCACAGAGGAAGGCTTTACCTCACTTTATTTGGTGGGGAAAAAAAACAGTTACTAAAATGCCCAAGAAGCTTGAGTGCAAGGAAGTAGTTGAAGAGCAGCAGGATCACAAACCCACAATGGTCTCGATAGGGGCAGAGACATTTTTAAAAGTGTCAAACCTGATTGTTCTTCAACAGTAGAGTGTAAAGATAAACAGAGCTTATAACAGAGCATGGATGAGGAGAGGTTTTACATGGGAAAACCTAAGAAGCAGTTGCAGGGTGCAAAAGGGCAGGAGGAAGAAAAGTGGGGACAAGAAAGGACGGGAGAATTGAGGAAGAAGGAACTTTTAATATGCTTCCATTTACAAGATAGGGAAGGAGTTAATCAAACTGATTTGTTGACCTGTTACAATATGATGATGTTGGTTCTTGTTAATTTACTCCAATTATTTAAGGCTATTTAGATAACTTGTGTGGCAAATTTAACTGGAGACATGTCCCTCCATAACATACTGATTGTACCCAATTTGGAATTTTTGATATTTTCTTCACTGATAATACAGAGTTACTCTAGAATCATGCTGGCTACTCATACTGGATAATGATGTTTGGTCATTTTTTCAAATTGTAGCAATGGGAAAAACTAGTCCCTGATTGAGATTTATCAAAATAACAAGCTCATTATGAAAAGTTGAGATCTGTCAGAACCAGTCTCATATCAAGTTTGAGACTTTTCAATGTCGCAAGCTTATTATCAAAATTTGGATCAAGTTTGAGACTTTTCAATGTCACGAGCTTATTATCAAAATTTGCAACATGCAAAAACAATAAGATCAATATCTAACTTTGAACCCTATCAAGACAACTGAATTAGTCCATGCAAGTTTAAGCTGCCATACTAATAGACCTATTAGCTTTCAAATCAGCAAGCAAATGTTTCCACCAAAATACTAGGCCACCAAAATACCAGGCCAAGAGAAGTTTAAGTAATTCAAAAATACTGCTTAATGTCATTATAGCTAATGTTAATGTGTCAATAACCAAGGTTAGCTCATATACAAGCCTTGTAAACAATTTTTCAGTCTAACATGCTTTTTTTTACTTAAAAGGTGGAATCACCAACGCAAACCATTGAAGGATGATCTTATAGACAGCATGACCCAACTCTTTGGACCTCGTGCATTCGAGAGAAACAAGCTCCTTGAAAAAGCTGGTTTATGTTTGAAGTATATTAGGGACCAGTACAGAAAAAATTTATAGGATAACCCCAGGTACGAGCATCCGCCCTATGTTCCTGAGGCTGAGTGGTAGGCTCTGATTTTGGATGGAAAGTATAAAGCTAACAAGAAAAATAATATTACACCAGTGGAGAGTACAACAAGGTATGTGATACTATTGAGAATCTAATTATGTACTAATTAACCTCCATATTTATACTATCTAACATATTTCAAACTTTTCATAGATTGCCTGACACATCAAAGGCAACAAAGGCAAGACTAGAAAAGCACGGGACACACAAGCTCGGCTCTGGTGGTTTTTTGAAACTTCAAGCAAGAGTTGTAAGTATTAGTAAATGAAAAATTGTATCAAATTTTTTATATAATGTGAAGGGAAATGCTAGGACTCCCTTATTTAGCTCATCAATTATAAATAGGTTAATAGAATATAATAACAGTAGTGGATTTTCATATTCAATATAAACAATTCAACAATTGAAGTCAAGACTCTGCAATCTAGATTAGTGAAGAAAACTTGTGATTCACTAATATGACATTATTTAAAATCTCACCCTTGACTAAATTTTCCTCCAATAGTTGAGAATAAAGGCAGTGATTGAAAGAATGAGGGAATGCAGCAGCACTTGCAGCCATTTTTATTTCCAAAGAGCTGAACTAACTCTTACCCAACTTAAGAATTTGGAGAAAATATGTTGGTACAAGCAAAGCATACAAACACACAACATTTATATAGTAGATTGCTCCATCAAAACTGCTCAATTTTTCTCCTATTATATTGTGATGGATATAGATGATTTGCTGTTGATATTTTAACTACCCTCCATTGGTTGATGAAACAATGCAAGTAAAATTCACCATACCATGCAAAAATGCAAGGCTCATAGTTCAAGAGATGCCTCACAGAAGACGATAAGAGAATTGGCTTCCAACAAGGCTATAGAGCCGTGGCTAAATGGCTACGAGCTAAAATTAGTGTGGAAGGTTCTAATACTGATGCATCTCAGCCATAGGTAAATAAGCTAAATGAAATTTATTTCAAATTGAATACTTTACCAATTAGTCTATTTGATGTTAAGTTCCAATATAAAGTGAGTATATCTGTTTTAAGCAAGCAATGATAACAATGTGTAGTATGTTGGAATGCAGCCTGACAATCCTTCTACACAATCTGTGGATGTCGAAGGTTTGCATGATGTGCATCCCAGTGGTGGAGGTATACATTTTCTATTAAATTTTTTATATGTAATTGCAATTGGTGTTTGGATTAATGTAACATTTTGTATAGTAGCTGTAGAGGATCGAGGGGTCGATGTTCATGACCGTGTTGACATTGAGTCTAGACAAAATGATGTGGTCAGATCAGGTAAAGAGACACAGTTATGTTATTTAAAATAATTAAATACTTGTAACAATTATAATAAATTATTTTAAATTTAACTCTTTTATTTGTTATTGCAGAGGACCCCCCTTTGCAACATCATAGGAATTTGAGATCATCAAGAACAGAGAACAGAACAACTGATGAGGGGGGAATTGATGATTTTTGGAAAATGAAGATGGGGTAACTGAGAGGGGAGGGGTGAATCAGTTACCACAAAAACATTTTCAAAAGTCCCAAAGATGCCTTAAACTTAGTTGCTGCTGCTACTCGATAAACACAAAAATTACTGCTTAAAACTTGATAGATGTTTAGTTAATTTATGAAGCATTTACTGAAATAAGCGACTATGCTAAAGAAAGTAATCATTAACACAGTAGACACCAGATTTACGTGGAAACCCAATATGGGAAAAACCACCAACAACTAGTCACCAATTTTCACTCTTCTGAAGTGAGCCCTGTTAGGAGCCAACCCTGTTAAAGGTTACAAAACACACTGTTAGGTGTGACCTTGTTAGAGGATTTAATCACCCTGTTAGGAGTGGCCTTGTAAGAGGTCTTTTGAAAAATTCAATTGAATTGCCACCCTGTTAAAGGATTTATGAAATGGCTATTAAACCAACTCTGTTAGGAGATTTTGGAATCACTATTACAATGGTTAGAAAGCAACAATGAATGATCTGAAAATACATGCAACTTATCTTGCTGAATACAGATCTCAGTTTAGCTCCACAAGATCCTTACTGATCAAATATATCTCTACAGCTCCAAGATTTCCCTTTGCTCAATTCTGCTTAGGCACACACAAGTCTCTTCCTTGCACTTCCTTGCACTATCCGTACATACTCTCTATTCTTTTTTTTTTTTCGCATCTTGAGCACCTCTTTATATATTATACATAATACCAGGTCGGCCCAACCAACTTGTCAAAACAATTCCAAAGTCGGCTTGCCCAACCAACTTGACGAAACATATTCCAAAGTTGGCTTGAACTAAAAAAAAAAATTCTTCACTGGCCGACGCTGCTCGGTCAATACAGAACAAAAACTTCCTTCCTGTGTTAATCGGCAGAACTTGGTAAAAACTACAATTACCGAGGAATTCAGTAAACCTGCCACTTCCTTTGGAAACTAACTAGACTCGGTAAAAGCTGTCTTCAACTACCGAGTGAGCTCGGTGAAAACTCAGCTTTCCTTAGCTTACCGTGCGAACTCGGTTAACACTAACCATTCGCTACAAAATCCTTTGATACCCGAGTGATCTTGGTAAGAACTAAACTTTCCTTAGCTTACCGTGTGAACTCGGTTAACACTAACTCACCGTGTGACATACAAGAACGCTCGGTATACACTGCAAAAGGCTTTTACTGACCGACTGAGCTCGGTAGACTCTGTAAACTGTTTTCCTGGTTGATAGAACTCGCTAGACTCTGTCTGATAACTGATATGACATTTGTGTAACATCAAAGACAATACACAATTACTTAATTGTATCCAACAGATGACACTGATGCTCCTCTTAGAGCTTACATAGAAAAAAGAAATAGAAAGAAAAAAAAAGAAATGATTGTCACTACATACCTTAATTGGTAATGACTGTATTTTATGTCTCAATGAATTTAATTATGTGCTAATGAATGTTCATGAATTATGTGTTAATGCAGAATATTGATGAATGTTGCATGTTAACGAATCTAATGTGTTAATGAATGTTATCATGTGATATTGATTGAATGTTAACATGTGATATTGATTGAATGTTACATTTTATTAATGGTTGAAAGAATGAAAGAATGTTAGATGTTAATAGGGAATGTAGAGTGATGTTAGGGGGAGGGGGTGGGGCCAAATGAGCTTCCACCTTCACGTGGTTGGCCCTATTTAGTAGAAAATATTAAACTATTCTCAAAACAAAGTGAAGCTCAATAAGATACTCAAATAACCACCCTAACCCAAAACACACGAATGTGTGTTAATTCTCCATATAGGTTGTGATACACTCATAAACTCCAATGCTTCATAAGAGATCACCACTCTTATATCAATTCATAGTACAACGTTTGAACTCCAATGGCTATGCAAGGACTTCATAAGTACAAGGGTTACACATATCAAGAAGGGTTAATGTCGTAGTATGTAGAATGGGAGACTAGCCATATTGATAGTTTGATAAGATGGTTTGGCTCTTCCTAATGGGTTTTACAAATACCACATAATCAAATCATCTTGGATTAGCCATATTATCCGTTATTGTTGTAGTATTCTATTTTATATCACATACACTCTCTTTCACGAAAATATTTATGCATGCCCTTAATATCTAATCGATGCATCCCATCTCTTGGTAACATTCCCTTAAGCCAATTTGTCCAACAATTTGGATATACTATCTGTACTCCCATATTATGTTGCGATTCTAGCGTGTGTTGTGCTCCATTGGTCTTCTTTTTTATTTCACACACACTACGCACTCTTACTCATTCACACATATTCACACCTTATATTTTTCCAAGATAGAGCCTTTAAAATTTATAATTGAAATCTAAAATTATTTCCATCCCATTGATATTGATATGGGAACCCTAGAGTACTTGTATGAATGGATGTGTATTTTCATTCCCAACTCCTTGTAAATGCAAAGATGTCAGCAGTTCAGTCAACAATATAATATTTCTTTATCAATCTTATGCAATCCCTTGCAAGCAGATTAGAAGCTCCCCAAAGGACAGTAATTGCTCCCCCTGCATATTCACTACTGCTATGTCAAGGTAACTTTAAGGATTTTATAAATGAGAATTTGTGTCAATGATTAGCAATTTTATCCATTGTGTTGGCACATCATAGCCACGGTCCTCTTAATTGAATGAGGTCTTATTTGTGGCATTTGTCCCACCATATAGCTACTTTATTTGGTTCACCTAGCAGATGGGTCACCCAAAATAATTAACTTTTCAGTCTTAGTGCCTTATTAGTATCACACTTCATTATACTTCTACCTTTGTGAGATATATAATTGTTTTTTTATTCATATAAGTCATTGGATATATAAAAGTCGATATGTCCTCCATAAATTACAACTTGAGATGAGGAGCTAAGAACAAAATAAATCCAGAATATTTCATTATGTGCCATCCCAATATATAGTTTGGTGGCTGTTATTGTTTTAAGTATGAGGTCGATCATCTGGTACCAGCAATGCTTGAATATTGTCTTTGTCTTCACCAAAATAAAATTCTCCATCAACATAGACAAATTGCAATTATGATCTGTAATTGTAGAGTGCTCTAAGAGGCCCTATGCAGATCATTTCCACTGCATACTCCCACTGCATGATCTGTAATCATAGAGTGCTCTAAGAGGCCCTATGCTAGTAAGGAGGAAAATCAAACTTGTTGACTTCTTGCCTCCAAATCTAACAAGAACTCCACAAACTCTTCATCTAAAAACACATTGATTCTTTTCAAACGCAAATACATCACTAGCAATTCATTTTTTTTGGCCCGTCACAATAAGCACAACATTTCTCCTTTCCATGTCACTGTTTGTGATTGCTATTACATCACCATTGCCTATATAAGCTGAGTAGAAATGGATCAATCGAGAGCACTTTATTATGAATTTAGCTTTCAAATTGCACAACACTGGTTCTTCTAAATCGTAAAAGATGGTAAACAAAACTTGTGAAGCCTAATGAGCATTTTGTGCCTCCTTGAGGTACTCAAATATATGAGCAAAATTACCACAAACTGTCAAAAAGCTATGCAAATCTTTCACACACAATTTTCATTTCAAAAATAGAAGTAACATCATTTTTGTAGCTTCCTATGTCATTTGTAGGCAAATCATCTTAGTGAATACTGTAAAAAACAAACAAAAACAAGTTTTTATACCCCTATGCAGAAATCACAACTACTTAGGGTAAAGTCCCATGAAGAGAGGGGAGCTACTTAAACTACTAAGAAGTTTAGGAGACTCATAAATCAGCTAGTCCCATGGCTTTTATAGGGAAAATTGTACTAAAAATAAATTGGTTGAAATTTTTTGGGACATTAGCAGTCTCATAATTCTATGGCACTAATTAATGCTAAAATAATTAATTGAGAGTCTTTGTACTGGCTGATGTATTTGATGTGGAACAACTGAACCAAATTAGGAGTTAAAACAAATCTAGACTTTTTCATTAAGAACTACAACCCCCTCATGGATCGTACATCATAGCAGCCAGCCTTACTGGCTCATCTGACAAGTGTTTCTTTGTTGCTTGGCATTTACCTTTTGTAGTTTTTGATTGATTTTGAGGGTTTGCCTTAGAAGTTAAATACATTCTAGTTCTGAGCTAATGCAATGTATTTCTTTTCCCTTATGCATAATTTTGAAATACTGCATATCATAAATACATGTTTGATATTTTTTTGTGAAAACACACCCATCCTCCAAAAAAAATATCATCGTAACACCATCATAACTTTCACACATGACAATTTTTTTCCCATTATTTACAAACATTTCAATGTAGTAAACATATAATTATTGCACTATATCTTGCACACTTTTCTTGTAGAATATATAACTATTACAGGTTACATAAAAAGACTTTAACAAGATAAATCTGGTTGACATGGGGAGAACTATTGTTTGCAAAATCCATTAGCCTAATATTGATATCTTCGAGGTATTTGACGAGGTAAAGATTTGGTTTTCTTAAAATAGCTTTGTGAAGCATTTGAAATTGGCATCTTCTTAAAGCTAAATGAAATATGTTGCAACTATTCTTAATGAAGTGAGGAGGTCAGCTTATCTATGCAGGTCCACTTGGTCACAATTCTAACAAACTTATAGAATATTTTTCGGTAAGATGCCATCCACTACGGTTTTATTCTGTTGAGAGATTTAGATTTGAATCTGGTACCTTTTGATGAGCAGTTTGAATTTTGGAGTTGTAAGTAGTCATAGTTTATTGTACTAGAACCAATAGGAAGTTGATTTTATGTACAAGGAATTGGTCATGCCGGATAGTGTTGAACACTAAGCTTTTAGCAAACATTCTCAATACGTTGAGCTTAAGAGTCAAGCACTAGCTGCAATCATCATATATGTTTCAGCTAATTGAAAATGATTCATGTAGGCCATTGAGGGGGTTCCACAAATCAAGGAAGGTTATAATCTAGCTACGTGGATGTTGGAAGTAACTTCTATGTCAGAAGAGCGCCGTCTAGGTGTCAACTTTAGTGAAATCTATAAATCATCAAAATTGTATAGGTGAGTGAGTTTGCCTTATTGATCTCTTCAGCCTGTTCCAATGGATTTTACATTTTATTTTCTATCTTGTACATTTTCCTATCACAGGCAAAACATGGCACTGGTAGATAGTTTGAGCAACCCAGTTCCAGGCTAAAGAGAGCTTCATTTTGAGACAAAGTACTCTCAGTCCTTTCTAGCATAATGCATGGCTTGCCTATGGAAGCAACACTGGTCCTACTGGATAAACCCTCAATAAAGGCATCCAAATATCAATTGAAGGACAACTTAAAGCACGAAATATTTTGTTTTTGTTTTAATCCTTCGACCGTCGCACCTACAGTAACCTCAATGCAATTGGAGGGGTTGGCGTCACAATTGTGATGAAAAACACAAGAATTGTGATGCGATTTCCATCACACCTACCCTCCAATTGCGATGGGGTTGCTCTAGGTGCGATGGCAACCCCGTCGCAATTGTGACGGAAAAC
>CM053788.1:264798096-265233096 GCA_028749045.1 Cupressus sempervirens | reverse complement strand
AGCTAACTGCCAGGGTAATTTCTACATGATATATGTGATGACACTTTTCCGCTTGCATAGTAGGTTTCCTATATGTCAATGTATGCCTCTAGGAATTAGATGTTAGTTTTGTGACTGAAACCTTTGAGTTAGTATACTTTTAGGATTCCTGGACTTATAGAGATTTATGCTATGTGATTTTGATAGCCTATTTGGGACTTGAGATTATCTCTTTAGCATGGTGGGAGTGGACCACTTAGGTTCCACACGGTCAGGTGGTAGTGTTTTTCCACTCTTATCATTTTAGATCCAATTAAGACATTGTGGCTAATGCATCCTTTATGATGGTGGATATGTATCCTTTCATTGATGATTAGCATATGTTAGATGATGTTATCTTATGCTTATATTTTCATGTTAGATTACTTTCTGCATATGATGTAGTATGTATAGGTGTGACATTCCTACTATGTTAATACTGATGATCTCTTCGGTGATTTGGAATGTTATGCACAGAGGGATGGCTAGGATCCACGATGGGCTAATGATGCTATTTACGGTTGGGAGGAATTGTGCACTTAGTTATTATGTTGATCTTTTATGATGATGTATCATGTGTGACATGTGATTATCTTTACTTGCTGTATCATGGATTAGAGTAGGATGATGTACCTTATTTCACATATGTATATTCTTTTAAGCTTTTCATACCCTGTGACATGTATAGTGGATGACTGAGCAATGGGAAATGTAATGTATAAACATTGGACTTATCATTATTATTTTATGTAGATGTTGTAATTGATGGATTCAATAATGTTAGTTGATTTAGATGTAATTCAACGTTAAGGGATCTTTAAGAATGTAACCTATTATGTTTACTCTTAGATGGTTACTGCTATTGCTTCCATTATTGTGTATAAGTTATAAGCAGTATTTACTTTCATGTTTAAACAAAGAAAAAAAAATGCTACCAAACTTAGTAAAACTTTAGGTTTATTCTTTGGATCCCTTGGCAGGGCATTACATCCTCATTTTGAGTTTTTATATAGGTAGGATATTTTTTTTGAGGTATTTGTATATGGGAACATAGCATGACGAGTCAAGACCATAATTATAATATAAAATTTGGCAATTAGGTTAGTCATGGTTGTGTTTCACCAATTCTTCCACTAGGAGTTCAAATTGTTCATTTTTATTTCACTCTTGTCTAAGTGAAGTGAGTTTTGCCATGGTGTTTTCTACCTTTTTTATCCTCTTAAAATTATTTCAAAATTTATTATGAAAAAGTACTTAGTGAAATCATATTCCACTTTTCTAAGGTATCAACTTGTCATCTTTAGTTTGGTATTTATTATTGGTTTGATTGATGATTAATATAAAATCATCAAAGTTTTATAGCTATGTTATTCTCCACTATATTACCATCTCAATTCCAATCATAATGGCTTCATACTCAGATATATTATTTTTACATGGAAATAATAGCTTATACGACTTTTTTATGCTAAAGCCTTTAGATATTATGAATAATATTTTGGCCCCTACAACATGTTGAGTGTAAGAGCCATCCAAATAAAGCTTCAATGTTTTGGTCTCTAGTATCAAAATGTCTACATCGGGAAATCAAACATGTATAGGTTTTTTATTGCCTTTAGTCTATTTGATATGTTTAAGGCACCTAATGGTCCTCTTTACATCACTGCTGTAATCACCTAAAAATGGTCATCTAGACTATTAGCCCCCTTTTCAACATTTTGGCTAAATTAATTTAATCACTTACCTAAGCCAAATTGCTAATAATCAATTTATTTGATTATAACCTATAGTTTGACTATGCTATCCTAAGTTCATTATTTGATTAAAAGAACATATCCCCTTTTAATTAAATAAAAGACCCCATTCTTCTAACCCACTTAAAGTGCACACATAAAGTCTTTTTTCTATTTTGCAATTAAAAGAAAAGGCTTTGTGACTTTTGTCTTATATGACAAGTCAACTTATATTCTATTGGTTGATTTGTGTGTGCACATGGATCACTCCTATTTTTGAATTCCACCGTTGATCATCCACCATCTTCATCTTGATCTCCACCGTCCATACATCTTTAAAAGGGAGAGAGCTTTCCCCCTCAATCGATCCATATTTTGAATATTGTTATGCTGCAGGTTTTCTAACAGATTTGTTTGGAGCTTTGTGGAGAACTTCTATTTCTTGTCTACATTCTCTCATACCTTAGCATCTTAGCTTAGCTTCAGCCAAAAATGTACACTCGAAAGTGTCCCACTCTAAACCCTTCTATCCAAACAATTCCATGAGTTGGAATGCTTAGATGCCGGCTTAGAGCTCCCTATCCATGGAGTGCAAGAGAGTGTATTTCAAGTTCAAGGGCTCTCAGATGAGCCTTAGAGATACTCTTCTTGCTAGTAAACCATGCAATGGGAGGTTCCAAAGACAAGATGCAAGAATGCAAATGTCCCAAGGAGTTCCTCAAGAATGCAATGCAAATGAAAATTAAACTAGGATGATAATGCAAAATGCAGCTATGCTAAAATATGTATGAGAGTGTTACAATACCATTATTAAGCTATGTGAGATTAAGCTACATGTAAAAATGAAAGCTAAGCTAAGATGCTATGGTATGAGAGAATGTAGACAAGAAATAGAAGTTCTCCACAAAGCTCCAAACAAATCTGTTAGAAAACCTGCAGCATAACAATATTCAAAATATGGATCGATTGAGGGGGAAAGCTCTCTCCCTTTTAAAGATGTATGGACGGTGGAGATCAAGATGAAGATGGTGGATGATCAACGGTGGAATTCGAAAATAGGAGTGATCCATGTGCACACACAAATCAACCAATAGAATATAAGTTGACTTGTCATATAAGACAAAAGTCACAAAGCCTTTTCTTTTAATTGCAAAATAGAAAAAAGACTTTATGTGTGCACTTTAAGTGGGTTAGAAGAATGGGGTCTTTTATTTAATTAAAAGGGGATATGTTCTTTTAATCAAATAATGAACTTAGGATAGCATAGTCAAACTATAGGTTATAATCAAATAAATTGATTATTAGCAATTTGGCTTAGGTAAGTGATTAAATTAATTTAGCCAAAATGTTGAAAAGGGGGCTAATAGTCTAGATGACCATTTTTAGGTGATTACAACTGCTAGAGTTGTTCATATTACTTCTTGTGGTACTTTGGTTGATCCTTCCTCTACTATGAATTTAATTCACTTATTCAATATCAAATTCCCTCAATACCATGACCCACTTTGCTATCGTTCCTGTGAAAACTAATTTTCTTATAAGATACTTCAAAGGATCAATCTTAGCAATCAATATGATTTTGTGTGCTAAAATATAATGTCATAGTTTTTAGGAAGGAAAAATTACCACTAGGCATGCTCTTTCTATGGAAAGTAAGTTAGTTTTATACTTAAGTAGGGTCCTGCTAATATAATATATGACTTTTTATTTCCCTTGTTTATCCTCTTGTGCTAGAAAATCTCTCAATGAATTTTTTGTGGTGGAGATATATAGAATCAAAGGATTTCCTTGTATTGGTGGAATAAGAATAAGAGTATTCACCAAATATTTATTCTAGAGTTTAAAGAATTTTTCATAGTTTTCATCCCTTTTGAAAATAAATATCCTTATGGAGTAATTGAGTAAATTAATGATAGTTCTTTTCCAATTTCAAGATAAGCCTACTTATTGATTGGAGCCTTCCTTTTAGGGACCTTAATTGACTTATGGTTTTGGGTGCCCCCATTTCCATAATAGATTTTCCTTTGTTATATCTACTAAACTACCTTTTTTGACACAATGCACCCTATCAATTTTCTAGATTTAACCCCAATGCTACACTTATTTGGATTTAATCTTTGTTAAGAAAATTCTAATCTTTTAAATATTTTATCATGATGTTTTCTACAAATCCCTCTTCATCAATAAAATGATATGACACTCTAGTGAATTAGCACAATTTCTTACCAATTAAGGCTTGACATCAATGACAATATAAAAATTGATATGACTCTTTTAATCACCTAAAAATGGTCATGTAGACTATTAGCCCCCTTCTTAGGATTTTGGCTAAATTAATTAATCATTTACCTAGACCAAACTACCAAAAATTAATTATTTGA
This sequence comes from Cupressus sempervirens, assembly GCA_028749045.1. NCBI lineage: Eukaryota > Viridiplantae > Streptophyta > Pinopsida > Cupressales > Cupressaceae > Cupressus > Cupressus sempervirens. The sequence goes on along the minus strand of CM053788.1, from coordinate 265,228,964 downwards.
TTATAACCTATAGTTTTACTATATTGTCATAAGTCCATATTTGATTAAAGAACATGTCCCCTTTTAATTAAATAAAAGACCCCATTCTTCTAACCCATTCAATGTGCACACATAATTTTTTTTTTCCAATTTACAAATTAAAAGAAAAGGCTTTTGTTTCACATGAAAAGTCAACTACTTTTCACTAGTTGACTTGCTCTTACACATGGATCATGCTAAAAGTCAACGCCCACCCTTGATTGTCCACATCTTGATCTTGATATCAACCATCCATCTACCTTTAAAAGAGAGAGTTCTCTCCTTCTCAAAGGATCCATCTTTTTGAGTATTATTATGTTGCAGGTTTCTTGATTGAGTTCTTGGAGCTTTGTAGAGAACTTCTCTTTTCTTGTTTAAATTCTCTCATCACCATTGCACATTAGCTTAGATTAATATATTTTAGTTTTTCCTTTTGTTATAGCTTAATTAACATAGTTTAACTAAGATGGCTCTTGTAACATTCTCATTTTCTTAATCTAGTTGCATTGTGCATCTTATTTTAGTATAGATCATACTTGCATTGCATATTTAAGGAATTCCTTTTGGACACTTACATTCTTATTCTTGTCTAAGGAACCTCCCATTGTATGGTTTACTAGCAATATTTGTGTCTCAAAGGCTTAGCTGAGAGCTATTCATATTACTCAAAACACCCCTTTGCAGTCCATGGATAAAGAGCTCTAGGCCACGATTCAAGCATTCCAACTCATGGGATCACTTGGATAGAAGGGTTTAGAGTGGTGCACATTTTTGGCACCCATTGTTGGGTAGAACATTATGGTTTTGCTCTTAATTTGCATTTTCCTCTTGATGTCAGTTCTTTTATTTTTGTCATAGTTGTAAATATCAGGCAATACTTTCTCTGTATCATACAATATTTGTCAACATTGTTAGGCAATACTTTTCTAGTAAAAGTATTACACACTCATATTTTTCTAGTCTGGCAAGTTGTATTGCGTGGCTATAGGGAAAATTATCACATGAGGAGAAAGTATCATACTGCTATACTAAAAAGTATTGTACGATACTCTTCTAGGATAAAATGTCTCCCAGCTTGAAACTACTTGTTGTTCAGGTTTTCTAATTAGTTTTTAAATTTTTTGATATCTATTTGTTAGCTTTTTTAGATCCATTATAGTCTAATAGAGATCTTGTTGTAGGTTTTCATATGGTTTTTGGAACAAACTCATGTTGTACTAACGATTGTGCTTGTAGGTTTTTTCCCTAGATGCTTGAATATTTACCTTAAAAGAACACATGTCAAAGCTTCAAGTGAAAAATTCTACTAACAATTGTTTGTTCATGTTTCATAGGCACATAAGACTTGTGATTGTGGTCTCTTGGTGGTAGGAAAGTAAGCTTTTCACCCTTGCGGTGAATCAGGAATCTTAACCTACCTTTAGATTTCAAAAGCAAGAAGATTAATTAATTTTTTTTGATGTTCTTGGGAAAAACAATTGGAATAGGAGAGTATTCTCTTCACCCTTGTGCTGAATCAAAGATCTTGACTCTCAAGTGTGGATCCATTATGCTTTATTTTAGAGTTCTTTAGAGGGCTTGCTCTTGAGAAATCAAAATGAATGCCCCAAGTGGGGACAAGTGAACTCAGTTATTCCAACCCACTATAAACTCAAGGCTACTGAGGACACAAAACCTTGGTAGATGTAGTGTTTGTCTTTGCTTAGTGTAGGTACTTGAAAGATTAGGACCATGAGGAAAATGCTAGGAAAGAATGCTTAAGATGCTCTTGTGGCTACAAGGTTCATTACCTGCCACAAGGCATGGTGTCTTGTAATTGGGTGCAAGAGGAATATTATGAATGAAAGCCCTTTCTAAACACTCTAGGTTAGTGACTACCTCATTTTTCCATTCAACTTCTTGGTGCAAGGATCAATCCTAGTGGATTACCTAGATCACTCCAAGAATTTACACTTTCCATCTATGTCCCCTTGGTTATGCTCATGAATTCTCCATGACAAAGCCAATATCTCTTGTGGGAAGCCACTTGGTGTGAGACAAAGGGGCACTTAGTGTGGGCCAAGTTGTTGAGTAATGAACCTTGACTCTTAGGTAGATCTGCTTGGCAAGTTTTTTCAAATGTGATGGACATGTGTAAATGTTCTCACAAATAAAACATCTTGTTAACATCAATAGAATTTTTTTTTGATATTACAAGTATGTGTTGGTGAGGTTATTTTGTCTCTTCCTCAATTGTTTGAGACATGCAAAATAACCTTACTATTTTCAAACCAAGTTGTTCTCTGATAAAAAATGGGGTTATATAATGTCTGCATAACATTATGGTCTAAAAATATTTGATGGTCAACCTAAAACATAATTTTTTGGGTCAAAACTGCTCTTTTTCATAGTTCATTAGCACACTATCATATGACTATTGGAGAAATATCATACAATATTTTTTTTCTAAAATTGTATCACCTAACTTATTGAAGGTCTATCATCTGGCTATAGTAAATTGTATCACCCTCCTTAAGGAAAAGTATCACCTGAGAAAAAAAGTGTCACCTACTTACTATCAACTCTATTGTACGATACTTTTTGCTACCCTAATATCCTCTGGCTCTATGAGAAATATTGTTCGGTTTCTCTCACTTCCAAAAAAAAGTCTAAAATGCATCTTAGCTGATATAGGGGTGTCCTCACTTCATCTTGCCTAGACTTGGTCAAAAATCTATGCGTTAGGTACTATTCTAAGTTGAAAAGATGGGTTTAGTTTGTCAAATGTAAGCTAAGAACAAGCACTAATGTTCACTTGTCAAAATTTGGTTACCTTTTTATGCTAGCTAATTGCTATTGAGCTTCCTACTCACTCTCGACTTGAGTCACTAGTGTTGTAAATGCTTGAGAAATCTTGACAAGTCACTCACTTCTTCTATCTTTGACAAGTGATTGTGCTTGACCCCACAAGCATCAAATCTGAAACACTTCTCTTATCCTATTAAATAAAGAAATTCCCTAATTATATGCTAGTCACGACTAGGTTCAAAGTTGGTAAAGGTAATCATCCTTCTTTCACCTTTGAACAATTGGAAACTCCAACTAGGTACCCTCATGGACAACCTAGTATGGAGGATCCCATCTTTGATGAGCAACAAGAAGCTAACACTTGGAATAATTTTCTCTATAGCTTCAAGAATCCATTTAGTACACCCTTAGATACAACTAGGGGTGAAGAAAACATCTCGCTCACCATGAATCCTTAGGAAAGAAAACATCGATTAGAAGAATAAGCCCACATGGAAAATGAAAGAATCAAAGAGGCCATATGCATGACCATTAGAGAAAGAGTCTATCATCAAGCTGAGTCTGATGCTCATGCATGCAATGATAGAAATAGAGAATCCTACTATATCATTCCATTTGATAACATCCCTCTTAGTGGTAATGATGGAAACAATACACCTTCTAGGACTCCTAGAGTAAATATAGGAGCATGCCCATCACCACCAAGAAATTCACAATCACACCATGAAAGTGAAACCAATGATGGAATCACTAGTGAAGACTTAATGAGGTTTCAACAAGGCAAAGTTGCCCAAAGGCTAATGCTCAAAGCCTTGGAACAAAAATGTGGACTAGTACTTTCGATACATGATAGCAAAGGGATGGAAAATCCCTCAAGACTTTGATGTGCAAAGGATAAAAAAAAAAATGAGAACCCACTGAGGCTCAAATTTTGAGAGAAGAAATAAAAGAATTTAGAAATCAACTTGCACAACTACAGGTCTCCAAAGAACAACCTAATGTATATGAGCAATGTTAGTATGCTAATAGAAACCAAATTTAAATAAAGCTTCTACAAACTAAAAAAAATTCATAAACTTCAAGATAGACTAAGATGAGATCTCAATTGAAAATATGAGCCATTAATGGGCTCTCTCAATGAGAAGCTCTCTTGTTGAGTGGCTTTATCTAAATGGATAGGATGTATGCTCAATATGCTTCCAAAGGCTTCAATAGATGATTGTGGATTTTTGGTGTGGATAGATGGATTTAGTATGGAGTTGGCTCTCAAAATAGCATTATAACTTTACTTCATGGATTGTGTTATTTTGCAAAGGGGAAGGATCCAATTTATAGGCAAGAGGCTTGAGGGATTGAGGGCTAAGATGCAAGGATGGGAAAAAGCTCATGGAGGGCTTAGATTGCATGAGAGGAGAGCACATGGATTGTGCTTCCTTACAACCAATCAAGGAATGACACATGTCACATGGTGAGAGGATGGAGGAAAGGGGAAGGATGAGTCAACAAAGGAGGCTCAAGGAATAAAATCTTCATAAAGACCCTCATAATGACTTGTAAGAGCAATAAAAGGGCTTGTAAGAGTCATTTATGACCTGGACTTCATAAAGTTTTATGGTTGAGATATTTTGAGGGTGATGAAAGCAATTTAGACTTGGACTTGATTAGGAGGGTTTTAAGCTTGCTTAGGCTTGTGCAAATGATTAGAGGATGGATTAGGATGGTTTAGGATTAGCTTAGGGATAGGAAAGTGGATGGCATTTAATGAGGGTGGGTGAAGGAGGAGATATTTGTTAACTTTGGCTTGGGTTAGTAATTCTTAACCCATTTTTAGGGAATGTGACAAGGTTAGGAGGGGATTAGGATTAGGTTTAAAGACATCTTCTAGAAGAGTCTAGACTTTGGATGAGGATAAAGACTTTCTAGAATAGTCTAGAATTTCCTAGGATGAGAATGAAGACTTTCTAGAAGAGTCTAGAACTTCTTAGGATGAGGATAAATTAGATTTTTAGGAAATAAATAAAGTTTTATTTATTTCAAGGGTTTGGGTTGAGGAGATATTTATTAAAACTTTTTTAATAAACATGAGGATTAATATTTAATCTTAATTAAATATTTTGAGTTGGGATTAGGGGTAGGAAATGATGGGATTAGCCTTTAATTAAAATTAAAGAAGGATTAGAAGATTTTGGAAGAGGCTAGTGATCTTAAGGAAATTGGCCAAGTTTTGGGCAAAAAAATTTTTTTTTATTTATTTTGGGTTTTTTGGTCAATTTATTAATTAAATAATTAATAAATAAGGAAATAATGTTTAAATAAGATTTAAACATTTTTGGGAGGGATTTCTTAATTAAATATTTTTAATTAAGATAAAGGGATTTAATGGCATAAAAATTAATTAATTAATTAATTAATGATGATGTCATCAGGACTTTTTCAGAAAATAAAAATACTTTATTTTCTAAAGGTTTTTAGGTGTCTACACCTAAAACTTCCTTTGTTGAATCAGTATGTGCTCTTCCTTTTGATAAGAGTCTTTACATGTTTCTATTTCCTAGGGATATAGAGGTTCCAAAATATAACAAATATGATGGAAATGGTGAACCTCACAATCACATGAGGAACTTCTACACTATTAACATGGACTTTATGCATGAATACACTTACCTCATGAGGTCATTTCCTAGGAGTCTAAGAGGAGAAGCCATGGAATGGTTTACAAATTTGATGCCTCCTCTCAAAATGTTTGATGAACTTGCATAACATTTCATCCAATAGTATTCCTACAACATTCAACATCCTATTACTATGTTGGACTTGTGTAACATCAAACAAAAACAAGAACCCTTTGCAATGTATCTCCAGTGATGGGGATCTTTACATTCTAGATACTGTTGACAAGTTCTTGAGATTGAGAAGATTGACATATTTGTTAATACACATGTACTAAAACTCTACTTTGGCCTTAGAAAAAAATTGTTCACATCCTTCAATGCCATGGCTAAAAGTGCATACTGCATTGAGGATGTTGCTATCAGAAAAAGGTGACATTGTCTTGAATAAAGACAAAAATGACAATGGAAATGGCAAAGACAAGAACAAGCTTTGGAATAAAAACAAATACATTGTCAATGATGGAGTAGTGGATGATCCTAAGACCAAGGAAACCTCTTTTAATCTTTCCAATGTTGTTTTAGCTACAAAACAACCAGAGGCTTCAACGTCTCAAACATCTGACATAAACAAAAAATTTGCTAAGAAAAGACATGTTTACACACCTATGGTTGAACCTTATAAAGTGGTCTTGAAGACCTTACTCACAAAAAAATTGGTCGCACTTCCAAACAACTCCCAGCCCTATGACCCACCCATTAGACCTACTTGGTGGAGAGAGGACCATGTCTGTAGTTATCACAAGAGTAAAGGCTACAATACTAAAAATTGCTTTAAACTCAAAGATGTCATCCAAAATCTCATCGATGTTGGCAAAGTTGTAATAGATGGCTTAGTCAAAAAATTTGATCACAAATCTTTTAAACAACCATTATCAAAGTATGAAAAATGCAAATCATCCAAGGCTAAGAAGAAAAACCATGATGCAAAGATCAACTATACACACATCAACACTAACAACATCATAAACATGATAAAACCCATTGAATATATTTGCATGATGGATCTTAACTCTAAAAAGGAACCCAATTATGATAGAGATGATGAAAGTCCCAAGGTTGTCCTAAAAATGCAACATGCTCAGCAACAACATAGGGACACTTGACCTAAGGTATTTCTTAGAATGGAAAAATCTTCCTCCTCACATAGTGAGATGCTTAATGCTGTCACTAGGGGGCAATCAAAAGTTATCCTTAAAGTTGAAAATAATACTAAAAATACCTCATCATCTAAACAAGAAGATGCCTTAGTAATCTCTAGTTATGACCTTATTAGTCAGCTGCACCAGACCTCGACACAAATATATATCTTTGAATTGTTCAAGCTATCTCCTTTGCATGAGGATATTCTTGAAAAAGCCTTATGCTTAGCCAACATTCCCATGGATATTGACACAGAGTGGTTATAAGCTATGGTGAATCACATTTCTTTAGCACATTACCTCACATTCTCCAAAGAAGATGACAAATCCCTTAGTCATCCCCATCATATATCCCTACATATAGAAGTTCAAATATTTTGTACTTGCATCTATTGAGTCTTGATAGACAATGGTGCAAGGTTAAACATTATCTCTTTCAACTTTGTTCAACAAATCGACATGTCCAAATTTTCTATCAACCCTAGGTGATAGATCACCATCAAATCCTACGATGAGGTTGAAAGGCCTTCTAAAGGTCTTATTTTACTACTAATTTGGGTTGGTCTAATTGAAAAAGATATGGTTTTCCAATTTCTAGACATCCCACTAGCATATAGTTTGTTGCTCGAAAGACCTTGGATTCATGACATGAAGGAAGTACAGTCTATGTACAACCAATGTGTAAAGTTTCCCTTCAATGGTACTAAAATAGTCATTCTTGGACACACTTCTATGTCTATCAATACACTATCTATTGCTGACACACTTGTCCCTCACAATTGCTCTTCTCATGAGCTTAAACCATCCCTAAAAGAGTGTGAACAAAAATTGAAAATGATGAGCCTAGGAATGGGTGACTATACTTTGGATTATATTGCTTTTCTACTAGTTTCTTCTTGATCTTACAAGAATCCTTCTACAAAATTGAACCCAAGGGCTTTTGCTATGACCATTTTTGGCATTTTATTGAGTTCTCAATTCCCCTAGAAGCAGAAAAAGAAGACCAAGATATTAGAGATTGGATATATAGGGAAGAGGAAGATGTGGAGGAAGTCATGATCACTACTCCTATCTCTCCTAAGTGTTATGGAAAAGGCTACAAATTTCTAAAAAAAATGAGCTATTAGGGCTATGGGTCCTTAACTAGTAACAAAAAATCTCTCGTAGAACCCTTATGTCATATTGGGGGTCTTGAAACTAGAGATTTTGTTGGCCTAGGCTTTGGGATAGAAGATGAATTACCCAAATTTGGCAAAATATCTCCCATGTTTAGTGAATCAAAAGATGATGAGCCATCCTTTACTACAACTATTCTACAAGAAGAGGATTTTATGCCTCCTATTTCTCTCCTTTGGGGAGAAGAACTTATGGTTACCTCTAATAATGTTGAAGCTTCTACCACTAGAAAACATCATTTAGATGAGTGTGATCATGAAGATCCAAACAAAGGAAGGATAAGAGAAAACATTGCTTGCTTGATTATTAGGAACAAAAGTATAGATTCTGGTCATTGTGAATGGGAAGGTCTCTCATATGCATCTTGTGAATTAGGAGTGGATGTCATCCATGCCTATACTACCCAACCAAACATGGTCAAAGATTCTAGTTTAGCTTCTAACAAGTTTGGTTTGCAAACTTTTTTAGTGGATCATGATGATCCCTCTAGGCCTATTCCTAATTTGGATTCCTTTGGAACTTTCACTATAGGCTCAACTTCTTAGGTCACCAGAGATGACTCCTACCATATCAAAAATTTTGAATCCTCCACTTCTGTCTCATTAATCCATCCCTATCTCATAGATTGGTCTGCTCAAAGACCTTAAATACCATCTTTCCAAAATGACTATGACATTGTCTACTACATCAACACTATGAAACCCATGATATCCTCCACCAGTAAACCCATGGTTAACATGATAGAGATGGATATTAAGTACCTTAGTCATAAAAGAAAAAGAAAAAATAAGTGTCTAGATGGAAAAAACCACTTCGTGGCTATATTTGAACCCAAAAAAAGAAAAGAAAGACATATCTAAAGGTGAAAACCTCCTTGAGGCACCTACAGATGAGATACTTAGTAGTCTACTAAGCTATTTACATAATAGATCTTTGGTTCTTATTGAACCCACACAACCTATCAACTTGGGTAAAAAAGAGTCTCCTAAAATCATTCATGTGGCTCAATCTCTATTAGCTAAAGAAAAGGAGAACTTTACTAAGATCTTTCAAGAAAAGAAAATCAAATTTTCCTTGACCTACTTAGATATGCTTAGTCTTGACACTAATCTAATTATGCATCATCTATCTATTTCTCCTAGTTTCAAGCCTATTAAATAGAAGTTGAGCAAGATGCACCAACATGTGGCTCTTTTGTTCAAGGAAAAAATAGAAAAAATCCTGAGTGCAAACTTTATCAGAGCCATTGGTTACGTAAAATGGATCTCCAATATTGTACCTATGTCTAAACATGATAAGTCCATTCGAGTGTGCACTGATTTTAGAGACTTAAACAAAGCATGCCCTAAGGATGATTTTCCACTTCCTAACATAGACATGATAGTGGACATGACTGCAGGTTATGAGATTTACTCTTTAATGGATGAATTCTTTGGGTACAAACAAATCAAAATTGCCCTCAAAGATCAAGAAAAAAATAGCTTTTACATGTGCATGGGGTACCTTTTGTTAGAATGTCATGCCCTTTGGGCTAAAGAATGCATGAGCTACCTATCAATGAGCCATGACCACCATCTTCCATGATATGATGCACAAAAATATGGAAGACTATATTGATGACACATTGGCCAAATCTAAACAAAGAAATACACATCTTAATGACCTTAGTTTGATATTAGACTGTGTGGAACAATTTTTACCTTAGGCTAAATCCCAAAAAATGTGCATTTGGTGTCACGTCAAGAAAGTTGTTAGGCTAGATCATATCAATAAAAGGCATTGAAGTTGATCCCTAAAAGGTGCAAACCATCATGGAAATGATTCCTCCTAGAAACATCAATCCTTTAATAAGTCTTTAGGGACATCTACAATCCATTAGGGGGTTCATTTCTTAGCTAGCTATAAAAGCTCAATCTTTCAATAAGAACTTGCATAAAGAATCCACATCTATCTGGAATAAAGAATGTCAACAAAAATTAGATCATATTAAAGGGTATTTGGCTAAATCTCCAATATTAATGCCAACAATCACAAGAAAACCTTTAACTCTATACATCTCAGCTATAAAGTCTTTCCTGGGAGCACTCTTAGCACAAAGTGAAGAAATTGGAAAAGAGTGTGCTATTTACTACATTAGTCACACTTTGTTGGCCTATTAGATGAACTATAACAACATTGAGAAGGCTTTCCTTGTAGTGGTATTTTCCTCCCAAAAACTTAGACACTACATGTTGGATCACACAGTCCATCTCATTACAAAAATTGATCCCCTAAAATACTTATTGAGTAAAGCTAAGCTTATTAGCCGTCTGGCTAAATGGATGATGATTCTCTCTAAATTTGACATTTAGTATACCAAACATAAAGCTATCAAGGGGAAAGCCATTGCTAATAAGTTTTTTGAATTTCAATCTCTAGACACAACTCCTATGCATATTGATTTTCTAGATGCTTCCATCATGTATGTCACTGAAAAAGCCTAGAAGATGTTCTTTGATGGTTCTCACACCTAGAATGGGGCTGGTACAAGCATTTTATTTATCCCACCTCATGATTACACAATCCCTAAGTCCTACAAACTTATGTTTCCTTGCACTAATAATATAGTAGAGTATGAGGCCTTAACAAACATGATTAAAATGGCCTTAGAATAGAGGATCGCATAGCTACATATCTATGCAGATTCCTAGCTTGTTATTAACCAAATTAATAACAATTATCAAACAAAAGATGAAAACTTGGTATCCTATAAGAAATTGATTTCTGCTCTACATAACTATTTCACATTTGTGATCTTTCAACAAATTCCTAGAGTAGAAATCAAGGTTGCAAATGCCATGGCCACCCAAGCATCTATTCTTCATTTACAAGAGCATAAATCATGTTTTGAGTTCCTGATGGAAGAATTACATCATCTTGCATATGACTCATTTGATAATCATGTGATATCACTATTGTTAGCCATGACTCCTCATGTTACTCCATCATTTTTTGCTACCTGCATGATCAAGTCATTCCTAAAATTTTCACATGAAACAAAAAATGCCAACTCCTTCGCAATGCCTCACACTAGAACTTGGTCTATGGTGACTTGTATAGCAAGGGTCTAGACAAAAAAACTTCTTAGGTGTCTAGAACTAGAAGAGTCCAAAAAGGTATTAGTCAAAGTCCATGATAATATTTTCTAGGCACACTCCAATGCCCTTGCACTTTCTTGGAAGCTATGTAGGGTGGTCTACTCTGGCCTACCATGCAAGTTGATGCTGTTCAATATGATAAATCTTGTAAGAAATTTCATCTTCATGGTAACTTGATTCATGCTCCTTGATGTGAGATCATACCTTCCATTACATATTGGTCATTTCAACAATGGGCCTTTGACTTGGTAGAAAAGATTCATCTAAGTTCATTGAGTGGTCACAAGTTTATTATTGCAACTACTAAATATATTAAAAAATAGGTTGAAGTTGTACCTTTATCTTTTGCTATAGGAAAACATGTTTCCTTATTCATTCTCAACCACATTATCTATCACTATTGAAGGATAGTTTAAAAACAAGGACCTTAAACAACTTTGCAAGAAATTCAAAATCAAGCAACACTAGTCCTCAATCTACTATTCCCAAAGGAACAACCAAGATGAGGCCTCTAATAAGACATTGCTCAAAATCCTACATAGAACGGTTCATAAATTAGAAAAAGATTGTCACCTATAGATCAATCCAACACTATGGGCCTATAGGAACGTCATCTGTACTCCTACAAGGGCTACACCTTCTTCTTTAGTCTATAATTTTGAGGATGTCTTACCCCTAGAAGTCAAGATTCCCTCACTATGAGTCTCCCTACATGGGTTGATAACTAATGAAGACCATAAAGCTATGATGATAAAAGAACCAAAAACCCTCAATGAGTATTGTGAGGTTGCTTTTGATCACATGAGAGCATATATAAAATGAATGTCTACTACCTATAATAAAAAATTTCATCTTCGTGAGTTCCAAGTGAGTGAGCTCATGCTTGGAGAAAATCCTAAAAATCAACAAAATAGATAGCATAAAGGGAAATTTGAGTCTAACTGGTTGGGTCCTTACATTGTTAGAACAACATTTGGATTTGGTACATATCACATTTCTACTCCTAAAGGAGAACAACTTGTTGAGCCTATCAACATGCTACATTTAATTTTTTTTTTTAAAGGATCACAACTTAGCTATTTGATATATCAATTGATCCTAAAACATTCTAAAAATAAAAAAATTTCCTAAAGAAATGACCATCTTAGTGAAAAACCAACAATAGGTTCTCTGATGTATCACCAAAAAAATTAGAAATGCAAAAACTGTGAAATAATTGAAAAAAATCCTAAAAAAACTGCCAAGTGGTGAAAACCTGGAAACATGCACTACTTAAGACCCTCACACCTATGTTTATTAGTCTCATTCATTCAATCTGCAACACATTTCCTAGCTTGAAATTATCTCTTGTCTTTGTCTCAGGGGCATGACTTCTTAGCCTATTAGGGTCTCCTTATGCATCAAGGTTTCTATAGAAACTCACAAAATAATGTTTCTCAACACTTCCCCCTTGGCATCAAGTATTTCTCAATACTTTTCTAATACTCCACCCACAATCTAAGATTTTGCAGTATTTCTCACTATCAGATTCAAGTCTTGAAGAAATGGCCAGGTGACTTCCAAACATGCACTTAAACATTCAACTTGCTGAGCTATGATGAATTGTATCTTCTTTGTGTGTTGTCTATGATGATTTCTTTTGTTGAGTGTTCCCTCCCTAATAGTCTTTTGGGGATGTCTTGGTCTAGAAGACTAGGGGCATGAGGCATGTTTTCTTGCCTTCTGCTTGTGGGTATACTTTGTTAGTCTAAGGTGTTTAGAGCATTCATGCTTGTCCTACTTGACACTTTGACTTACAATGTATCATCCTTGTCTATTTTTGCAAGATCGCACTCTGGGTTTATCCTGGCACTTATGCCTTGATAAAGGTGTGATCTTGCTATACTAAACTTAAGGAATATGACTACATTAGCCATCTTGACTTACATTTTTTTGATGCTTAGGTTGTATTCCCACATACCTATCTGATATGGATCATATTCATATCCTCATAAGTTATACTAGTGAGTATTGTATGGTCTTTTGATGTCCCTAATAATCCTCAATGATGAAATTAGAGTCTAAATTTTTTGTGTCCCTTACTAGTAAACCAATTTGCATACTAGTTTGCATCATAGGCTCATTTTAGCTTAGTCTTGCATTTTTGCATATGTGGAGAGCTCTATCTTCATCTTTTCTTAGACATATTAGCTAATTGCTTTCATATCCTATTTACTTTCTTCTCAATAATATCTTTCCATTTTTTGATCTTTCATTTTATCTCTTTACTATCATCTCATCACAAGGGGTTAATCTAGAAATCACATTTGATCTATCCAAGCATTACATTTTCAAAATACAAGTCTACACCATATACCTAAGATATGAAATATACATGAGAGAGATCCATGAGCACATAAACATGAGTAAAAAATTGAAACATAACATGGAAAAATAATCTCAAAATGCCAAAAAATCCATATAAAACATTCATAAAATGATGCAAGTACAAAAAAATATTGATTAAATCCAATATCTCATATATACAAAAAGATGTCACAATACATATACAATATGGGATCCAAAATCTAGATGAATGTCTCAAAATACATATGGTACAAAACAAGTGTCATAAAGACATCAACCTAGACCTAAGACTGGCTTCCCGCCTCATGAGTAGGTTTTTCCTGGGGAGGAGCCATTGGTGCCCTCAATGGTGGTTGATCCAATCTACCAAGCCTCTTCGAGTACATAGGTACCCATCGATCCATCAGAACTATAGCAATGTACATGTTGTGGTAGTAGGCCGCACTAGTCATCTATTGCTCCAACTCCCACCTAGCCTTTGCTAAATCATCTTGTAGAGTTCATTCTCATGTGTTAGTCTTTGCTCCCACATCCACTAGATGCTAGTCTCTAACCACTATGGTCATCCTCAACCCCCGTAGCTCTGCCTTCAAAGCCTATATCTTGGTATCCTAGTCATCCTCCTCTCCTTCTCCTCTAGCAGGCTACTCTTAGCCATGCCTCTACCTGCTCCAGTCTCCTACATTTTAGTGGATGCTCCTCCTCCTCATCCTCCTCCTCCTCCTCTTTCGTAGCTTGGGCCAATGTCTATCTCCTCCCACTAGATCGAGAACTACTCCTGACCTCCATGCACCTACCACCCCTACCTCTGCCTTTGCCACTATCTCCTCTATCTCCTCTTGTCTTGATACCATGGGTGGGGCATGTGAATCTAGAGAAAGGATGCCTCTACATCTCATACAAATACATCAAGTATGCTCCCACATCTGCCACATCTGGGTAGTAGTCTCAAGGCTCTCACATCAAAGCTGTTGTATCTCCAAGTTGGCATGATAATCCAATATGGGTAGCCAACCCCATACCTTCTTCTCATGGAATTTTTCATAACTGAAAGTCCCCACCGAGATCCCTTGTTGCTAGTGAAACTAACACCATACTTGGCTAATAAAAAAAATGCTCCACTATCTCTGAATGTCTTTTGAATAGTGTCCAATTATAGTGCATATACTCAAGCTCCCACACATCAAACCATCTATGACACTCACAGTATGGTTGCTAGGAAGAAGAAATGAGATCACAAATAGACACCTGTACTAAGTCACATCTTCATTATGACTCTATGGAATGAGCCATGTATACTTGAAAATGGATGACCTCACTGCATTCTTGTAGCTGCACCCACAATCAAATCACTACAATATGTTCTCATGCCCATATCTGGGCCAATACTGGACCACATGCCCATATTGACCCCTCTTGGTATGCTATCTTGTGAAGCTCCCAATATATATCTGCAAGAATCATGGGTCCTTGTGCCATCCTCTGGGGGTGCCCAAGAAAATCTGCCACCAATTTGCCCTATCTTAGTTGGAATCCCTTTTGGCCCTTGTTAGTAACTAGAGCCTAAGAGACCAGCGAGCACAAAATGAAATGTAATGAATACTCATCTCCATAATCATCTATGAGCCTCTCTTAGCTCAAGTGGCAATCCAAGATAGTCACATCTTGAAATATCTATTGTACTTCTAATCTCCCCTCTGTCAGGGTCTGATTGTAATAAACTTGTAACATGCAAAACCCATGTTAGTACATCTCATATGGATATTGAAAACTTAACAACAAATAAGAAACCAAACATAAAAATTCACTATATCTCCATAGCATGGAACACGAAGGATGCGATATACATCCTTTAAAGTGATGGTACCCTTGCCAGTTGGCAAATGGAATGTGTTGTGCTCCTTGTGCCACAACTTAGCTAAAACACTCAAAAATCTATGGATTGCCCATATATGGGGTATGTGTGTCACCCACTTCAACCCCATACTTGATATAGTGGCCTTCTCATCAACATCTAGATGCCGAAGGATGCACAACCCCACCAATTTGGGGGCTCTAATATGAAAAACACAAAAAACAATTTGCAAAACCAAGTCAAAAGAACATTAAAAACATCAAGATATACTATGAACATCATCAACCAAGAAAAATGATACAAAATAATACTCAAACATGCAAAAAAAGCTAAAAAATAGACTATGTGACACTTTTCACTATATGCAAGTGATAATTTATGTTGATTAAGTATCATGTAATACTTCTTATAATACCCAAGTGATACTTTTCTTTTGGGTGATATTTCATAGCATGTGATACAAGATTCAGGTATAGCTAATATAATACACCTTTATGAAGTCTTGCAATACTTTATGTTTGACAAAAATGCCGTGTTATATTTCTTAAAGTATATGTGTGATACTTTTAAAGTATCACATGATATTTCTTTTCAAAACTTTTAAAACGCAAAAAAAATGTAAAAAATTCTCAAAAAAATGACAAATCTTTGAAGACTTATTAGGACTTCATACTCAAGTGGTTGGTTGTGCAACTGGCTATGCTCAAAATGGTATTTTTGGGTCAAAATGCCAACTAGCACCATAATCTCTTTCCAAATTACTCAAAAGCTCTCCAATACCATAAGAGAGAAATGAATTGAAAATGACCCTTGGACCCCTTATATAGTCCTCTGACCTCATTTTGACTCATTTTTCAAACTACTTAGAATTCTACAAAAATTGTACCCTATCTAATTTTGACATTCTAAATCCATTTTCAAGATCAAAATAGAAATTTGACTTCATCTTGATAGTCAAAAATTTTATTTCAAAATTCTACCTTCATCTATGCAACTAGATAATCTTTTGAGGTCTAATCTTCAAATCTTCACTAGGGCATCATCATTTCTCCATATCTTCACCATTTATACACTTTGTACCTACATCAATTCACATCTTTCACTTCTAAATCATCTTTCTACTTAATTTGACCTAATTTGCATACTTTATCCTTATTGGTCAACTCTTGTTAAACTAGGGCATTCTATCACTACTTTATGGTCATTCTTTGGTTCTAATCTCATATCAGTCATCATGGAATTTTTTGTATCTTGATTTTCTCATATCTAGCTCATTTCTTCATTCCCTTTACCTCATTTCAATTTTGATCTTGAGGGGGCAAGAATACTCTATCATCACTTGCTACAACTATCTATTCTCAAGAGCATTAGTTTGAAATTTTCATTTACTCTAGATCTATCTACTTTTCTTAGTGTTAGTACTCTTCTTGATCTTTGATATATTCTCTTTCCTAGTGTTCATAACTATCACTATTAGGTTGTACATTTAGGACTTGCTATCTCTTTCTGCATTTCATTCTTCAGAGTCATATTTCTATCTATTGTTGCCTACTTGGCTTCTATATTCTTTGACATCATGTGTTCACAGATCACAATGAAAGCACATAGAAAGCAACTACTGACCAAAAATGACAAACTACAGAAGTCACAAAATGCATTCAAATCAGAAACATCCTAAATTTGAAAGGTCAACCACTAGAGTTTGAGAACTCCATAAAGGGTATCCCAATCACCTCTCAAAACCTTTCAGTCAAGTCAAAAAGTGCCTGCTGGTCACCCAAGTAGGTTTTCTCATAGACCTAGGTGATATTTCCAAACAACCATGGGAGATACTTTACTAGTATCATACAACATTTTTGCAATGGTTGTGCGATACTTTCAGGGTTTGGGTGATAAAGTTTTAAAGGTCATGCAATAGTCTTCCTATGTTGTATGATAGTTCTTCAAAAGGCATGTGATACTTTCCAATAAACTTCCCTTGGGTGTGCGATATTTTCGATTATCACATGGTATTTCTTGTTTGGGCATGCAATACTTTATAAGTATTGCCTAATGCTGGAACACTGTCACCATGGAAACACAAGTAATGTCCCAAGAATATTTAGAGTGATAAAATAGAGAGTTAGAACCTCCACACTGGGGAGTACTAGATCCATGATTCAAGGCTTGGACACTCAAACACAAGAGCAAAAAGACAAAAATATGACTAACCTTCTAAACCATAGCAATATAACAAAATGTATAGAAAGCAACATCACAATGTACAAAAATAGCTAAACTCTTGTGTGGTTCCTCCCAACCATAATAAAATCATGAGACCTTGAACGCCCTAGCCATCCCCCATGTGTAACATCCCAAATTATTGACTAGATAGTCAGAGTTGTCTTATGAGGGCATCACTACTAAAGGTAATAACATCATAAGAACAAGAATATCTAATCATGCTACAATGATAAAGTAGTAGATATTCCAACTAAGTAAAATCTTATCATCTAACCATATGCTAACATCATAATAAAGGAATGCATCAATTAAACTAACATCATCTAAACATGATATCCAAGCATCCCACTAAAAGCATAAATGACAAGATAACATACTCCAGAACTTGAAGTACCAACTGAAACAACAAGCATCATCACATTAGAATAATAGGCCATCTCTATACACCAGTCCCCAAAAGTGGTATAGGTAGCTATGCCTCCTAACCATGTGAAACCCATAGGTCCACTCTTATTGTGCTAATAGAGATAATGATCCAACCAAAAATTGTACACTCAAAAAAATGTCACATTTTAAACCCTTCTTTCCAAACAATTCCATTAGTTCAAAATGTTTGGATGCTAGCTTAGACCTCACTATCCATGAAGTACAAGAGAGTGTATTACAAGTACAAGGGCTCTTAGCAAAGCCTTAAGAATACTCTTCTTGCTAGTAAGCCATGCAATGGGAGGTTCCAAAGATGAGATGAAAGAATACAAATGTCCACAAGGAGTTCCTCAAGGACACAATACAATTGGAGACTAAGCTAGAATGAGAGTGCAAAAATGCCACTATACTAAGCAATATGAAAGTGTTACCAATCCAAATAATTACTATGTGATTTAAGCTATTGAAAAATGAAATCTAAGCTACATGCAACATGATCCTAAGCTAGTATGTGGTGGAATGAGAGAATAAAGACAAGAAATGGAAGTTCTCCTCAAAGCTCCAAGAAACCTATCAGAAAACTTGTAGCATAACAATAATTCAAATGGTGGATGGATTTGTTGAGGGGTAAAGCTCTCTCCCTTTTAAAGTTGTATGGATGGTAGAGATCAAAATCAAGATGATGGATGATCAATGGTGGAATTTGAAAAGAGGAGTGATCCATGTGCATACACAAGTCAACCAATAGAATATAAGTTGACTTGTCATATAAGACAAAAGTCACAAAGCCTTTTCTTTTAATTTGAAACTTAGAAAAAGGACTTTATGTGTGCACTTTAAGTGGGTTAGAAGAATGAGGTATTTTACTTAATTAAAAGGGGACATGTTCTTTTAATCAAATAATGAACTTAGGATAGCATAGTCAAACTATAGGTTTGTTGGTAAACAGATTTTTCCTTTCTTGTTTCTTGTGAAGATATGACTCTTAATGCCTGAATGATGAACAATATCTATTTACAACAGTTGAATAGCCATTCTATGATTACTAGCTTCTCTCTGAATTGTTAGGTATAGCTCCTTGTGTGAATGATGTTCAAGGAATTATGTTTTATTCCTAAAACTAATGTGTGGTATGCTCTTAACCCAAGAGCAGAAGAGACAAACCAAATTAAGCCTAACTAGAACTTAATTCAGGCAAGAAAGACTTCTCAATACTGAAACAGATTCATGTATCCACACATCTTATGAATCCATAAATCTATTCGCATAAGACTAGAATAAGTTGAAATTCAAATTTAAACTATAACTAATAGATCAGGAACGTTAACAAAATCCTTAGCCAAATGAATCATAAAATACTTATCACATTCATTCATGATCTTGAAAACAAGGGAAAGAAGCTTTGTTCCTCCTTAATTTTCTGTAAAATGAAAAGGAAACATAGACTGAACACAATACCTAATGGAACAGAAAATGATTGACATAAAATACCATTTAATCGACTCTGCAACAAAAAGTACTTCACACCAAAAATTTTCTGACCTTTCATTAATCATTCAACTTCATACATATAGAGTTGAGAGATGACTATTACAATATGAATTTTAATTGGTTCATCTTCTGAGGATGAAAAATGGCAAGATGCCAGTTTGTTGTATTACAAAATTTACAAAATTGGTTGAAGTCAAAAAAGAAGGTGAAAAAGAGGCATCATCGAATCATTTAGACTTCTTCCCCTTTTCAAATTTTTCCCTATATGCCTTGGTGGCGACTATAATGGGAACTAATTCCTCATGACTAGGCACGTGTACATTAGTGAATCTTAAGAGCCATTTGGAGTGTTCTCGAGTCAATTCTTCCATAGAATTTAGATGTCCTATCAATTCTTCAACAACTACATGTATGCATCCACCCAATGTCTGTAGCTCTGTCACTCTATTTTGAATGCTTGAAGCCATTCCTGACAGGTTACTTAAATACATAGAGAAGTTGTTCTTCATTATCTCTACTCCAATACGGGCTCTTCCTTGACCACTAATTTGTGGATCAGCGTGTAATCCCTTCATCAATTCAAATGCCCTATCTTGAGTTCTCTTCACTTTATCTTCTATTTCTTTGAGTCCTTTTTTAGCTTCCTGAATCATCTCTAGCTTGAATTGCATAACCTGGAGCCATTCAAATAGGGGTTCAGTTGCTTTCTTCAAAATCTTTACTTCGACCACCTCCTTTGCCTTCATCTGGATAATCATTTTCAGGAGAGAAATACACTCATCACATCGTGCCTTCTCTACAATCAAAGTGCATTGATTAGATGAGATATTATCTTTCTCAATCTCCAATTGAAGGATAACATTCCCAATTTGATCAATCAGAGCAATTCCATCTACATTGAGTTTATCAATCCACTCTTTCCCAATCTGACCAAAATGTCTATCTTTCTGAAGTTGTGAGATGAACGCTTGCACCTCTTTTTCTATAGGATTCTCAGTAGCAGGCACACCAATAATGGTTTCCAATGGGACAACTAGCTATTGGATGAATCTTTTGAGTTCCTCTATCTCAACTTTCATCTTAATCTTTGACAATTTGAGGCTTTCTAACTAACCTTCTATTATCTCATTGCTCGATCTCCATAAGCCAACTTTTGTATCATGCCTGGCCTCTCCAAGATCAACTGAATGTAGAGTGAAGTCTTTAGTAGTCATATCCTCAATCCTCCCTACTTTATTTGGTTTTGCAATCTCCATAGTCAAATGTCCAGTATCTAGATCCTGCCCAAGTATGGACAAAGTTTTCTGTTTCTTAGCTTTTACCATGGCCGACCCAGAGCGTACCACTTGAGACACAACATCCTTTGTAGGAACACTTTCACCTTTCCTCTTTCTTTTTCTTTCTAAGGTGTCTTCAAGCCAGGACTCTGTACCAATCACCTTAGAAGCCATTCCAAGTGACTCTATGCTGAACATTTTCTTCTTTACTGGAGTCATTGCTACTGTTGTTGCAGAGAAGGGGTTCTTTGGATCTTGAGAGAGAAGCCGAAATGAACCTAAGACATTCTCTTCTTCTCGAGTTCTCTTTGCAGCTTCCTCAAATTTAGTGGACTCACTGCTACTGCTCTTATCATCTCCAATTTCTACTATCTAGATAGGAGAACCAATTGGCTTCAAAAGAGAAT
This sequence comes from Cupressus sempervirens, assembly GCA_028749045.1. Lineage (NCBI taxonomy): Eukaryota > Viridiplantae > Streptophyta > Pinopsida > Cupressales > Cupressaceae > Cupressus > Cupressus sempervirens. Next base: position 265,208,010 of record CM053788.1, on the reverse strand, counting down.
CACCTATAGATAGAGTAGGGCTATGGTGAGGAGATGAAACTAGGGTAACATCTGGAGATGGAATTGGGGTAGTGTGAGAAGGCGAAGCTGGAGCAGTGGTTCCATCTTTTGGCTGTTTTGTCCCTTTTTGTTTAGTACCAGCTTGAGCTTGAATCAATGGTAGAGAACCTCCTTGGCAAGTTGGAGCTATTGGAATATTCTTCTCCACGGGTTGATCACCTCCTCCTACAGATTGAGTAGACCCTTGAGTAGCTAAAGTTGTAGCACTAGCTGTGACACTTTGAGAGGAAGTGGGAGTAGTAGTAGCTGGAGAAGCTTGAGTAGGCTTGCTCTTGCTCCAACTCTTTTTTGTTGTCCACTCAACCCATTTCCAAATTCTCTTGATGATCTGGGCCATCATATTATCAATTTCTTCTTCTATATTTACACATGGCTTAGAGCTGATTGGAATACTTCTCAATTTGGTAAAAAATGGATTACTATACATATTTTGACCATCATCTTCTAGCCCTTCTACATCCAAGTTGATGCCATAGGTCTTGATTTGATCTATTGTAAGTCTAGCAAAGGCGTGATCTTGACTCTCTAGCTCATCTCTGCAATCAGCCCAGTAATCTTCCATGGTAGTGACATGCTTGATGAAACTTCAAATTTGGAGCACATATCTAGCATAACCATTTGGATCAAACATGGGCCTTACCACTTCATATTCATCTAGTCTTTATTTGTTCTTGAACGCTTTGAGTATGTTCTTTGCATTAGATCTAGATTCACAACTATAAGCTCCAACTTGTATAGGGAATTCATACCCCTTCTTTCTCAAACTGGTACTCAACACATTTACTTGAATTTCTTTCCTGACGACCTTGATGAGCATGATCATATCATCTAGATATCTAGGCAGCTTCAAGGGAAATCCGTCAAATGCTGTAAGACGCAAATAAGAGAATGATGAGAATTGAATAAAATAATAACCAAACTGGCTGATGACCGCCATTGCTTTTGGGCTGAACCTTCACTCCAAACACCTTTGGAGTTCCCTACAGATTCTCATAGTAAATGAATCATTAACCCAGATATACTCCACATAGCTATTTTGTAACTACAAGCATGGATAAAACTCATAACTTTTTACATTTTTAGGAAAATTATCTATTCTGGGGAGTCATGGCCACAATTATAGGGAAGCCAACATATATATCAAGAAAGATGACATATAAAATGAATTGTAAAACTTAGCTGCATTGAGAGTCTTAGAAAGATGTTCACTAACTTCATATGCCCAGTCAACATACTGTGTGTCTGAGCAGATAATTTGCACCATAAAGAAGTATTGTTCTATAAAATTGAATGATTCTACCTCACCTTTTGGTCAATGCAAGAGGATCAAAATATCCACAATTTAGGGCTTAAGATCCATGCCAAATAGGGTTTTAGAGACCTTACTCTTTGCCCCTTTGGGCTTTTGGAACTAGGAATTCATGATCTCCTTCTGCCACACCATCTTCTTCAGGGAAAATTTGAACATGGCTCCTCCGATTGTTAGCTCATAGAACTCCTCTCATTCTAGAATCTACAGACAATTCACCACCGCTTGCCTATCAATTTAAATCAATACCGTTTGATTAGGCAATATGATCTGCTTGGTGTCTAGGTTGTAATGATTGATACATTCAACAATTAGCTCTAGAGCTTATACTGCGATAGGAAACCCAACTGCTTCTACTAGTCCACTTCCTCGAAGCTTCTCTGTTATAGGGTGAGTTGGCTCAGTTCTCAGCCTTCTCTGAAAATCTTGCATATCAAAGAAACATAGTGAAGTATCACAGATACTCTGCCATGTTGACTTGATTCCACCCAGCCCATCAAAATCGAAGAATCTTGATGCCATCTTTCCTGATATAGAATGATAGGAAATCAAAAATTGTGATAATGTAAGAAAATGAACCCTAAACTTTGAAGGTTTCAAAAGCACTATTCAATATAATAGTATAACAGTAAAGCGGTGATTTTAAATTCTGTTATGTTCTTCTTTATATAAAAACCCTTGATCTGCCCGTTAAATTCCATAATTTGTGCCACATGAGAAACTTTAAGGATAAATCCATTGGGTTAGTAAATGTAAGGGTTCTAATGGATTTCTCCTTATCATTTCACTATTTCTATTGGCCCAATGGTAACTCTCCTTTATTACTAACTTACCTTTCCATTTTCACCAAGTTTCAAAAAATCAAGAATGGAGTACACCTTGAAGAAAAATATGCTTGGCTAGATTCTGCTCAAAATATCCTTACAAATTTCACTAATTTTCTTCCATTTTTGTCCCAAACACATCTTATGATCTATTCAAACACTTACCATGCTTGTAGTAGTGATTTTTCATTAGATGCAAAGAATTGGTCTTGAGGGTAGAAAACTTGCAATGGAGAAGGCTATTTCCATTTTTCCACTTAAGCTTTTGCTTTACCCTTTCTACCTTAAGAACTTTACTATAAGCCTTTAGAAAACATAAAAAAGGCTTCGCAAGAAAAAAATGGGGCCCACTAGTAACTTTACCCTTCTATTTAGGCCTTTTTGGAAAACTTACTTCTTGGTTCGAAACCCACCAAAGGAGAAACTATTTTTGAGTTTTTTGCCGATGCTTATTCTGATCCTCCTGGTGAATTCTAAGTGATTCCCACTATGAAAACATGATAATATTTGAATGATTCATACATAATATGGCTTACCTTTCCTTTTTTTGGCCTATAAATAGCATTTATGGATCCTTGCAAAGTTTCACCTTCGGGGTGCAAAAACTCTCTATGGAGAAGAAGAAACCTTATTTTTCGCTGGTTTAACTTTCTTTACACTTGGATCAAAATGAATTGCAAGTAAATTCATCTAATGTATAATTATTCAAGAATCTCCATCGAGTAAGGATCTAGACTACCCATATGACTCATGACAATAAGGAATACCCACCCGGCTATATAATGTGGGAAAAGACAAAAGATGAAACCCGATGGAGAAACTTAACACTTGGAGGAAGGAAGAAACAATTGACTCAACTGATCCATACACAATATGAGTTAAATCCTCCACTTTGCAAAATTGGACTATGGTAGAAAGTGGGGCAACAAGGTTATAATCAAATTAATTGATTACTAGCAATTTGGTCTAGGTAAATGATTAATTAAATTAGCCAAAATGCTAAGAAAGGGGCTAATAGTCTAGCTGACCATTTTTAGGTGACTACACAAACAAACATAAAGCAATCATCCATTGCTAACACTCACATCATACAGTAAAGATGACTGAAACCAAGATCATGAGACAATGCAAGTGGATCAGTTCCTAGTTAGACAATCTATGGGTCACTATGTAGGGGCTATAGTGGAGAGTAATACACTTGGGATTCCCAAGCTAACCTAGTGTGGAAACACTCTCAAGGGACTCCCTTGGAGTCCATCGCACTAGTGAAAAAACACTCTCAAGGGTCTCCCTTGGAGGCCATCGCTAAGTGTTCTCAGAATCAAACCCTAAGACACTTACCCTCAGATAAATCAAATAGGAATCTCATTTAATTATCTTAATTTTATCACCCAGTAATTTAATTAGTTATCACTTGTTTAGAACTTCTTCATGCCAACCCTCTCAGATATAGTATATTCCCAACCCATAGGAATGTATATTCCCAACCCAAGCCCAATGAATCATAACTCTATTGAAATATAACCAGGAGTTTGGGCCTCACAAGTCACCTGACAAATGCATACATACACATGCTTGTTTGTGGCACTCCACCATCATGAAGATCATAAAACAAGGGCTAGATAAGAACATAAGAAAATCACACTCAACTGAATACAAGATTGAGAGTATGGATGAGGCACACATCCCAATGCAATATAAAAGTGAAATAGTACTCTAACTAACATCCTTCAGATAATCCAAGTCCATGACCAACATCATGCCAAGAAAACCTGAGAAAACTAGGCGACACACAAATTGAGGTAAAAACCTCAAAATTGAAAAAATTCAAAATTAAAACCGATTTAGTCTCAGGGTACAAAAGCCACAAAAATCCAATAAAATTTAGGTTCAAACACTATATGAAAAAATAACCAACATAATGGCACAAAATCCCAAACCCTCATACTAAAATTCAGGAAAATGTTCATACCTGTCCAATTGGGTAGAATTAACAATTAGAAACAAAGGGGAACACTTGTTCTCAACCTCCTAACATATAGCTAACAAAAACAAAAGCTAAAACATAAAAATGGGAGAGTCCTACTTGATATCCAAAAGGGTCAAAATGGGAATCAACCAAATAAAATAAATATCCCACACAAGCTATTAAAAGTCGCAAAAAACCAAGGTCTCCCCAAGATGGATCCAACAAGATTGATCTTGGGAAGATCCCATGCCCATAGCTCCTACAATGAACATAAATGCAATAATCTAGAAGAGGATTTTGAAAATGGATCTCAATTTTCTAATTTTCAAAAATGAGAACTGAGGAATAAATTTCCTCTTTGGATACTTATTCATTTTTCAAGTGAATAATTGATTAGGGTAAATAACTAGGTAACCTAGTTAGACCCCAAGTTAACCCAAAAAAAAACATACTATTCCAAGTAATTAGAATTCATCTATGAAAAAGCTATTGGGAATTAAAATTAATTAAAATAAGGCTTGAAAACCCTTAAACCAAAATCATAGCATTTCTTAATAACTTTTGTGACAAATACAAACCTCTAAATGCATAGACACACTCGTAGGTCTAATCACATAATGCAAATGAGTCTAGGTTTATTAAATCATTGGAAAGTTTAATTTAAATAATTAAATAAGATATGTCAACCATACAGGGATGACTTGGTTAAATATGAACAGCTGGATCACTAACTTCATGTGCCACTGCTAGGGATATAAATCCTGCACACTAAAACACATGATCAAGTGTAATTGCATATAATAACTTAGCCAAAACAATAAATGCATTAAATAACCTAATTTAACCATTTATTTAATTATGTTGAAATAATCCATTTACATCACTCACATTCACATAAAGTATAACAAAGCAAGAATGAAGTAAGTTACCATGGCATTAATTCCAACATATAAATAATTAGAGATATGTCCAAATACCAGATAACTAGATATCATCACAAAACATACTATCATCTCAAAATGGCATCATCATGCAGATATGGTTAATTGAACAACATAGTAATCTAACATCTATGATACTGGAAATCAAAGTATAGCATCTGACCCTTAGGTATCTCTCAGATCAAAATATAACAAGGTATTGATTGCAAGCACGAGAGGCACTACATTGTAACCTATAATTTGACTATATTGTCCTAAGTCCATATTTGATTAAGATATGTCCCCTTTTAATTAAATAAAAGACCCCATTCTTCTAACCCACTCAATATGCACACATAAATCCATTTTCCTATTTACAAATTAAAACAAAACATTTTTGTCTTACATAAAAAGTCAACTACTTTTCATTGGTTGACTTGCTCTTACACATGGATCATGCCAAAAGTAAACCCCCACCCTTGATTTTCCACATCTTAATCTTGATCTCAACCATCCATCTACCTTTAAAAGAGAGAGATCTCTCCTTCTCAAAGGATCCATCTTCTTGAGTATTGTTATGTTGTAGGTTTCTTGATTGATTTCTTGGAGCTTTGTGGAGAACTTCTCTTATCTTGTCTAAATTATCTCATCACCATTACATACTAACTTAGATTCATATAGTTTATCTTTTCCTTTTTCCATAGCTTAAATCACATAGTTTAACTAAGATGATTCTTGTAACATTCTCATTTTCCTAATCTAGTTGCATTGTGCATCTCATTGTAGTATAGATCATACTTGCATTTCATATTTTAGTAATTCCTTTTGGACACTTACATTCTTGTTCTTGTCTATTGAACCTCCAATTGCATTGTTTACTAGCAAGGGTTGTGTCTCAAATGCTTAGCTAAGAGCTATTCATATTTCTCAAAACACCCCTTTGCACTCCATGAATATGGAGCTCTAGGCCATCATTCAAGCATTCCAACTCATGGGATCACTTGGATAGAAGGGTTTAGAGTGGTGCACATTTTTAGTGTATAACTCTTACATATATATTAACAACATTATTAGTTGGGGCTAACAATCTCCCCCCTTTGGCATTGATGGTAAAACATAAACAAAAGAATTTATTTTATAAAACATTACAACATAAGATAATTAAATGTCTGCATTAACAAGAATACAACTCTTCAACTCTTTGAGTTCATTTAGATTCTTTGCATTAGATTCAACATCAAGTTCACTCATTCAACATCTTCATCTTATCAAACTCTCCCCCTTTGGGTGTACTTATCTATTCAACATATTTATATCTTCTTCCCTTATTACTTCTCTTAATTACTCATCTCCCTCTTAGGATATCTTCCCCTTATTGCTTCTCTCCCCTTTGAGGACAATGTCAAAGGTAAATATAAGTTCCAATGTGAAACTTATAAAACCTTGTAGTAATATGTTATACCTGGCATGTACTTTTTACATCAATTTCATTACACTCACTTTCATAGCCTTATGAATAATCCCTAAAGATTGAACTCTTGCATCAACTCTAGAAAGATATAAATCATAATCCATGAATTAATGCAACATTCTATAGACGCTCAAAAATGGTTTGCATCTATGGTTTCATCACTTATTCATGCTAATTTGTCCCATTTTCTCATTCTACCCACTTCGATCTTTTGGCCAAATTGATCATACTTTCATCATTTGTATCCCCTTTCACATCAATTTCATATCAACTCGAAATCATATCAAATCAACTCAAAATCATTTCATATAAACTCAAAATCATCCCAAATCAACTCAAAATCACTCAAAATTAGCCCTAATCAACCCAAAGCATATCAAACATCCCAAATCAATCATCATTTATCTTATCCTTGGTATTTGTGTGGCTTTCAGTACCTTGGAAACCTATCAACTTATCAATCTTATCAATCTGACCTTAGTACTGTTGTGGCTCTCAGTGCTAAGTCAAACTATCATTAATGTCATTCAATCTTTGACATTTTTTAGGCTTTCAATGTCAAATCATGGCATCATCAACCATTTTAATAATATTGACAGTGTCTGTTGATGTTATTATGATCAAACCTTTTCAATCAATTTCAATCCTGTAGCATTTACAATGTCTGTTAAATGTTACATATCAACCAATTCATGTCATGTGTCCTTGGCATGTTATCAACTTCAATCAATCAATCTTACCATGGCTTTGGTCTACTTTTCATCATCTTATTCGATATCCATCATCGTCACATTTTTATCAAATGATACGATCGCATTCATTTAATCAATTTGGCCAATCATCTACTAATTTTCTCTATAGGATTAAATAACCCATAATTTAATCCTATTGTTCTTTCTAATTATTCTTCCTAATTATCATCCTCAATTAATTAATTTTATTAATTAATTGATTGATCATTCGCAAACCATGGAAATTCACAATTTCTTAAGTTCCATTTTCCATCATTAATTCCATTTTCTACTAATTCTTATTTTGTGGAATAAAAGGATTTTTAATTCAAATATTCCATAAAATATTGCATCATAGTGACATTTGGATATGACACCTCGTGGATTCTCCTTTGACAATTGGATAAGATATGTCATAATCAAATATTCATATTCTCTTACGCATGTCCCTATTTGGCTTATTTGTCATAGATTCTTGGCTTTAAGTGGGTTGAGGTGTCTTATGATGTGTCATAGATTCTCTTCCACATTTAGCCAAGTTTGACTTTCATGCATCATAGAATTTTACAATTTTTATATTTTGTCATATGCGTAATGGATTCTCAAAGGAATCTCTTGCCACATCACATATCTATGGGTGACAAATCCAATGCTCTCATCCTCCATGTCAATTATAAAATGGACACTCTTTCTCTCATTTTCGGTCCTTCGGTTCTTAATTCCTTAAGTCCTTGGAAATCTTGGAAGTCTTTAGGTCCAAATTCTTGAGTCTTTGAGTCCCTACTTCTTTGCATTTTGCATTCTTGCTCTCACACTAAAATCAAACTTCTAGTATTCTCATGGCATCATCCTCATCATAGACTTTTGCTTCAATTTTGTGTGCACTATAGGCAACTTTGGAGCTACATTATTTGGAGAAGAAAGAAGGACATGAAAGCTACAAATGAAAGAGGGGGTTTTTATTGCTTTCTTTATTAGTTTGGCTTTCATGGTAGACTAGTGGATGCTAATGTATGTTGATTGAGTTTTGTGATTTGCTCATAGTATTTTATGCATTTAACCCATTTTCTAGTTGCTACAAATGCATCCTTTCTTAGTGAATCTTGGATAGGGGAAGGACCCCTAGCTTACCACTTAGATACTCAATAGCATCCTTAGGTAGTGGCTTAGTGAATATGTCTACAATTTTCTCCTTGGATTTCACATATTCTAACCTCACTAAATTTTGTGTACTTTCTCCCTCAAGTAGTGATACTTTATAGATACATGCATGGTTTTTGCATGCATCGTAGGATTCTTGGATATGTTTATTGCACCAGTATATCATAATAGATAGTAATAGGCCTGATAACTTCTTCTTACATTCCCTCCAATAGTTTATTGATCCAAAAAATATTGAAAAAATTAATTATAATGTCAACATACTCCACTTCAAAAGTAGATTGTGATATGGAACTTTATTTCTTTCTCAACCATGTAATCAATCTTTCTCCTAAAAAGAAAATACCACCAATTGTATTTTTCTTATCATCAACATTTCTATCCCAATCGAGTTCAAAATTACCATCATGTTTTTACCATGATCTATATTCTTCTATTCCTTTTAGATATCTAAATATTATTTTAATAGAAGTCACGCGTGTTTTCTTAGGATTAGATAAAAACTTTGCAACATTACCAACTACATGTAAAAAATCAAGTCTATTATGCACAAAAACTATAAATTTCCAATGATTTATTTATATTGTGTCTCATTCACTTTAACATTAGTATTCTTCTTAGATGGTTTTTATCCAATCACCATAGGTGTAATGAATGGCCTTGACTCATCCATACCAATGTCTTCAAGATCTCCTTCATGTACTTAGATTGATTCACATATATACCATCTTTTGTTTGATGAAATTGTAATCTAGTAGAAAAAATGATCTCACCAAACATAGACATTTCAAAATCCTTACTCATTTGATCAATACATGATTTTCACAAAAAATCATTCCCACCAAATATGATATCATACGCAAATATTTCAGCAATTAATACCATATTTTATTCTTTAATCTTCAAATATAGATTACTATTTCTACTTGTTTTCAGAAATTCAATCTTAATCAGCTATAACACAACCTTTCATACCACTCTCTTGATGTTTGATTCAGTCCATATAATGCATTTTTCAATTGTAAATCAAGTGCTTCTAATCTAGCTCAACAAATCCTTCTGGTTGTTCTATTAGTACTTCTTCTTTAAGTATTCCATTAAAAAATGTAGACTTAACATCCATTTGATATACCTTATGTTTCTTGTAAGTTGGATATGTTAGTAGAGTTTTTTGATTCCTTCCAATCTTGCTATAGGTGCAAAGGTCTCATCATAATAAATTCCTTCTTCTTAGGCATAACCTTTACAAACTAGTCTCACATTATTCCTTTCAACTTCACCATTCTCTTTTAGTTTGTTTCAAAAAATCTACTTTGTTACAAAAAATTCTTGTTAGCGGGTCTTGGTACTACTTCCCATATATAATTATTCTCAATCTAATGAATCTCTTCATTCATGGCATTTATCTAGTCTTCATTGTCAAGTGCAGATTTCATAGTTCTGTTGACCCAACCAATCACATTGGCATAATGCAATAGAGTTGGTATAATTTGGAAATTAATCAAACAACACACATCATCTCATGTGTACCAATAGACATCTTCACTGGTCCACATAGGAGAATAAGATAAGGAAGAAGCTATCACAGTCAGCATGAGGAGTCATCACTATGATATGGAAAAATATGTATGGTGTGAATCATAATTAGTTGGTATTCTAACAAGAATGACAAAGCATAAAAAGGGTAATTGAATTCAGACAAGACCCATAGTAAATGGACTACACCACCAGTAGGTTTCCTTGTTAGTAGGGTATATTGAATTCAGAGGAGACTCATAATATATACCCATAAAAGGTTAGTGGGTATATTATCCCCTCTATGGTTTTCATCCTCATATCAAGTGTTTCTACATACAAAATATGTGTGTCCATTAATGGATGTTCTTGTGTGTGATTTCATTTTCTTTAAACTTACTACATTCATATTTGTGTTGACAATCAAGTGGTTATTAGTTAATATATTTGGAGATTTTAAAAAATTAATCAATTTTTGAGTTGGTACTAATTTACCCCCTAGTATCAGTTGGGGCCAACAAATGACATCAAAGATTGTACCCTAACAATTGAAGACATCATAGCTTGAGGAAAGATCAAACAACAACCATGAAGTACAAACAATTATACAAAGAAGCACTTGAAACCATGAAAGGCCTAAAGGAAAAGATGAAAGAGTCCTTAGCTAAAAGAAATAGGATGATAAAGAAACTTAGTGAGAGCCATGGGATTATTGAGAAGATGGAATAACAAAGCAACTTAGATGGATCTGAAGAAACCATCTCTGACCTAACATCTTGTTGGTTCCCAAAATCACAGATTGGAAATACAAGAGCCTACCACTTCTCCTATAGGATGTCTCAATCAAATTTTGGCCAAAGAATGAAAATCGCTTAGATTCTCCTGCACTTTGGGCTCTGCTACACCTAGGAAGGTTATCCTTCACCTAAAAATGATGACTTTCTGGATTCAAGGTTTTTTATAGCGAATTTAAATTTGGAGTTCGTCGACTGGCAAGGTCCTTGAACTCAAATGAAACTAAAATTGGATGTTGAATATTTGATAATTTAATGTTGTGTATAAATTTTGTAAATAATGGAATTGATGCTTGCAGAAGAAATATATAGATTTTCTGACTTCAATAAAAAGACTAGTGCATTTGCTCATCCAAGCGATAGAGTCAAATTTGGTGAACTTTTACATACAACTTCATAATGTTCAATGCACTTGTACTACCAATAATTTTGATAATCCAGATGCGACAGACCAATTATAATGCAATCTTTAAATTAGTCCAGATTGAATTTTAACTCCACTGAGACAAACAGGACATAGTTGCGGAAACAATTAAATATTTCACAACACCTATGATTATCAAATTTAAAATGCTAATTGACCATGTCCACTTATTTGATAACAAAATCATATACAAAATTTAAAAATATAATGATGAAGGACGATTCGCCTGTAGTTTATATCTCCACGCTATTAAAGGTAAACAAAAGGCATTTTATTTTATTTAAAAATAAAATAATGGACTTTATTACAAAATCATAATATTGCCCTTATCTCTCCATACAATAAAAATATAAAATGCTTCTCCTAAAAGAATATGGATGTTCGGATGTGTTACAATGATGTTGTTTTGCTTGTTTCTATATCTCCCTTATATATCTAAGTAATATGAAAGATGTGACTTTTCAAACTTAAAAAATTATATCTCTTCAATAATTCATGCCCCTCCAAAATAAAACAAATGCCTGCCCCGATAAAAAATCCTTTTTTAATATCTTATTATTATAAGCACTTTAATATATCTCTTGAGCCCTTTTAATTATTGATGGTATCATAGTTATAACTTTAGAAAACAGGCATTGATTTTTGCCCTAGACTGAATTGCTTGCCGAAATCAATATTTATTTCTCTTGCCATGAATGGATGACTTTGATTTGGACCTTTCTTACTGCCATTAATCTCCATCGCTATTTCCATGATGATAGAGATTTCTTCTGTTCGACTTTCGAATAAACAATTAAAAAATTTGGTTTTCTTGACCCGCATTAGACGTGCTTCATAGAACGATGCTACCTTTATTTAATTCCTTTTTTCTTGTGATTCACATGATCTGTTTGGCAATCTTATCGTGGATGAAGAAATAAAAATTGGGTGTTGTAGTATTACTTCTACCATAAATGTGCATGACTCTATTGGCTGTCTGACGTGGATTATAATTTGTTCATAACATTACTGACTATGCACTTTCATTTTATTAGACCCTCTTGTAATTTTTTGAATGCCATTTAATATTACTAATGCCTGTGCACAGCTTGAAAATACATATGGAGCTCGCAGTTTGACAAGAGCCATTATTTATCTTATCCATATTTGTTGCTTCCTCTATTACATTCAGATTGGCTTCTCTAATACTGTTGTACATTACTTTTGTCTATCTTTGCCATAGTCATGAATTTTGCGTCTACCTGTGTGGTTTAGTTCTACATAGAATATATAGTTGATATGGTTAGGATATCTATCCATTAGTGTGTTGTTCCATACATATGCGTGAGAATAGGATCCCAATGAGATTATTGAGCTGAACATTCCATTAAACTAGTAAGTCACATCTATAACTTCTTAAGATATTATGAAGACACAATTTATTTGCCATAATATTTGTGGATGAATCATGTGTACATCATATTTTCACACACTCATTGACTTGTATTCACAATTTTTCGAGCAATGGTTATTTGCGTTTCAAAAATGGGCTACACTTTACTATCATATGATATCTCTGATGTCTCTTAATATGTTGCAGGTTAGTTATCCAATACATGTTCTTTTGTCCTTTCTTAGGTGCTGAAAATTCCCATCTTCATTTTGTATATTATTGAAATGTATATATCAGAATCAATAAATAATCTTCTCCACCATCATTTCTTAAATGGAGACTCTAAAAATTAGAGTTCCATCAATGGCTCTTGCCGGGGACGTATGCTCCTTGTGAGCATAGCGAGATCTCAGCTATCTCAAGAAGAGTAGATCGACCATCCAAAAATGAACATTTATTCTTTCCCCTATCAAATAACTTATTCTGATCAAGTAACACTTTCAACCCTACTACATTGGAGGTATGATCCTTATAAACAACACTTATTTCTTCCATTTCATCAATGCATTCCTTGTTATCCAACCTTTGTTTAACCTTCAAGAAATCATCAGATGCCTTTTTTTTTTGCACGCAATCTGCTCTACCTTCAAAATGTTTCTCTTCATAATAAGGCTTCAAAAATGGTTCATATTCAGAAAATGCTGCCTCTCCCTCATCAGGAACTCCATTAGATATGATACTAGGAAATTTTTTAGAACTATCCTCCAACATATCCTCCCTATTATGCGTGGCTAATTCCACTTCATCTTCACATGTTTGACGTACCTCCTACTAATGGGATGAGCTGAAAGGTATCTCATCTTCTATATACATATCATGAGTTTCATCAATTGCAAAATCAGACCTGCTATCTTTATCATAATGTTGATGCGCTTGATCACCCAAGAGATCCTCTTCAAACAATAGATTTGAGAATGTGGTGAACTCAGGCATATCTCCTTCTTCTTGCTCCTCAAACAAAGGGTTTACGAACATAGAGAATTCAGGCATGGCTTCAGAAGAGTTTTCACTTAGATCATCAAGTGTTTCATCAAATAGTGTACTAACTTCATCGCTTTGAGAATCATAATCTGCTTGACTAGGAAGGGGGGTATCTTCATCAACAATATATTCTAAAACTTCTTCTGTTCATACATTGTGTGCAATTCTATTTTATCTTCATAATATGATTCTTCAGAATGATCACTTCTTTCATCCAATACCTCCTTATAATGTACTGATTCATCAACTTGCTCACCATGGTGATTTGAGAAAAAAATTGAGCCATTTTTCTCAACATGCTTATGATATTCCTGATCTAAAAAGGCTGAAATCTCTTCCTCACTTAGGGAATCCTCTTCCTCATTTCCACATTCATCATCATCTATAGGCATATACGTATCATCATGAGCTGATTCTCCTTCAACATGTTCAAAAATTTCATCTCTACTTGAATCTGAAACTTCACTTGACCCATTTTTTATTTCAGTCCTACATTCATTATCATCTACAACCAGCTCTTTATCCATAAGTTCAAGAAAGTTAAGAAACTGACGATCATATAAGAGGCCTAATTCCCACATTCTGTAGAGAAGATCAGATGATGGAGGCTTGTATTCTGAAGGTATTTCTTGATAAGCATTGAACATTCTCATAAAGAAGTCTGTTGTAGATTCATCTTCTTACTTTTCTAAATTCCAAAATGCATCCAAAAGAGATATGTAACTTAAACTTTCATCAATTATTTGGAAGAGAAGCATCAAATCAGGATCTTTTGGTGAGATTCCCAATTCATAAAAACTTTTGTATCAATTCCTTGTGTGAAGGCATGACGTCTGAAGTTATTTCTTGAAAAATATCCATCATTCTTATAAATAAGTGTGCTGATGTTTCACCTTCATATCTTTCCAAATTGAAAAATGCATCTAGAGGATGTATGTATTCTTCCTCCATGGTGTAACATAGATCCATCTCTTGATCATAGTAGATATTCTCCATTGTGCATGATCAAATTATTTCCTTATGAGTCCTTTCCCTCAGTAGAGTTACCAACTGAAACTTTATCCAATAGAGTCGCCACCTCTTTCAAGGAATGTATTTATCTTTCAAGTTCTTACTTCTAGCAAAGTAAACTTCCAATCAAACTGTTACAACTATTTTTTGATACTGATCCATGAACTTCGAAACTCTAAGTAACTGCACAACACCTGTTGTGAGCAACTCTCCCCAGCAGAGGCGCCAATCTGTTGGTTTCCAAAATTGCAGATTGGAAATCCAAGAGCCTACCACTTCTCTTGTAGGATCTCTGAATCAAATTTTGGCTAACGAACAAATATCACTTAAATTCCCCTACACTTTGGGCTCTGCTACACCTAGGTGAGTTAACCTTCACCTCAAACAATGACTATCCGATTTCAAGGTTTTCTATAGCGAATTTAAATTTGGAGTTCATCGACTGGCAAGGTCCTTGAACTCAAATGAAACTAAAATTGGATGCTGAATATTTGATAATTTAATGTTGTGTATAAATTTTGTAAATAATAGAATTGATGCTTGCAGAAGAAATATATAGATTTTCTAAATTCAATAAAAAGACCAGTGCCTTTGCTCATCCAGGTGATAGAGTCAACTTCAGTGAACTTTTACATACAACTTCACAATGTTCAATGCACTTGTACTGCCAATAATTTTGATAATCCAAATGTGACAGACCAATTATAATGCAATCTTTAAATTAGTCCAGATTGAGTTTTAACTCCATTGAGACAAACTGGACATAGTTGCAGAAACAATTAAATATTTCACAACACCTATGATGATCAAATTTAAAATGCTAATTGACCATGTCCACTTATCTGATAACAAAATCATATACAAAATTTTAAAATATAATTATGAAGGACGATTCGCCTGCAGTTTAAATCTCCATGCCATTAAAGTTAAATAAAAGACATTTTATTTTATTTAAAAATAAAATAATGGACTTTATTACAAAATCATAATATTTCCCTTATCTCTCCATACAATAAAAATATAAAATGCTTCTCCTAAAAGAATATGGATGTTTGGATGTATTACAATGATGTTGTTTTGCTTGTTTCTATATCTCCCTTATATATCTAAATAATATGAAAGATGTGACTTTTCAAACTTAAAAAATCACATCACTTCAATAATTCATGCCCCTTCAAAATAAAACAAATGCCTCCCCCGATAACCAATCCTTTTTTAATATCTTATTATTATAAGCACTTTAATATATCTCTTGAGCCCTTTCAATTATTGATGGTATCATAGTTATAACTTTAGAAAACAGGCGTTGATTTTTTCCATAGACTGAATTGCTTGCCAAAATCAATATTTATTTCTCTTGCTGTGAATGGATGACTTCGATTTGGACCTTTCTTCCTACCATTAATCTCCATCACTATTTCCATGATGATAGAGACTTCTTCTGTTCGACTTTCGAATAAACAATTGGAAAATTTGGTTTGCTTGACTTGCATCAGACGTGCTTCATAGAATGATGCTACCTTTATTCTTGCAATTCATGTGATCTATCTAGCAACCTTATCATGGATGAAGAAATACAAACTGGGTGTTGTAGTATTATTTCTATCGTAAATGTGGATGACTCTATTGGTTGTTTGACGTAGATTATAATTTGTGCATAACATTACTAACTATGCACTTTCATTTTATCAGACCCTCTTGTAATTTTTTGAATGCCTTTTAATATTGTTAATGCCTGTGCACAGCTTGGAAATACATATGGAGGTCATAGTTTGACAACAGCCATTATTTGTCTTATCCATATTTGTTGCTTCCTGTATCACATTCAGATTGGCTTCTCTAATAGTGTTGTACATTAATTTTGTCTATCTTTACCATAGTCATGAATTTTGCATCTGCCTATGTGGTTTAGTTCTGCATAGAATATATAGTTGATATGGTTAGGATATCTATCCATCAGTGTGTTGTTTCATACATATGCATGAGAACGGGATCCCGATGAGATTACTGAGCCGAACGTTCCATTAAACTAGTAAGTCACATCTATAACTTCTTAAGATATTCTAAAGACACAATTTATTTGCCATAATATTTGTGGATGAATAATATGTACATCATATTTTCACACACTCATTGACTTGTATTCGCAATTTTTCAAATAATGGTTATTTGTTTTTCAAAAATGGGCTGCACTTTACTATCATATGATATCTTTGATGTCTCTTAATATGTTGCAGCTTAGTTATCCAATACATGTTCTTTTGTCCTTTCTTAGGTGCTGAAGGTTCCCATCTTCATTTTGTGTATTATTGAAATGTATATATCATAATCAATAAACAATCTTCTCCACCATCATTTCTTAAATGGAGACTCTAAAAATTAGAGTTCCATCATATCTGACAATAAGAAGTTGAGAAAGTTAGTTACAAAGCTAAAGAAAGAGCTAGTAGAAGCATCAAAAAAGACGAGTTGAGCAAAAAAGAGAAATAGATGTTGACTGGCATTGAAAAATGATTAAAGAGTAGTCGTTAAATCCATGGGAGAAAAGAGAATAGAGAAGAATAATTTCAAATGAAAGGATGAGAAGATTCAAAAGCTATTAGAGGAACTAAAAGGCACTGATGAAAAAAATGAGAAGTTGAGAAGGTTCAACCAAAACTTTAAGAAGATAGATGAGAAATTCAAATCTTAGAGAAGGACCAAGACACAACTAGTTTTGGCTATGAAGGAGTCAACAAGAATGAAAATAGAAAAACATATGAGAATAAGATCCAGACCAAACAAGGACAAGGGAAAATATTGTCTAAAGGTAAGAGACCTAAGAAACCAACTTCTCATTATTGTGGTAGAATATGTCACACATCAAATGTATGCTGTTATAGAAATGCTACATCTAATAAACAACATACCTTTTATGGGTAATGTAACACATGTCACTAGTATGGTCACTCTCAAGAATATAGGTCTCATACTTATGAGAAAAGGTTTGATGGGTATTGTTACTACTGTAACAAGTATAGACACAAGGTTGAGGTATGCAAATCAAGAAAATGGAAATATCAATAGTCACAAAGAATATTAAATCACAACTAGAAGAATAAGTTCAACACACCTGCATGCTCAACTTGTGAGAACAAAGGACATATGGTTGAGCATTTCCAAACAAGAACTAGTCAAAGAAACCACAGAGGACCATGGAGAAGAATATGCATAACTTGCTACTAATACATCTAGATAGGGCATCTTGCTAAAGATTGTAGATCAAGAAAGATAACCCAAGTGCACAATTTAAACCACAAAGGGAAGAGAAAGGTGGTAGACAAGGAGGAAGTTAGAAAATACTTCAACAAGATATGAGCAAGGAAAGTAGATGAGAGAAAAGAGGCCAAGTGAGAGGAAGTAAGAAGCTCACATGTTGCTGGTGAGACTTCCATGACCAACTAAGCTAGTCCAATCTTAGAAGGGGTTGCATGTCAAGGATGCACTATACACTAGTACCCTATCCAAAATTGGTAAAAGAATGCATGAAGAAAGCACAAGGAGCCTATGTTGAGGTAAAAATATGTCAAGATTATGACCATTGTATCATGGATCACTCGCATTAAATATAGAAGGACATGTAGGTATTATTAGAATTACTTAGAATAACTAAGAGGGGGTGAATCAGTTATCTTTAGGTTATCTTTAGGTCTAGATGTACCAAATAAACTTTTAACAACTCTTAAAAATCTCATTAAACAACCTATGAAGAAGCTAAGGCTAGGATTTCTTTGGAAATAGAGTGTCCTTAAGCCATGAAGAGAGTAAGAAAATAGGTGGAAAATATTCTAAAGGAGAATAAGAAATCTAGTTCCCCTCTTTTGTTGGTAGAAGGCAAGGGAGATGATGTTGAAGAAGAGGAAGGAGAAGAGGAACCTGTAGAAGAAGAAGAACCTAAAGAAGAAGAGCCTACTAAGAAAAAGGGGAAGGCTATAATCACAAGGGCTACAAGGTCCTCCCCTATAGTATTCACAAGAAGACCTACAAAATCTAGGAAGAATCTCAAATTTCATAATGATGATGATGAAGAAGAAGATGAAGAGAAACAAGTTACATTCAAAAGGTCAACCCTCACCTTTTAAAAAACATTAAAAAGACTACAAGATGGTGGGTGTATGTATAATTTCAAGTTTTTAAAGTATGAAACAAGAATTAAGGAAGAACAAAAGCAAGTTGAAGAAGCCTTAGTGGCTTAGAAAGCTAAGTTGAAGTACTCTCCTAAGGAACTAACAAAGAAAGTTCCTAATATCCTATTTAAGGCTGTTTCACATCATTAGAAAATGCATAAAATGTTTTCAAGTACATTAGGAAAAAAACCTTGAGACAACTTATGTCAAATATTTTTGACAAGGAAGTGAAGGAATCATTGAAGAAGAATAAACAAAAGTTGAACCCTAGGTTCAATGCATTCCTTATTTTGTCAAAAGATATTGAATTAGTTGTGAAGTTAAATACCATTACATGGAATCACATTTATGGATTACACAAGCCTACTGAAGAGGTTGTTCAAATAGATGATAAGGATGATGAGGAGAAAGAGGATGTTGAGAAAGAAGCTGAGGAGATAGAAAATGCAAAAGAACATGATAAAGAGGATGAAATGGATCAAACAAAAAGTGGAGATCTTCCTAAAATTTAGAGTATTCAAGAATCAGATCCTAAGAAGATAGCAATAGAGGCAATGGCCTCTCTCCCACTCTCTCTGAGCAAAGCCTTAGTGCCACCTAGCTTAGAGAAGGCTGCTACTAAGTCAATTGAGGTAAATGTTGTTCCACCAAACATCCACTTGATTGTTGGAGCGATTCTACCAAGTGCAATGATGAGTGTTGTTTCCAATACTTCATCTAGCAAGCAACAAACTCCAATCATCTCAACAAGTATTTTAAATATTCTTACTATTAGTGATGTTTCTCCTATAATTGATACTATTTTTAATATTGCAAGTGCAATGATAGTTGAGGTTAAGCCTCAACCGAGCACTAAAGTTTTGAGCAAAGGAAAGGAAATTATTCCTTCTACTATACATAAAGAAAAGGGTAAAGAGGTAGAAGCCTCTAACGAGGAAATTGATCTAGAGGAAGATATTGTCAATATAAAAAATTGGGATATCTCCAATCTAACTCCTAATCAAATGGATACCCTTGGTGAGCTATGGAAGAAAAGGGAAAGATAACAAAAGCTCAAAGAAGAAAAGAAAAAGAAAATTAAGTTCTTGAAGATATTAAGGGCATATTCATTGATGTACTGAGGATAGAGGTTGATGAGAAGCAACCAATTTTGGATCAACTTGGTGAAATTATTCACAAGTTTAATGAGGAATTAAATGGACATGAAAAACTTTTGCAAGAGCAGAGATGAAATTTGAAGACAAAGTTTTTGAAAAGGTGGCTTAGAAAGTTTCTATTGATCAAGTGGAATTGCCCACTGTTCTTTCCAATCTTGAAAATTTTGTAAATAATGTTAGTTCTTTATTTTTCAAGTGATACATCTAACTTAACCAAGGAGATAAAGGATAAGTTGTCACAGATAGATACTGATTTGCAGGAAAGTGCACATTAGTTGTCACTAGACCCTAGCACTAGTTCTACACATTCTGTAAAGATCAAGTATCTAATAGATTTGCAAGAAAAATTGTTGAGGGAAGAAGTCAGGATAAGGGCTACACTTGTAGATATATAGAGTATGTTAGTTGCCAACATGTATATAGCATAAAAACATATTGTGCATGCCATAACATTAATCAATGACAATAATTTCTTAATTGTTGATCACGTGATGGAACTATTAGCTAAAGTGGAGATACCATTCCACACTTCCAAAGTTTTGCAAGAGAATTGGGACAAATCCATGTCCATAATTTTGAAGGTACATAGTGATTTCCTTTCACATTTTGGCATTACCTTGTAATAATATTTTTTTGCATTTGTGTCAAAAAAGGGGGAAAGTATATATAAAAGATATATATACAAGGAGGAAATATATGTACATAAAGGAAGAGGTATATACAAAGAGAAAATATGTACACAATTTTTTTTGAAAAAAAGATGGTTAGAGTTTATCGAGCAATAAACAATAGTCAAAACCATGTTTTAGGCCCAAGCATATTGATAGGGGGTTTTTTACTTATATTTTTGAGTATTTAGTATTTTGATATTATAAGTTTTTTTGTCACTAATGCCAAAGGGGGAGATTGTTGACCTTATGGTCAAATCATTTGTTAGTTAGTGATTAAACACTTAATTAGATTGATTGTCTACATTGCTATTGAGCTCTATAGTTGCTACCAAGCTTCTCATATAGCTAGTACTATATACAAAGCATATTAGTTGCTTCTAAGCTTCACATAGTCTACCAAGCTCATCAGTGCAAACCATGGAGGAAGTAGTGTTAATCGAGCTCTGTAGTGTTAATCAAGCTTATCAATGTCTAATGAGATGGTAGTGTTAACAAATCAGAATGAAGGTAGTGTTGGCCAAGCTCTATAGTATCAACTAAGTCCTTAAGTGTTTACTAATTTATTCAGTATTCACCAAGTCACCAAGTGCTAACCAATTTAAAACTACTCCAGAGTGATCAATGTGGACCGAGCACTAGTGTCAAATGAATGCCAGAGCTTTCTGAGTTGATAGTATTATTGAGTGTCATGATATCACCCAAGTGGTCTTCTAAACCTAAGCTCTAACAGTGAGCCAAATTAGTGAAGATTATTGAATTTGGTGTTGTAGTTGACTCTAGAAGCTAATTTATTGGATTGGTATATATGTAATACATCTTATCATATCTAATACATCAAAGTGTAACAAGCAAAAAGAAGCATGCGTGAAAATTAGAAGAAGGCTACAAGAAGTATAAGGAAAAATGGAGTTTTATTTCTCACAACAAGGTGATCATTGTATTTCAAAAGAACCTCATTCAACACACCAAGTTGTAGATCAGAGATCAGCCACTGATTCATCCTAACAGGTGCATCAGTCAAATCCTCTAACAAGGTGGACTTAACAATTCTTTCTAAATCTCCTAACTAAGTGCACACTTCATTGTATGTTCTAAATCCTTTCACAAGGTGGACCTAATAGTCCTTATTTCTCCTAACAGGGAAGATCAACAGAAGTGATCAATTATAAGCTTTAACAAGGTAACTTTATATTACAGTACAAAAGCTTGTGGGTATCATCCCCAACCCAATTTTACTTTCTATTTGGAGGGTTTTTGGGTTACCAAATATTGTGTCAAGTTTTATGAATCTTTTATTGCTTTCACTCTTTCATGCATGCAATTAGATTATATTATATTGTGAAGGTTTAATTGGTGAATTAAAGTATAAGTTTTATTGGTTCTTGATTCACCCCCCCTCTCATTCACCTAGTCTATACTACATTTCCAACAAGAATATCATCAAAAAATTTATATTTCACGTTTCTCTATCTCTTATATGTGTCCACTGCTAGTAAAATAAAAAATTATAAAAATATCATTCATAAAGAAATATCTGCACATGTAAATAACACTTTGATATTAGGATTTAATGTGGAGACCTAATTTGGGAAACACCACCAAGTAACATGCTACCAATGTTTCACTTTTCTAAAGTGAGGTTAGTTAAGAGCCAACCCTATTAAAGGTTATACAACACACTATTAAATGTGGCCTTATTAAGGGATTTAATCACCCTATTAGGAGTGGCCTTTTTAGAGGACTTTAGATCATTCCATTAGAATGTCACCTTGATTAGAATATTTACAAAATATTTTTTAGGTCAACCTTGATTAAAGGATTTACAAAATGATTGTTAGGTTAACCTTGACCAAAGGATTTTGACTATCACAATGGTTGGAATGTAACAATGGGTTTGATCTATAAAATATATAAATCACTTTGAAAATTATTTAGATCTCCATTCACTCATCTATTGGTTCATTAACTAGCCTCTGTTACAATCTCCATCATTGATTTTCTTGACATCTCTTCAAGTAATCACACTTCATCAAAATCTTCACATTACTCCTTTGTTTCTCTGTTATTTATAGCTTCTCCTTGAAATCATCAATCAACAACATACCAACCATAGAAAAAATCTCTTATGCCTCCTTAAATAGGTAATTTCAATCTTTTTCCATTTAAACATCACTATAGATCTTAGGGTTAGGTTAGATCCATTAAATCATTTTATCATTTTGTTCTCCTTCTCCTCTCTTGGTACTTCTAGAAATTTTTGATTAAATACTTTCCTTTGATTGTATAAAAAACTCTCATCATGCATTAAATACTCTAGCTCATTAATCATTATCATCTACTCACTATGACTAATCCAAAATCAATTCTGTCAACCTCAAATTTGATTATTTTAAAAACTACAATTTTTGTTGTCACTCAATAATCACTGTGTAGCTCAACATTCACTAGCTCACTTAGCCATTACTATGCTCTATTATTGCTAACCTTCCTTCATCAAATTTCTTGACAATAACTATCACTTAACTTGAACTATTTTGTTAGACTTATAATTAAGCTCCTTAATCTTCTGTTCTAGCTCCTTTATTGACCTACCAAAACTGATAATCAATCATGCTCAGAGTTTATCTCAACTCTTGTCATTTCATTTATACATAGATTTCATTTGTCTTCTTCACTTCAAGTATTGATTACACAACACATTATTCTACCAAAGAAAAAATTATCAAGTGCTCATTGTATTTTCATGACTAATAGTATCACATCACTCATCAACATCACTATCTCACCTTGCTATCTCTTCTTTTCAAATCCTACTTCATCAATCAATAGATATGACACTCTACATTGTTAGTAAATGTCTCTCCAATAGGTTAGACTCTATCTTACAAGTAGGTCTGACATCATTGACAACATAAAAATCTTATAAGTACTTGCCATTGGTCATTGATGATTAACCTAAAAATGGCTCATCATATATATGAATAGGTGGAAAAGGGTTTGATTAAAACTTTGCAAACTCTAAGTCTTGAGCTAAGTAAAAAGTATGAGAAAAACCTAGTGTTAGCTATCCATGAGTCACCATATTTTAAAACTTTTTCCTTGGATTTTCAAAGTCTTTCCTTCATCACTCCATGTATTCATCATCACCCAAAGTGTTGTGCAAATCCCAAAAGCTTCCCGTTGCAATCCCTTATTTTGAACCACTTTGAACCTTAGTTCAAAGTAGTTCAACCAAAGGTTTCATGTTAATGAGTTTTCTTGCAGGAAGTGTGTGCCCATTCGCAGAGTGTTCTTCTAAATCACTTTGAACCACTTTGAACCTCGGTTCAAAGTAGTTCAAAGTTGTTCAACTGCAGAGCTGTCTTGATGAAATTGGATTATGGTGTACGATGCACCATAATTTTGCAAGGCATTGATGGTTATGTCAGAGGGTGATGATTTAAAGAACATTTTTATTCCCAATGCAAAATCATCATTATGAGGAAAACTGGAAAATCTACAACCAAAAAAGAGATTGGAGGTTGGAATAAAGCTAATCATTATTGGTATAGCCAAAAAAGGGAATTATTAAATGAAATGATCATATCACAAGGCTTTCAAATGTGTGATCTTTGATAAGGAGTGATTTGTCATTAATGCCCTATAATGAGCCTATACTTCTGCACGTAAGTGTTTTTCCTTCTTAAAATGAGCTTGGCTTTGTTTTTTTGTTTATCATGCGAAGAGTTGAAAGTTTGGAGAAGAAAATATTAAGGAAGGAAGGGAAAATTGTTTATTTTTGAGAAATTATAGGTGAGAAACATAGAAATCCTTGTTTTTGTTTTGCAATCTCTATGTTTTTCAAGAAAATTAGTTTGAAGCCTTGCTATTTTGATTAAGGATGAAGTTTGTTTTGCATTTCTTTGGTAATGTCTCAAGTTTGGAATGTAGAAAGCCTATCATAAGTGTTACAAATTTAGAGGGTGTTATGGTACAAAATTTTCAAGTGAATTTCCTTGAGTATGCTGATAAATCTAAAGGGTGCATGAAGGTTCTAACCAGTGGACTACTTGAAGCTATGGCTTTTCCCCCATCTCTTTTGAGTCCTAAGTTGATCCAAAAAGGTATTGACCACTCTAATGTTAGGAGCAAATGGATCCTAAGAAAAGATGGTGAAATGGTAATCTCAATTTTGAGAGACACTATTGATTTAGTATTGCATTTTCCTAAGGGTACTTTTGCCTCATTCTCCCTTGTTCAAGCCCAAGATGAATATCAAGAAACTCCAAACCAATTTCACAATACCCTAGCTAGGAAATGGACTAAGACCATGTATGGTAGAGGTTCTAGGCTACTCAAAGTTATCACTAAAGATCACCTTAAACATC
Source organism: Cupressus sempervirens (assembly GCA_028749045.1). Classification (NCBI taxonomy): domain Eukaryota; kingdom Viridiplantae; phylum Streptophyta; class Pinopsida; order Cupressales; family Cupressaceae; genus Cupressus; species Cupressus sempervirens. The sequence goes on along the minus strand of CM053788.1, from coordinate 265,183,047 downwards.
ATATCCATGACCTTGTGGTGTTATTACATAGAGTCAAAGGTTTTGCTGATATTCTCCTCTTTGAGGAATGGATGTAAAGATATATAGAAATTATTTTGAAGGGTGAACAATGGATGAATTGGGCGGAGATTATCACTAGTTCACTAAGGATGCAGATTAAGTATGCTAAAGAGTCTAGGGAAAATTTCTATATGGCTTCCTACTTGACTTATTGTACTGCCTGTGTTTGTAACATTACCTCTCTTCCTCATGGAGTCTGGAGTGAAGAAATAATGGTATACCAATATTTCCCTCTACTACAAAAGGATAAAGCACTAGAGAACTTTAGGAAGGTTCAAGATGTGTTAATTGAAAACATGCATATGAGTTTGAAGTAAACACCAATGCCTAGGTTGTCTCCCAAAGCTCAAAGGTTAGTTCAACAATATGAAAGTTATTTTATATAGTTTCCAAGGTTCAATTACTTGAGAATAGGTGGATTTGAAGAGGAACTTGTAAAACTTCCATGCTATGCTTTGGATTGCTTTGTTTTAGTTCAGATTTGCAAGCAACTATTCTTTCTTGTTAAGGAAAATTTACCACACAAGGATTGGGAAACATCCTTCCTAATTAAGTTGGGTTCTCTAGTTTGTAATAGTATGACTAATGCCTTTATTATTATAAGTAGTTTCCTTGGATTCAATTTTTGTTCCTATCATAGTAGAAGAAACTTTGATAGTAAGGGGTATGTAGTTCAGATTCTTGGGCTTTTAGGCCACTCATCAACAACTCCATAGTTAGAAGATCTCTAGCAAGATTGTAAAGATGAAGAGGAGGTTTTGAGGAGAGATCATACAAGGTTGATATTATGGAAAATTGGTTCCCTGAGGTTGAAGTTCAAAATAGAGGGGGTGATTGAGGCTGGTTCTGATATGATTGAACCAGGCTAGGATGAATCTCATGAATCAAAGTCACTGGTAGTAGATTGGAACCAAGATGAGGAACAAGATATAAATCTAAGAGCTAGATTTATATTTACTTATGCTAATGATTGTCTAAAGAATCAGAACAAGATAGATGTCTATGATCCCTTTTCAGGGGTGGTTTCTATTTTTGAACCATCATCTTCTGACATCCCACTTTCTCTCTTGTTGTAGGTAGTGAGTCAGTTCAAGGTAAACAAAGGAGGATGCCCATCCATACACAAAAAAAAGCTCTTAGGACTAGGTTTCAGGCTAAATTTGAGGCCCTTAAGCAAGAAAAGCTTCAAATAGAGAAGATGTCAATCGAGGGGTAGGATGATGGTCTTAATTTCTTAGATGGCACTGATGGCAATGTATAATTCATTAAGGCTCCTAAGGTGGATCAACCAAAGTTTATGACTCCCACTAGAGATCCCTAGGTAATTATTGTAGGCCTTGTTATCCCTGCTTCGTTATCCAACACAATCAACAACAAAAGAAGTCTCAACTTGTTACATCACCTGTGAAGGACATTGTAACTAAATATGCTACATGGGGTTCAAAGTTAAGAAGTTGGAGATGGATGTCCACCTAACCAAAGACCCAGTGATCAGGAAGATAACTATTGAAATAGCCACATACAAGCAGAAAATAGAGTCCATAGATATTGATGATGAAGGTTTCAAGGTTACCTTAGTTGAATTAGGGACCATTAATAGAAGCACTGGTAACCACTTCTTCAAATTCTTTGCTAACCACATGCTAACTCAATTTGAGAAGGATAGAAAAGAGAAAAAGGACCTTACGGGAATGGTAATGACTATGGCTATGCATATTGATTCCTTGATGAAACTTGGTGCATTTTCGGTTGTTCAAGACCCCCAAGCTTTTGACCCAATTTTTTTTGGAAGTCAGCACCTGATGAAACAAATGCAAAGAGGAAAGTTGTTAGTAGATGCCATAAAGGGTTGGGTGGAAGTCATCATTAAAGAAGGTAATAAGTTTATTTTGGAATTCATAAATGTATATGCTAAAGGGGAATTATTACTAGGAGAGATTCAAACTTTGATCCCTGGGTGGGAAGTAGAGAAAAGCCAGTGTTAGGTTATTGTTTTTCAAGTAACTAAGGTCAAGAGGTTTGGGGTGCTCAAGTTTCTAAATGAGAATCCTATGAAAAATGTAGACCCTTGTATGTTGTTTATCATGAAGAACAACATGAGTTGGAAGGAGTCAGTTTACAAGGAGGAAATTAAAGAAGTGCAGAGCATTGAGAATAAAGTCACTAGAATGCATGAAGAACTCCTTAAAGATATGAAGGTAGTAAATCCAACAGGAATCCTACAGTTTGAAAATAGGAATATGGATTCTAAGACACTAACTAAGAGCTTCAATGAAGCTGTTGAATATATTAGGGATAATGAATTGCCCAATGCTAACAACTTCACTGCATTGGCAAACATTAAGTCGATGTCACATCTCAACAGGACCTCATGCTGCATCAGAGCTTGAAGATAAAGGAGTTCAAATGGTAGAAGGATGCCTGTAGGGCTAGGTTATTGAGTCTAAAAAATCCACATTCCCGCATGATGTAGGAGTTCATGAACACTTTATGGAGCTAGAAGCTGGTGTGTCAGACCATGGGCAAAGAAGAAAATACTGGTGGTGAGACTTGAATAGGATAGTTGCTTAAGTTACATTTTGACATCTATTTCATAACTACTTTCTTGTTCATAACTATTTCTTGTTTTAATTGAAATGGCTAGGTTTTGATGGAGGCCTTTTAGATTCTATAATGGAACTATAAATGTTGGGGCATTGAACAAATTAAGTTTAGAAATAGATAGTTAGAAACTGGGACAAGTAGATATTTTTATACATTAATCAAAAGATAGTATATGGATGTTCTACTTTTTGAATGATTGTGTGCATGAGGAAGGTTTAACATATACATACATACATACATACATACATACATACATACATACATACATACATATATATATATATATATATATATATATATATATATATATATGTATATATATACATATATGTATATATATACATATATGTATACATATACATATATGTATATATATATATACATATATACATATATACATATATATATATATATACATATATGTATATATATACATATATGTATATGTATACATATATATATATATGTATATATATATACATATATATATATATACATACATATATATATATATATGTATATATGTATATATATATATATATATATATATATATGTATATATATATATATATATATATATATATATATATATATATATATATATATATATATATAGACCTCGCTTGCATAGTGATGACTAGAGGTCAAAGAAATCAAAAGTCTTATCCAGTGGCTAGCCCAAATATGTCAATTTCTAAAGGAAAGGAATATATACATGCTAACCCAACAAAAATTATAGAGCCAATAATTCTATCCAGAATGGAATCAGCGGCTAGTACATCGACATTTGATATTGTGGAATTCTACAAATCTTCTTCTATAACTATTTCTCCAACTGAGTATCTGAGGCTTAATCCAAAGGAGTTAGACAAGTTAGTTCAATATGTAAAGGGAGGTTCTACCACTAATGTACATTTTGCTGATGATGTTTTTGAGAACTCAAAGGCTGTTAATGAACCTATTTTTGTGTCTAAAAGGTGCACACAAGATGCCTCTTACCATGAGATGACTGCTAACTTTGTCCAAAAGGAAATAGAAGAGAAAAAGCCCAATCCATTTTATATATCATTGCTATTAAATGGCCAAAAACTTAGTAATTGCATTATTGATTCTAGAGCATTAGATAATATTATGCCCCAACTTGTCGCAAAGGCTCTCAGTCTAGAGCTCACAAAAATCTTCAGATGTTGCTATTCTATGGACGATAAACAAGTACCCCTGGTTGGTCAAGTGAAAGATATACAAGCTGTCCGTTATACTTGTCAAGAAAAAAGATTAAAGTTTGCCATTCTTGTAGCCAATATACCAACCAGCTATAAAATGTTGCTCAGTAGAACTTTCTGTAAGGATATGGGTGGGGAAATTGAAATGGATTGGTTGGAAGCCTATATTCTAGTAGGGAAGAAGAAAATAAAGCTGGAGCCCAAGCCAAAGAATAAATATATAGTAGTGCCTTTAGATAACCCCAAAGAACATATATTTTATGAGGAATGCCAGTCTAGAAATTATATTATTTTTCCTAAAGAACCATGCAAAGAAGAAGAGGTAGCGAGTTGTGAAGAGGCCCTATGGACTCTAGAATTTGATGGAAGCTATTCAAACTCAGGTTCAAGCATGGGCATTTTTCTCATTTCACCTTCTGGGGACATTTTTCCTTTCTCTTTTAAATTTGACTTTTATAATACCAATAACACTGTGGAATATGAAGTGTTGCTTCTAGGTCTGTAGGAAGCCAAAGTGAAAGGAGTGAAGCAGTTAAAAGTTAAAGGTGATGTTGAGCTTATTGTGAAATGGGTAAGAAAGAATTTTTCTATTAAAAATGATAGGCTAAAGCATTATAGAAACTTGGTTTGGGATGAAATTGAGTCCTTTGAAGCTTTTTCTATTGAATTCATACCTCGCTCCCAAAACACTAAAGCTGATTCTTTAGCTATTTCAACATCATTGTTGTTACCACATCCAAAATTTAAAAATGATACCTACAGGATTGAAATGATTTATAGGCCTAGAGTTCCAGACAATGTTAATCATTGGCAAGCTTTCAATGATGATACACAATTGAGAGAATTCATTAAATGTGCTGGTAATTTTTTTGATACCTTCTTTGAAGGATTTGATCATGAGGGCAAATCAATTAGAGAGGAATCAGTCAAATTTGGGGAAGTTATTCAACTCAAGGGTAATCGGATTCCTAAGCGATTGATCTCTCTAGAACACCTATTTGGAAGGAAGGATGAAAGTGCACTAAAAAGGGATGTTAATTCTGATAAAATATAGAAGAACATGATAAAATTAATATTAGAAACAAGGAAAATCCCAGATGGATTTCTATTGGTAAGACCTATTCCGAGAGGGAGAAAGATAGGCTGACTATGCTTCTTCCTTAGTATTAGGAAATTTTTACTTGGGGGTATGAAGACTTAAAGAACTTTAGAAATGGAGAGTTCGTCCATCATATACCTTTGAAATGAAAGGCAACCACTTTCAGGCACAAGCTCATAAATTATAATCCTAAAGTATATGAAGCTATTTCTAGAGAGGTTGAGAAAATGTTAAAAGCTCACATAATATACCCAATTCATCACTCAATGTGGATAGCGAACATTGTTCCTGTGAGAAAGAAAAATGATGAAATAAGGATTTGCATAGATTTTAGGAATTTGAACCAAGCGAGCCTCAAAGACAACTATGTGCTTCCCACTATGGATCATATTTTGTGAATGGTTGTTGGATCCAAGGCCATATCAATGCTTGATGGCTATTTAGGATACAACCAAATTAGTGTTGCACTAGAAGACTATCATAAAACAACTTTCATTACTCCATGGGAAACCTTTTCTTATAGTGATATGCCATTCAATTTGATTAATGCAGGAGCGACCTTTCAAAGAGAAATGAATTTTTCCTTTAAGGATTTGAGGGATAGCATAATCATGATATATCTTGATGATTTGACTGTTTACTCTAAGAGAAGAAAACATCCTTTAAGTGACCTAAAAAAGGTGCTTGATAGATGTGGACAACATTGTATATCTCTGAATCCTAAAAAATATGTGTTCTTTGTGGAGGAAGGCAAACTGCTTGGACATATTGTCTCAAGGGATGGCATAAAGATTGATCCAGAAAGAGTGAAGGTGATCCAAAAATTGACCTTACCCACCAACAGGAGTGATTTGAAGTCCTTCTTTGGCCAAATCAACTTTTTAAGAAGTTTTGTTCCTGAATTCTCCAAAAAGGTGAGGCATATGTTAGAAATGATGAGTGAGAAAAATCTCTTTAGGTGGCAAGAAGAAGGTAATAAGGATTTTTAAGATATTAAAACAACAATTTCAAATACCCCTATGCTAGTGAGCCTGAATTTTGGAAAAGATTTTATCATTTACTGATATGCTTCAGAGCATTCCTTATCTGACATTTTGACCTAGAAGGATGATCAAGATAATGAAGCCCCAATTGCCTTCATGAGTGTCCCACTAAAGAAGCATGAGTTAAACTATACTCAAAAAGAGAAACATGCATTTGCTATGGTGAAAGAATTGAAGCAATTTAGGTATTACATTGTGCACTCCTATTCAATTGTATATGTGCCAGAAACAACAGTTAAAATTATATTAACTTAGCAAGAAGTGGGAATGAATAAAAGAGCTGCATGGGTAACTAAAGTTTAGGAATATGTCTTAACTATTAAGCCTATTTCCTTGGTGAGAGGGCATGGTTTATGCAAACTAACAGCTAAGAGTAAAGATCCATCTCTTGATGATGCTGGAAAAATGCCTGTTGTTTTATTGGTTAGCCTTATAGACCCTTGGTTCTCCAATATCGCATACCTTCTAACATATGGTGAATGTCCCTCAAACATGAGTTATAAAGAAAAGAGAAACCTTAGATTGAAGGCTACTAAATATGTGATTTCAAATGGTATCCTTTATAAAAGGGGAATTGATGGAGCCTTTTAAAGGTGTGTAGATGTGAAATAGTAGGAGAAGTTGTAAAGGGCATATCATTTAGATGTGTATGGGGGACAATTCTCATCTACAATAACTACTTTCAAAATTCTCAGGAACTACTTCTACTAGCCTGGTATGTTCAAATATGCCTACAAATTTGTTAGGAATTGTGAGAAATGTCAACTTTTCACTGGTCATCCTTAGTTAGTAGCTTTACCTCTTAGGCAAGTAGTTATTAGTGAACTTTTCTACCAATGGGTTATTGATTTTATTGGACCCTTAAACCCTCCATCGAGTGCTGGACATGAATATATATTAATGGCTACTTATTACTTCACCAAGTGGGTGGAAGCTATCCTAACCAAAAAGGCCAATTCTCAGGTGGTGTGTGATTTCTTAATGGAATATATATTTGTTAGGTTTGGAATTCCCCAAAAGATAGTCTCTAATAATGCAACATACTTTTCGTTTGAGGAAATCTCCCTTTTCTGCTATGAACATGGAATATCACTAGCCCACTTCTTAGATTATTTTCCACAAGGGAATAGATAGGTAGGTCTAGCAATAAGAATTTGATAGCTACAATCAAAAAATTGGTGTCTGATAATTGCCAGGATTGGCACAAAAAACTATATGAAGCATATGGGCTAATTAGATTACTCCTAAGAGAGCTATAGGCATGGCCCCATTTGAATTGGTGTATGGAATTGGAGCTCAAGTATGATTACCTTTGGAGCTATTTGCTGCTAAACTATAATTAGTAATTGAAGACTGATTCTTTAAAGACTCTTTGGAGAAAAGCATAATGTACCTACACAAGCTAGAAGATGAAAAGGATAAGCTAGTTGATCACATCACTGAGCATAAGATGAGGGTAAAGATTTTTTTTGATAAGAGAACAATTCTATGTAGTTTCCTCAAAGATGAAAAGTGCTTCTCTGGGACAAAAGGAGAGAACCAAAGAGGGTGCATGGAAAATTTGAGTCTCTTTGGAAAGGTCCATTTACCATTTTAGAAGTCATTGGCCCTAATACCTTTCACCTGAGTTATCTAGATGGAATAGTTCTACCTTTCACCTATAATGGGAAAGACTTGAAGTTAATCAAGTTTTGAGTCTTGTGAAGTCCCTAGCCCTGTACATATCTTTTTGGTTTTGTTTTCATTTCTTGTCTTTCTTTTCCTATTATTTTATTTGTGTTAGGTTAGTTCTTGTTTTAGGTTTTTTGAGTTCTCTGTGTACTTCACATACCTAGTCCCCAGTTAGAGCCCTTGTTAGCTGTCCATGAGTTACCATATTTTAAAACTTTTTCCTTGGATTTTTAAAGTCTTTCCTTCATCGCTCCACGTATTCATCATTGGCTAAAGTGTTGTGCAAATCCTAAAAGCTTCCCATCCTAGTCCCTCCTTTTGAACCACTTTGAAACTCAATTCAAAGTAGTTCAAAGTAGTTCAACCAAAGGTTTTACTCTAATGAGTTTTCTTGCAAGAAGTGTGTGCCCATCTGGCAGAGTGTTCTTCAGAATCACTTTGAACCACATTGAACCTTGGTTCAAAGTAGTTTAAATTTATTTAACAATAGAGTCATCTTGATGAAATTGGATTATGGTGTATGATGCACCGTCATTTTGCAATACATTGATGGTTATGTTAGATAGTGATGATTTAAAGGATGTTTTTATTCCCAATGCAAAATCATCATTATGAGGAAAAGTGGAATATCTATGGCTGAAAAAGAGATTTGATGTTGCAATAGAGCTAATCATTATTGGTATAGCCAAAAAAAGGAATTATTAAATCAAATGGTCATATCACAAGGCTTTCAAATGTGTAATCTTTAACAAGGAGTGATTTGTCATCAATGCCCTATAATGAGCCCGTACTTCCACATGTAAGTGGTTTTCCTTCTTAAAATGAGATTGGCTTTCTTTTTTTGTTTATCATGCGAAGAGTTGAAAGTTTGGAGAAGAAACTATTAAGGAAGGAAGGGAAAATCATTGTTTTTTGGAAAATTACAGGTGAGAAACATAGAAATCCTTGTTTTTGTTCTGCAATCTCTGTGTTTTTTAAGAAAATCAATTTGAAGCCTTGCTATTTTGATTAAGGATGAAGTCTATTTTGCATTTCTTTGACAATGTCTCAACTCTAGAATGTAGAAATCCTATCATAAGTAATACAAATTTAGAGGGTGTTAAGGTAGAGAATTTGCAAGTGAATTTCCTTGAGTATTCTGATAAATCAAAATGGTGCATGGAGGTTCTAACCATTGGACTACTTGAAGCTACGGCTTATCCCCCATCTCTTTTGAGTCCTGAGTTGCTCCAAATATGTATTGACCACTATGATGTTAGGAGAAAATGTATTCTAAGAAGAGATACAATAATCTCAATTTTGAGAGACACTATTGCTTTGGTATTGCATCTACCTATGGGTACTTTTGCTACATTCTCCCCTGTTCAAGCCTAGGCTAAATATCAAGAAACTCGAAACCAATTTTGCAATACCCTACTTAGGAAATAGATTGAGACCATGTATGGTGTGTTAGCCTCCTCAAGAATATTATTACTCAATGTTAACCATTTTTCACAATAAATCATCATTTCTAGCATCAACTAGCTATACATGCAATTGTTAATCAATTCATCATTTATCATAGTTAATGCTTCATAAACCAATTTAATATGTGGAAATGGCTTGGAAATATATTAAAACCATGGGTTAAAGTTTTATAACAAATGGATATAGATATGACATTTTATAGGCTCATCATTTCCCCCCAGCTGAAATCTTGCTTGTCCTTAAGCAAGGGATAGGCATTGGTTAGTCATGAAAACTCTCAGCATGGAATCTTGTGACAAATTTAATCAATCATCAAGAATTTAAAAGGTGGTATAAAATGTATACATGAAAGGTCATCCTCCTATGGTCTTTTTCAATAAAATCAGGTATACATGTGCTCCCCCCAGTTAAAAGATTGTTTGTCCTCAAATGAGAATGTATGGATGAGGGTAGAAGAAAAAGCACTTATGAAGCATATAGTTATAATAATGATAATTGAGAAACAAAATGCAAGACATAGATAATCAATTACTAAAAATGATAATTATTATGAATAAATAGAAATCATAGTACCATTGGTATTGTTGCGAGAAACTTCAAACTTACAAATAGCTGAAAGTATAGGTCCCTTTATTGATGAATATTTAGGTCCCTCCAACAGTGTTGCATATTTAATATGAGTATTATCTTCATACTTTCTGAATGTTGTCTTTTGGATCTTAAAACCAAATAGTAGTTGCTGTAGGAGTGTCTGTTGAATCAAAGAGCAATGGCTGCAGGACTGACTCTTACAACATGAAATCTACATATAAGACCAACTAGACACCATCTTTGAATAGAACATTCCTGACATCATGAAGACTCAACTACTCAATGGATTGTTTGGAAACATATGCAAAGACTTTCTTCCACAAGTAGAAACTTGACTCACTCAAACCCTTGGAAAAATGATTTGAAATATGAGCAACCAACCAACTGTGAACTCCTCCAAAATAGTCATTGAGAAAAGAACAACCAGGAAACAAACTAAACTAGACAACTACTAACTCTAAGACACTATGCAAGCACACTTATTGAATGAAAAACCTACCCTAACCTATCCTACACTAACCAGATTATGTGACCTGCTCAAACAAAAGCATTTACTGGTTCTTTGAAATATCTTCCTCTTCTCACAGTCTTCCAATGCTTTACATGCTTATGCACAATGAGAAAGAGTTGCAGTAGCAGTTGAAACTTAATATGAAAGAAATTTTTTGAAAAGACATTAGCAGACTCACTTATTACTTCATGTTGATAATATATATTGCTATACTAAAGTATATAAGTAAGCTAAAATGTGTCTCCTTTAGGTGCAACTGCATGTGTATCTTTGTCTTCAACTACAAGTTCTTCTTTTGCTGCAACCTTAGCTTGTGATAATATCTTTTCCTCCATATGAATGAGATGTCTAATAGGACACCCTTGTGAAAGCACAAATCTTGAATTCTGCTTGCTGGCTTGGTGTAGATGAGTTGCTTCTCCATCCTCTTCTTGACTTTTAAAAACCAATTTTTGTGGCTAATTTGATAAAAATACAGGAATTTCTGCTCCATCTTCATTGGGCTCATAGTTTTTCTCTATGAAAGATGTTGGTTTAACATCTAATGTTAAGAAAAACTCCTCTAAATCATCCCAAAACTGATTTTCTTCAATATCTTCTTTACTTTTATGCACGAGAGGACTGATTTTCACTTTATTGCAACTCTCTTCTTGAAGTAGGAGTTCTGATTTGACATCACATTCAGCTTGAACAACAACCTTATGCATGGTGATTTCTTCATTTTGCAAAGCAAGGCTATATTCCTTTTCCTCCTCACCAATCAACAATTTTTCATCAATATGTGAACAAAATTCCTCTATTATGCTAGAGAATATGTCTTCATTGATTTTCAAACTTGCTGAAAATGATATTAGATCTTCATTCTCATCCTCCATGCATCTAAAATCCATATTGTGTTACATGCAAACTTCTATGATCCTAAGTGCTTTGAAAAGAAACTAAGATTCTAGAAAAACTACAATGAGAAGCTAAAAACTCAGAGACTCTCATAGCTTGACTTGTCCCCAGCAACGGCACCAAAAACGTTAGCCTCCTCAAGAATATTATTATTTAATGTTAACCATTTTTCACAATAAATCATCATTTCTAGCATCAACTAGTTATACATGCAATTGTTAATCAATACATCATTTATCATAGTTAATGCTTCATAAACCAATTGAATATGTGGAAATGGCTTGGAAATATATTAAAACCATGGGTTAAATTTTTATAAAAAATGGATATAGATATGACATTTTATAGGCTCATCATGGTGGAGGTTCTAGGCTACCCAAATTTATCACTAAAGATCACCTTAAAACTCATATCCATGACATTGTGGTGTTGTTGCATAGAGTCAAAGGTTCTGCTGATGTTGTCCTCTTTGAGGAATGGATGTGGGTCAGTGCAAGAAGTTGCGTCTCACTTTTGGCCAAAAAGTGGAAGTGCTTTTCCTGTTTTTGAAATATTTTGTCAACTGATGCCAAAATTTGAGCCATTTAGAGATTAAATATAAAAAAACTTCAAAAACAAAAATTATAGTGCATGGAATCTTCTTTTTGAATATCTAATTTAATTGTATACCCATATGATAGATTATTTTTTAGGTATGGATCTTTAAAAACCACTTTTTCAAAATGCCTGTTACAGGACCATACCATGCTCGTGTACAGACACCATAATTTGACACAAATGAATGAATTTTTGTGAATCCTTTTAAATGGAGTTACCTGACACACCAAAGATTGATGAGACTATTTTTCTTGAATTTTTAATGAATATTTTTTTAAATTAATTTTTAATTGGCTATAAAAGAAAATTTTAAAACCTCTCATGTACGGACACCGTAATTTGATCAAAATTTCACTTTTTTCATTTTTAAAAAAAAAAAACTTCAAAAGAATTGAATGTAGATTGATGACATATAAATTAATTTAAGAAAAAATATAAAATTAAAAAGTTATTAAAGTTTTAGTGAACGTTGCTATTTTACATTTAAGTACCACCTTTGATTAAAAAAAAAAAAATAGTAAATAAAAACATAACTCTATAAAATTTATATTTTTGAAATCAGGACAGTGAGAGCTCTAATGGGTTTTTGTTTCGTAACAAAATTTGATCGGGAAGACCCTCTAAAAATTATGGCAAGGCATGAATTTGTCAGTTCAATGCCTTAGCCAAATCTTAAGAGCCTTAGCCAAATCTTAAGAGGCCAAGGCATAGGTTTGGTCTCACCAAGCTTGTCCCAAACAAAAATCCGAGGCAAGAAAAAAAAATCCCGCCTCATGTTGTAAGAAATGGGCACCCGTTATTTGAATTTCAAAAAATGGGTACCCGTTTTGAAAAGCTATAAGCAACATGTAAAATCTGCCAAAAACTTAAAAAATTGAATTTTTAAGAAACTGGTAACCGTTTTTTACTTTTAAAAAATGGGTACCTGTTTTTTATTTTTAAAAAATGGGTGCCCATTTCTTAAAATTTTTTATTTTTATTTTTTTGAGAAATGGGTACCCGTTTTTTGAAAATAAAAAATGGGTACCCAATTTTTAAAAATAATGGATGCCCATTTTTTAAATTTAGGGTCGGGCACCCGAACCAAAAACGGGTGCTCATTTTTTAAAATCGGGTACCCGTTTCTAAGAAGTTTCATTTTGCAGATTTGACTTCCGCGGAATTGCGACCCAACTTTGTGCATTCACCCATGTAAAGATATATAGAAATTATTTTGAAGGGAGAACAATGGATGGACTAGGTGGAGATTATCTCTAGTTCACTAAGGACGTAGCTTAAGCATGCTAAAGTGTAGTGCCTCTCGTGTTTGCAGTCTATACCTTGTCTATTTTGATTCGAGAGATACTTGATACTCTTATTTTGTACCTTGTGATGACCCGAGGGTTGAATGCTATACCTTGATTCAGTACCATAGATGCTATACTACTATGCTATTTAGTTTATCAGTTTGCATGTTGATGCTATTTTTAGATGATAGTATATTTATGATGATATCTGGTTATATGGTTTATTTGGATATATTATTGATTATGTTATGTGATGGATTTTATGCTATGGTGATTTACTTCATTCTGGTATCTATATGCTTTCTGCGAATGTAAGTGATGTAAATGGATTAAATAGGTATTTTATACATGTTGTTTCAACTATGATATCATATGCAATTGCAATTGATCGTGTATTTTGGTGTGCAAGAATTATATCCCTCATAGTGGCACATGGAGATAGTGATTAAGCTATTCATATTTTACCAATGCCGCCCCTATATGGTTGACATATCCTTATTTAATTTTTTAAAATTAAAACCTTTTGGTGATTAGTAAATTTGAACTCATTTGCATTATGTGATTAGACCAGTGAGCATGTCTGTGCATTTAGAAGTTCGCATTTGTCGCGAAAGTGTTGAGTTATTTTCTGTGATTTTGGGTTTTTGAATTTTAAATTTTTTTTGGATTTAATTTTAGGCAGCTTTGCCTTAGGTGAAATTCTATTATAGATAATAACCTCTTTTCATTTGGATTGATTCAAATTTTAACTACTCCTACTGGTTATTTTCCATAATTGATTATTCACTCAAAAATGAATAAGTATTGGAAAAATGGATTCATTATTCACTTCTCACTTTTTAGAATTGGAAATTTGAGAGCCTTTTTAGGAATCCTCTTCTGAAGGATTCTTGTTTTATTTACTTTGGGAGCTGTGAGCATGGGATCTTCGTGAGGTTGGTCTCGTTAGATTCGGCTTGAGGAGTTTATGCTTTGCTGTCATTTTCAGTAGATTTGGCAGGTGATTTATTTTATTGTGCGAGTTTTAGTTTTTGCCCTTTTGTTGTTAGGTAGGGCTTTCTAATTTTATTGTTTTTTCTCTGTTTCAGCTTTCGTTTCTTTTAGCAGTATCTTAGGAGGCTGAGTACCAATGTTTCACTCCATTTCTATTAGTTGGTTCTACCCGGTTGGTCAAGTATGAATGTTTTCCCTATTTTTGAAATGCGGGTTTAGGTTTTTGAGCCGTTATGCTAGCCATTTTTGCATATAGTGTCCAATTTCAATTATTTTTGGATTTTTGGAGGTTTTTGCACTCAAAGGTCAAATGGGTTTTAATTTCATATTTTTTCCAAAATTTGGAGTTTTTGCCTTGTTTTGCATGCCACCCTATTTTCTCAAGTTTTCTTGCAACAATGTGGGTCGTGGACTTGGATGATCCATTTGGATATTTGTCAGACCACTTTTTCACTTTATGTTACATTGGGATGCATGTAGCATTTGTCATCTCAATTATGTTTTTAGTTGATTGACCTTCTGTTTGTGTTCTCATCCAGTCCTTTTGGTATGATCTTTGTGATGGTGGTGTGCCACACATGAGTACATCTGTTGGGTGACCTATGTGGCCCGATCTTCCATGGTACTTTTGAAAGTTGTGATCAATGGGGTTGGGTTGGAAGTTTGCATGCCTTCGAGTACTCATTGCTAAATGAGCAATGGTAGGGTAGGGTAGCATATGGAGGGGGCTTCTATCTTGCAACCTAGTGACCTTGTCCCATAGAGTTGGTGTGAAGAAGTTTTAAGTAAGTGATAATTAAATAAAACATTGGGTGGTAATAAAACTTAAGATAATAAAATGTGTATGTGGAGCCCTTTATTGAGGAGTTGATATGCATGATCCAAGATTGGGCTTGTCGATGCTAAGTGACTCTCCATTATGTCAATCCCTACATAGTAGCCCATTGAGATGTTTAACCAGGACCTGTAGTTTATGCATTGTCTATATCTTGGATTCAGTCATCATATTGCTTGGCATGTGTGTTAGCCATGGATGTTGTTTTGCATGTTTATGGTTGGATCATTATCTCCATCAGCATGACAAGTGTGAATGTATGGGTCCCACATGGTTGGGAGGTGTAGCTACCTTTACCATTGCTAGGTCCTAGTGTACAAAGACGATTTTATATCCTAGTGCAACCATTGCTAGATGTGTTCACTTGGTACTTTAGTTATGAAGTATTCTTCTTATGATTTATTCTTTCATTGGGATGTTGTTTATCATGTTTAGATGATCTTAGTTCGGATGCATTCCTTATTATGTTGATTAGCATGGGACAGGTGATGTTCTGTATTTGCAGGTTCATCTTTTGTTGTACTACTAGCATGTTAGATTTCCTTATGCTTTTGGTTATTAGCATGTTTAATAGTGACGTCCCTATCATGATAGTACTAACAATTTGATCGATGGCTTGGGATGTTACATGCAAGGGATGGCTAGGGCCCACAATGGTCTTATGATGCCATTGATAGTTGGGAGGAACCATGTACTTACTTGGTTGTTCTGTAAATTGCAATGTTATTTTAGTTATTGCAATGTTGCTTTAGTTCATTGCGATGTTCCCTCTATACTTTTACTCTTATATGTTAGATGGTTAGATGTTGTTCTTTTCACATTTCCTTATTGGGTTCAAGTGTTCTTGCCTCAAAATGTGGATCTAGTACTCTCCGGTGTGGAGGTTCTGAACCCAATTTTACTCTATTTTTCTCCTTTTTTATTTTCCTTAAGTGTTCTTATATTTCTATGGGCGACCTTTATCAGCATGGTGTGACACAAAAATATATTGCACTCCCATTGAAATTGTATCATGCATCCCCTGATTCTATCGCACGCCTCTTGAAGAAATATTGTGCAATACTGGAAAGTATCACACCTCCTTGTAAGAAATGTCATACGATACCCTTAAATTATTGCACGTCTTTGGAAGAAGTATCGCCTAGTCCTTGAAAATGTCACCCTCCTTCTTTAGAAATGTCATGCAATACTTTTCTGTGTTGTATTAAAGTGTCACCTAGATTTTGTAAAAACTTGTGTGAATGGGCAATAGGCACTTTTCGATTTGGTTTGAACTTTTTGAGAGTTGATTTGGATATTGTCTTTGGTTTTCTTCAACCCTATGGTGTCACATTTTGATTCTATTGTGTGTGTTTTCATAGTTAGTCTCTTGGGGTTTAAAATATATCAGTTAAGTACAAGTTGACATAATTCCTTATATTTAAGATATATTTTAATATATGCGACAATTCATTTGAGATAGGTTCGAGCTAAGATAAAGATTTTAGGAAATTTTAGGGCTTTAGAATTTTAGACTTAGCTAAATTTCAGGGCTTCAGGATTTCAGACTTAGCCAATTTTCAGGAGTTGGCTTTGGTCTTTTAGCTTGGTTGACCTCTGATGTTTTCTTGTTTGTGTTTTTGGTTAGTAGTGGCATTTGGAGATTCGTTGGGTTTGGATGATTGTTAGTCTTCCATTGTGATCTTGTGATCCATGTATGTTGTTATCATGTACACTTACACTTGTTAATTTTTTTTTTTATGTTGCTTGTTTTTCATCCTTGTTTCCAAGGATCTCCAAGTGGGGCATTACATCTTGTGTCAGAGCCCATGTTGTAACCTTGAGATCTCTATGTTATGCTTCCACTATGGTCTTGTTTGATGTTTTGTATTGCTATGATATGTTTAATTACTTGATATCTTGTTGGTTCATGTTTTCAACTCTTATGCTTGTGATCTAACTTTTTTAACATCACCTTCTTATTCCCATAGTGATGCCTCCTTCATGTAGAAGTGGTGTCCATGGTGGTACCTGTAGTGGTAACTATGGAAATGAACACCATGATGAGGAATATCTGGATGGAGAGGGAGAATAAAGAAATAATGCTAATCAGGATGGTGTAGGGGTGTTGATGCCAGCACTCTAGGAGATTCTTCCTCGGTTGGGGCTTCATGTTGAGGAGTGCGAATAGGATCATGATCAGGAAGAGGGGTCTCACCATGGAGATTCCCATCATTCAGAGCATAGAGAGGAGGAAGATGACTGTGAATGTTCTCTCACCCCACTGGGGGCTAGAAGGCATCATCGGGGTGGTAGGGATCATGACAATGAAGATTCCATTAGGTTGGATATCATGAAGTCACTTCAGAGTTCTAGACTACCACCGTATGATGGAAAGGGAAGTGGCCTCAAAGCTAAGACTTGGTTGTTGGACATGGAGCATTGCTTCACCATGTATCCATACTCAACCAACATGAGGGCCCATTGTGCAATTATACAGTTGAGGGACCACACATCTATTTGGTGGAATATTGAGAGTCAAAAGCTTCAGGTTCGTGTTGCATATCTCACTTGGGAGATCTTTGAGGAGAGGTTTCGAGAGAGATTCTTATCTCCTCATTTCAAAGAGGCTCATGCTGATGAGTTCCACGCAGTCTAACAAGGAAACATGATAGTGGATCAGTACAAAATCTAATTCTTTGAACTTAGGTAGTATTCATGCTACAACAATGATGATTTGCTCTTAGCTCATCATTTTATCCATGGCTTTAAGCTCTCCCTTATTGGAGAAATTCGTATGCATCAACCTAGGACTCTTGTTCTTGTTGTTGAGAAGGCACGTATTGCTGAGGAAAATCTAGCTAGAGGTTTTAGTAGTAGAGGCTGGATCTCAAAACTAGACTGCATAGAATTTAGTTCAGGATGCATAATATTCTCAGTCCTCAGGGAAGGGATAGACCCAATCAACACCCTCTTAGGGTGGTTCTCATTGTAATTGATAGAAGGGTTATCAAACCAAAGGTGGTCAATCTTTTGGTACCTTGGGAAAGAAAGGAGATAATTAGAACTGAGTACAAAAATCTTAGTAGGATCATCCTCCTTAGAATAGTCATCAAAATTCCAATAGAGATAGTGCACCATATCCTAGAACTACTCAGGGTGGTCATGGGATAGGCCCCAACTTTATTGGGAATTGTTATTCTTGTGGTCAACTTGGCCATAAATCTTATGATTGTTCAATCAAACCATCCACAGGACCTAGTAAGGGTGTAGTGAGATCTGAGCCTACTGTAGGAGATGTAGGTCAGAATCATAGAGTTTTTGTAGTGGTTGACAATTATCAAGATGAGCATCAAGGTATGGTAGTTGAGGCTATAGGTATGTTACATGGTATTTCAACTTCAATTTTGTTTAACTCCAGTGCTTAAGATTCTCTCATTTCACTATCTCTTGTTCAATGATGTGTGCTAGTGGGAATGTGTTAGGATGATAGGTGGTAGGTGGAGTTAGCCATGGGTTCTAAGAGTGGCTATTGACTCATTAGTTAGGAGTTGTTATTTGAATTTGGGAACCTTCACCAATGGATCTACGCATTCTACCTTTTGGATTGTACGATATTGTGTTGGGCATGGATTGGTTAGCTACACATTAGGTGAATATCGATTTCCATTGTAAGGTGGTATAGTGTGTTGATGACATAGTGTGTTGATCTCAGCTAATCAACTGAAGCAAAGTGTCTGGAAGGGTTGCCAATTGTTTCTTGCATCTCTCAGTGATCTCAAGGAAGTTGAGGGCCGTATAGTGACACCTGATGATCACCCACTCCTTTATGAGTATGTAGATGTGTTTCCTAATTAGATTCTAGGTATGAAACCATAGCATTACATTGATTTTTGGATCGATCTTATACCAAGAGTGGAGCTGATTTCATGAGCTCCTTACCAGATGAATACTCAGGAGTTGAGTGAGCTTAGATTGTAGTTGGAGGAACTATTGGCCAAGGGCCATATTTTTCCTAGTGTATCCCCATGGGGTGTACCAGTCATCTTTGTGAAGAAGAAGCATGGTTCTTTACATTTGTACATTGACTACCGACAATTGAATAAGGTGACAGTGAAGAACCGTTATCCTTTGCCAAGGATAGATGACTTTTTTGATCAGATGAAGGGAGCACAAGTGTTCTTGAAGATTGATCTTAAGTTAGGATACCATCAGCTTTGTATGCAAGATGCTAATATTCATCGAACAACTTTTTGTACATAGTATGGGCATTATGAGTTCACAGTTGTACCCTTTGGGTAAACCAATGCACCATCAATGTTTATGAGTTTGATGAATGGTGTATT
The DNA here is from genome assembly GCA_028749045.1 of Cupressus sempervirens. Lineage (NCBI taxonomy): Eukaryota > Viridiplantae > Streptophyta > Pinopsida > Cupressales > Cupressaceae > Cupressus > Cupressus sempervirens. The sequence goes on along the minus strand of CM053788.1, from coordinate 265,163,845 downwards.
TTGCACTTACCTCAATCAATGTGTCATTGTATTCTTGGATGAAATATTGATCTATTCAAAGATTGTAGGGGAGCATGAAGTCCATTTATGAAAGGTATTGTAGTGCTTGTGAGACCATCAGTGGTATGGCAACTTGAGTAAATATGGGTTCTTCCAGTCTGAGGTGAAGTATTTGGGACACATCATCACTAGTGATGGAATCTAAGTGTGTCAAAAGAATATTCATGCTATCATGGATCGGTCGACACCCACTAATGTCTCAAAAGTTTGTAGTTTCATGGAATTGGTGGGTTACTAACATCACTTTTTGAAGGATTTCTCATCATTAGCCCATCCCATCACTTCTCTTCAAAGGAAAGGGAAGAAATTTGTTTGGTCAGACTAGTGTGAGGCAAAATTTAATTCTCCTAAGGAGTGTTTGACCAGTGCACTAGTCCTTGTAGTGCCTAATCCTATAGGCAATTTCATGGTTTGTGCAAATGCTTCGTTGGAAGGTGTGGGTGTGGTGTTAATGCAAGATGGTTGAGTGATTGATTTTGAGTCTAGAAAACTTAAGGACCATGAGCTTAACTACCCCACTCATGATTTGGAACTCATGGATGTAGTGCATGCCCTTGTTCCTTGGAGGCATTTTCTATTGGGACACAGGTTTGAGCTGCATAGTAATCATAGGAGCTTGTAGTATATCTTTACTCAACCAAACCTAAATGCATGATAGCATCGCTGTATGGAGTTCTTGTGTGAGTATGACTTTGATTTTTATTACATTAAAGGGAAGGATAATGTTGTCACAAATGCTTTGAGTAGAAGGCAACACAAGGTATCAGTGTTGTCATTGGGAGTGGATTTGCGAGGCCGTATCTTGGAGGCTTTGCCTAGTGACACTTGGTATCATGAGGTGAGGGTGGAGATTGAGTTTGGATGTAAGGGGAGGTTTTCAGGTTATATGCTTGAGTTTGAAAAACTACTACATCACATTGGGCATATATATGTACCTATGTTGGGTGATCTTTGTATTGTAGTTTTGTCTGAAGCTCATCGTGTACCATATTCCACACATCCTGGTGTTAAGAAGATGCATGCTAATCTCAAATAGATATACTTTTGGGTAGGGATGAGGCACGATGTTGCTAATTTTTTTGCTAGCTACCTTGAGTGCCATAGAGTGAAGGTAGAGCATTAGCATCTGGCAGGTCTTTTGTAGCCACATACCATTCTACAGTGGAAATGGGATACGATATCTATTGATTTTATCACAGGGTTGGCTATGTCATCATAGAGACATGATTGTATCATGGTGATAGTGGACAAGTTGTCCAAGGTAGCACATTTTTCACCCATGAGAGATTCCTACACAGCTTCTTAGGTAGTGCATTTTTTCTTGGTAGATATTATGCATTTGCATGGGATTCCTTGTCAGATCATTTCAGATAGAGATCCAGTATTTACTTCTGCATTGTTGACATCTCTCCAGCATGCTTTGGGTGTGCAGCTCAATTTTAGTTTCACTTAGCACCTAGAGACCAATGGTCAGACTAAGAGAGTGAATTAGGTTCTGGAGGATATGCTTCACATGTATGTTATGGATAGGTAGGTGAAGTGGGAGGACTATTTGTAACTTGTTGAGTTTGCATACAAAAACAAGTATCATAGTTCTCTTAGCATGTCACCTTTTCAAGCCTTGTATGGTAGACCATGTTGTACCCCTTTGAGTTGGGATTTTTTAGAGGACCAAGTTCTTTTGGGTCTAGAGATTCTTTAGGATATGGAGCAGCAAGTTGTTTTCATTAGGAAGCATTTGGTTATTGCTTAGCATAGGCAAAAAAAGTATGCAGATGCCCATAGCTTGGATCATCACTTTTTTGTTGGTGACGTGGTGTTTTTGAGAGTATGGCCAAGGAAGAGCCCCATCAATTATGGGAAAGGCTCTAAGTTGGCACCACATTTTGTTGGACCTTTTGAGATCCTTGAGAGGATTGGTCCTATTACTTATTGACTAGCATTGCCACCTAGCCTATTGTGCATCCATGATGTTTTTCATGTTTCTATTTTGTGACAGTATATTTTGAATGTGACCCATGTTCTTGATTGGGATGCTTTGTAGGTAGTGGATGGGAAGCTTACTTTGGAGCCCATTAGTATCCTACAATATTGAAGGCTAACCTTGCAAGGTCAGGACATAGAGCAGGTACGGATCCAATGGGACCCAAGTGATGAGACCTCTCTGACTTGGGAGGATGCTTCACGATTGAGGGGATTGTACCCCTATCTTTTTGCTCACCTCTAGGAGTAAGCCTATGCTAGTGGGGGAGGATGTAGTGTCTCTCATGTTTGCAGTTTGTACCTTGTCTATTTTGATTTGAGAGACACTTGATACTCTTATTTTGTACCTTGTGATGACCCAAGGGTCGAATGTTATACTTTGATTCAGTACCATAGATGCTATACTATTATGCTATTCAGTTTATCATTTTGCATGTTGATGCTATTTTGAGATGATAGTAGATATATGATGATTTCTAGTTATATGGTTTATTTGGACATATTGTTGGTTATGTTATGTGATGGATTTTATGCTATGGCAATTTACTTCATTGTGGTATCTTTATGCTTTTTGTGAACGCGAGTGATGTAAATGGATTAAATAGGTATTTTAATACATGTTTCTTTTGCTCTCATATCATATGCAATTGCACTTGATCATGTATTTTAGTGTGTAGGAATTATATCCTTGATAGTGGCACATGGAGATAGTGATTTAACTATTCATATTTTACCAATGTTGCCCCTGTATGGTCGACATATCCTTATTTAGTTATTTTAAATTAAAACCTTTCGATGATTGGTAAATTTGAACTTATTTGCATTATATGATTAGACCAATGAGCATGTCTGTGCATTTAGAAGGTCACATTTGTTGTGAAAGTGTTGAGTTATTTTTTGTGATTTTGGGCTTTTGGGTTATAAATCTTTTTGAATTTAATTTCTTGCAGCTTTTCCTTAGGTGAAGTTCTATTACAAGTAGTAACCTATTTTTTTTTGGACTGATTCAGAGTTTAACTACTCCAGCTAGCTATTTTCCATATCGATTATTCACTCAACAATGGATAAGTATTGGAAAAGTGGATTCATTATTCACTTCTCACTTTTTAGAATTGGAAATTTGAGAGCCATTTTAGGAATCCTCTTCTGAAGGATTCTTGTTTTGTTCATTCTGGGAGTTGTGAGCATGGGATCTTCATGAGGTTGGTCTCATTGGATTTGGCTCAAGGAGTTTATGCTTTGCCATCATTTTCAATAGATTTGGAGGGTGATTTATTTTATTGTGTGAGTTTCAGTTTCTTCCCTTTTTTTGTCAAGTAGGGCTTCCTCATTTTATTGTTTTCACTCTATTTTAGCTTCCATTTCTTTTAGCAATATGTTAGGAGGCTGAGAACTAGTTTTCACCTCTATTTCTATTCATTGGTTCTACCTAGTTGGTTGGGTATGAACGTTTTCCCTATTTTTGAAATGGGGGTTTGGGTTTTTGAGTCGTTATGTTGGATGTTTTTGCACATGGTGTGCAATTTCAATTATTTTTGGATTTTTTGAGTTTTTGCACTCAAAGGTTAAATGGGTTTTAATTTTAGAATTTTTTCAAGATTTGGGGTTTTTGCCTCATTTTGTGTCACCCCATTTTCTTGAGTTTTCTTAGCACAACGTGGGTTGTGGACTTGGCTGATCCATTTGGATATCTATCAGACCACTTTTCCACTTTATGTTGCATTGGGATGCATGTAGCATCTGTCATCCTGATTATGTTTTTGGTTGATTGACCTTCTATTTGTGTTCTCATCTAGTCATTTTGGTATGATCTTCATGATGGTGGTGCATCACACACGAGTACATTTTTTGGGTGACCTACAGGGCCTGATCTTCTGTGGTACTTTCAAAAGTTGTGATCATTGGGGTTGGGTTGAGAGTTTGCATGCCTTTGGGTACTCATTACTGGATGAGCATGGGTGGGGTAGGGTAGCATATGGAGGGGGCTTCGATCTCGTAGCCTAGTGACCTTGTCCAATAGGGTTGGCATGAAGAATTTTTAAGTAAGTGATAATTAAATAAAATATTGGGTGGTAATAAAACTTAAGATAATAAAATGTGTGTGTAGGACCCTCTGTTGATGAGTTGAAATGCATGATCTGAGCTTGGGCTTGTCAATGCCAAGTGACTCTTCATGATGTCAGTCCCTACATAGTAGCCCATTGAGATGTCTGACTAAGACTTGTAGTTAATGCATTGTCTATATCTTGGATTTAGTTATCATACTACTTGGCATGTGTGTTAGCCATGGATGTTGTTTTGTGTGTTTGTGGTTGGATCATTATATCCATTAGCACAATGGATGTGGATCTATGAGTACCACGTGGTTGGGAGGCATAGCTACCTTCACCACTAGTAGAGACCAGTGTACAAAGATAGTCTTATATCCTAGTGCAACCAGTGCTGGATGTGTTCACTTGGTACTTCAATTTACAAAGTATGCTTCTTGTGATTTATGCTTTCATTGGGATTTTGTTTATCATGTTTAGATGATCTTAGTTTTGACTCATTCCTTATTATGATGATTAGCATGTGATAGGTGATGTTCTCTACTTGCAGGTTTATCTTCTATTGTACTACTCACATGTTAGATTTCCTTATGCTTTTGGTTATTAACATGTTTAGTAGTGACGTCCCTATCATGACAGTACCGATGATTTTATTGGTGGCTTGAGATGTTACGTGCAGGGGATGGCTAGGGCCCACAACAGTCTTATGATGCCATTGATGTTTGGGAGGAACCCCATACTTGGTTATTCTGTACATTGTGATGTTATTTTAGTTATTGCGATGTTGCTTTAGTTCACTACGATGTTCCTTCTATACTTTTACTCTTATTTGTTAGATGGTTAGATGTTTTTATTTCTTTATTTCCTTATTGGGTTCAAGTATTCTTGCCTTGAAATGTGGATCCAGTACTCCACAGTGTAGAGGTTCTGAACTCAATTTTACTTTATTTTTCCCCTTTTGTGTTTTTCTTAAGTGTTCTTGTGTTTCTATGGGTGACCTTTTATCAGCATGGTGCAACACAAAAATGTATTGCATACCCATTGAAACTATATCATGTGTCCCCTAATTCTATCACATGCCTCATGGAGAAATATTGCATGATACTAGAAAGTATTGCACCTCCTTGTAAGAAATGTTGTACAATACCCTTAAAGTATTGCATGCCTTTTGGAGAAGTATCGTCCAGTCCTTGAAAATGTCACCCTCCTTGAGAAATGTCATGCAACACTTTTCTATGTTTCCATAGTCACCTTTTGGTCTGGTTTGAACTTTTTGAGAATTGATTTGGATACCCTCTTCAGTGTTCTTCAACCCTACTGTGTCACATTTTGATTCCAGTTGTGTGTGTTTCCATAGTCAAACTCTTGGGGTTTACAATATATCATTTAATTATAAGTTGATGTATATTTTATTGCTTACACTTAAGATATATTTTAATATATGCGATGATTCATTTGAGATAGGTTCTGGACCTCTACGAGCTAAGATAAAGATTCTAGGAAATTTCAAGGCTTTAGAAATCTAGACTTAGCCAAATTTTAGGGCTTCAAAATTTCAGACTTAGCCAATTTTTAGGAGTTGGCTTTGGTCTTTTAGCTTGGTTGACCTCTGATGTTTTCTTGTTTGTGTTTTTGGTTAGTAGTGGCATTTGGAGATTTGTTGGGTTTGGATGATTGTTAGTCTTCTGTTGCAATCTTGTGATCTGTGTACGTTGTTATCATGTACACTTGTTAAATTTTTTTTTTATCTTGCTTGTTTTTCATCCTTGTTTCCAAGGATCTTCAAGTGGGGCATTACAAAAAGAGTCTAGGGAAAATCTCTATACAGATTCCTACTTGACTTATTGTATTGCCTGTGTCTATGACCTTACCCCTCTTCCTCATGGAGTCTAGAGTGAAGAAATAATGGTATACCAATATTGCCTTCTATTGTAAAAGGATAAAGCATTGGAGAACTCTAGGAAGGTTCATGATGTGTTAATTGAAAACATGCATACAAATTTGAAGAAAACACCAATGCCTAGGTTGTCTCTTGAAGCTCAAAGGTTGGTTCAACAATACGAAAGTTATTTTATATAGCTTCCAAGATTCACTTGCTTGAGAATAGGTAGATTTGAAGAGGAACCTGTAAGACTTTTGCACTATTCTTTGGATTGCTTTGTTTTAGATGAGATTTGGAGGAAAATATTCTCTATTGTTAAGGATAACTCACCATAGGAGGATTGGGAGATAGCCTTCCCAATTAAGTTGGGTTCTATGGTCTATAACAGTATGACTAACACCTTTGTTATTGGAAGTAATTTACTTGGATTCAATTTTGGTTCCTATGATAGTAGAAGAAACTTTGATAGTAAGGGTTATGTAGTTTAGATTCTTGGGCTTGTAAGCCACTCATCAGAAACTCCACTATTAAAAGATCTCTAGTAAGATTGCAAAGATGAAGAGGAGGTTTTGAGGAGAGATTATACAAGGTTGACATTATAGAAAATTGGTTCCCTAAGTTTGAAGTTCAAAATAGAGGGGTTGATTGATGATGGTTCTGATATGATTGAACCAGGTTGGGATGAATCTCATGAATCAAAGTCACTGGTAGTAGATTGGAACTAGGATGAGGAAGAAGATATAAATCTAAGAGCTATATTTATATTTATTTACATTGACAACTAGCTAAATAAGTAGAACAAGAAAGATTTCAGTGAGCCCTTTTGGGGGATGGTTTCTTTTTTTTTGAACCATCATCTTCTGACATCCCACTTTCCTCTCCTATTGCAAGTAGTGAGTTAGTTCAAGGTAAATAGAGGAGGACACCCATCCACACACAAAACATGGCTCCTAGGACTAGGTCTCAAGCTAAATCTAAGGCCCTTAAGCAACACAAGGTTCAAACAAAGAAGATGTCAACTTAGGGGCAAGATTCAACCAACGGTCTTAATTTCTCAGATGACACTAATGGTGATGTACAATTCATTGAGGCTCCTAAGGTGGATCAACCAGAGTTTATGACTCCCACTAGAGATCCCTAGGGAATTTCTATAGGCCTTGCTATCCCTACTTGGTTATCCAACATAATCAACAAGAAAAGAAGTTTGAAACTAGTTACATCACCCGTAAAGGACATTGTAACTAAATATGTTGCATAGGGTTCAAAGGTTAAGAAGTTGAAGATAGATACCCACTTGACCAAAGAGCCAATGATTGGGAAGATAATTACTGAAATAGCCACATACAAGACAAAAATGGAGTCTGGAGATATTGATGATGAAGGTTTCAAGGTTACCTCAGTTGAATTAGGGACCATTAATAGAAGCACTAGTAATCACTTCTTCAAATTCTTTGCTAACCACATGCTAACTCAATCTAAGAAGGATAGAAAAGAAAAAAAGGAGCTTAAGGGCATGGTAATGACTATGGCTATGTATATTGATTCCTTGATGAATCTCAGTGCATTGCTAGTTGTTCAAGACCCCCAAGCTTTTGAATTGAATTCTGTTGGAAGTTAGTAGCTGATGAAACAAATGCAAAGAGGAAAGTTGTTAGCAAATTCCATGAAGGATTGGGTGGAAGTCATCATTAAAGAAAGTAAAAAGTTTATTTTGGAATTTGTAAATGTATATGCCGAAGGGGAATCACTACTAGGAGAGATTCAAACTTTGATCCTTGGGTGGGAAGCAGAGCAAAGCCAGTGTCAGGATTTTTTTTTCAAGTAACTGAGGTTGAGAGGTTTGGGGTGCTCAAGTTTCTAAATGAGAATCCTATGAAAAATGTAGATCCCTGCATGTTTTTTATTATGAAGAACAACATGAGTTGGAAGGAGTCAATTTACAAGGAGGCAATTAAAGAAGTGCAGAGCATTGAGAACAAAGTCATTGGAATGTAGGAAGAACTTCTTAAAGAAATGAAGGTAGTAAATCCAATAGGAATCCTACAGTTCAACAATAGGAATATGGATTTTGAGACACTAACTAAAGCTTCAATGAAGTTGTTGAATAGATTAGGGATAATGAATCACCCAATGCTAATGACTTCACTGCGTTGGCAAACATAGAGTCGATGTTACATCTTAGCAAGGACCCCATACCACATCAGAGCTTGAAGATAAAGGAGTTCAAATGGAAGAAGGACACATGTAAGGCCAAGTTGCTAAGTTTTAAAAATCCACATTCCCACATGATGTAGGATTTCATGAACACTTTTTAGAGTTGGAATCTAGTGCGTCAAACTGTGGGTGATAAATAAAAGACCAGCGGCAAGACTTGAATAGGATAGTTGATTTAGTTACATTTTGACACCTATTTCATAACTGCTTTCTTTTTCATAACTATTTCTTGTTTTAACCAAAATGACTGGGTTTTGATGGAGGCCTTTCGGATTCTATAATGGAATTATAGATGCTAGGGCATTGAACTAATTAAGTTTAGAAATAGATAGAAACTAGGACAAGTAGATATTCTTATACAATAGTCAACAAATAGTATATGGATGTTCTGCTTTTTGAATGACTGTGTTCATGAGGAAGGTTTTACACACACACACACACACACACACACACACACACACACACACACACACACACATACACATACATACATTCATAAATACATACATACATACATAAATGCATATACATACATACATACATACATACATACATACATACATACATACATAAATACATACATACATACATATATATATATATATATATATATATATATATATATATATATATAATTCAACTTGTAAAATTGGTGTTTGAAGTGTTAGATCATTGTTACTTTATGAAATTTGGTTTATTGGTTCAAGATATTTGATTGCTGTTCTTACTATAAGTTCATTTCAATTAAGGTGTTTGAATGATTGATATCAATTTATGGTGTTATTCATTCCTTTGAAGTAGATATTTTGTGGAAGTATGGTTTGATGAATGTTTTTTTTTGTTGGTTTTATTGATTCTTACCTCACTACCGAAGAGTAAGTGAGATATCCTTGCATGCTTTTTGGTAAAAGTGCAAAGATAATGCAATGAAGAACTTTTAGGACTAGAATATGTGGTCATCTTACTGAAGTGTGACACAAGGAACCAGGTAGCTATGCTATCCTTAATTTTTATAAATGTTGTACATGTAGAAGATGTTGGTGCATACCTAAAGGAAAATATCATGGATATGGGAGTAAAAATATTGTATGAGACATTCTCAACATTCTTGGAAGATTGTGTACTAAAGAAAGAGTGGCAAAACCTAATGAACACAACACTGCACCATATAGTACACATCCTTGATTTCAGTCATGAGGATTGAGTGAGATTGGTACTAAGAAGAGTTCATGGAAATAATACTTGGCTTAATAAACCCTACAAAATTATGAAATGATTCAACTTGAGGGTAATAAGACTCAATTTCATAGAAATATAAATAATTAACACAAGAAATATCACACTCAATGAAGTGGAAAGGCTGAGTAGAGCACAAAAGGTAGGATGAGAAATGAAAATTAAAGAAATTCCTAATGTTGAGCTGATGTATGCTACAATGGTAATTGCATAAATACTCTACTTCTTGAGAAATTCAAACTGCACACCTGTGGAGTGATACATATAGCATATCAAATCACTAGCAAAGATGTACCACTTAACCTAGGAGGATGGTTGTATGAAAAAATAATGCCAAGCCTGATAAAGATTATGGAAAACCTTAAGGTTCATCCATTCAAATTTTGAGCTCTTTTGGTATTTATATTTTTCTACTTTGTGCATCAATTTCCTTCAAAAGGCGTAATTAGTTGGTTTAAAGATAAGCCAATCTAAAAATAAGTATATACGTCTTATATGATGTCAGGAGACAATATGGATAATTTTTTCAAAAGGTACTTTGATATATTTAGGGACATAATGAGGAAAAGGGAAAGGATACACTTTACCCTAGTAGAAGAATATAGAAATGATATATGTTATCTAGCTAAGAAAAATGCATGCATGATATAGACTATAAAGCCAAGAACCCACTAGCTCACCCAATTCCAATATAAGATAACAAAGAAAGGAGCCACATGCAACCATAGAACTAATACTATTGATACTCATCGACACAAGCTTCTGGTATGAGGTACCAATGCAATAAGAAGGAGCACAATAGATAGGATATAAAAGGACAAGGAAGAAAATAAGAAAGAGAAAGAGAGAAAGAAAGAGAAAGAAGACAAGAAGAATGAAGGAGAAGAGCCCTAAGAAGAAAAAACATGAAGAATAAAAAATTAATTAAAGAAAAGAAAAAAAACCTCATTGGAACTAGAGTCAAGTGAGGAAGACAAGAACATAGAGAAGAAAACTAAAGAAGTGGTCAAGGAGAAACTAGCACTAGTATAGAAAAAATTGAACCCATCCATAGGTAAATCATCATCAAGAATGATGAAACTTGCTAGAAGAGGTAACAATCTATTCCACCACTCTCCATTGATGATTTAATCAATGATGTTTTTCACAATTGAAACGATAATAGAATAAGGTATAGATATGCACTTACGAGTAAAAAAGACTAGAACAATATAATAAGTACAATAGTAGTAAGCATGAGGACTTATAGTAGAACATGAGATACGATAGAGAAGGTGATACCAAATGCATTGGTAGATATTGTAATCAAGAAATGATGAACTGACATCACACAACTAAAAGAGATTCTTGATAATGCACTAAAAAAAGTTAGACCATAATTCACACATTCAGACATGTAAACCTAGACTGCAACTTATATCAACGAGTTCCTAATACAAGGTAATGTTGTGTTAGTCACAAAAGGAAGGGAAAGAGGAATTATTGAAAAAGCAATAAGAAGTTGGAAATGGATAATAAACCAAGAAGAGTTAGTGTGTGTAAAAGCAATATAGTTGATGTATGAGAATACAAAATTTGAGGGAAATATTGAAGAAATAGATGAAGAACCTATTAACTTTAACCCTATAACCTCACCAAGAGAAGCTAGATATGTACAAACTAGAGGTACAATAGTTATTGAGCATGAAATAATGCTAGGGTTGGTAAAACCTCAAGACATCTTAGCAATACCAAGTCTAGCTAATGACCCCAAGACAACTACAATACAAAAGGAAAAATAAATTGAGAAATCATGCACCACTAAACATGAATATAGAAAGAAAAAAGGAAACACTCAATCAAGAAAGATAATAGAGATTGTATACATAGAGGAAGTTTGATCAAGAAAGGTCATAGAAGAAGAATACAAACGCAAGAGAAGCCCAAGAAAGGAAACTATCGAGGAACATCTATAGGAAAAAATAGTGTATAGAGGGAAGATGACTAACTGGTCACCTAGTCAACACCAAAGGTGTCCCCAAGCCTCATAAATACATCTACAAAAAAGAAGTTGTACTTGGGAAGTAGTGAATCAGGAAAATCCAAAGGGAAAAAAATAAAGAGGAGAAAAATACCTTCCTTATCGTCATCATCTTCAAGCTTTGAAGATGAAGAAAAACTATATAAGAATAGTACTTACAAAGTAGATGATCTTGAGACCATCCAAACTAGATTAGATAAGTATGCTAGTAGATTAAAAGAATTGAGAGGAGAAAAACTTGATTGCCACAATAAAGTGTTGAAGAAACTCATAGTAGAAAAGAAAACAAGTCTAAGATAGAGGTGTGCACATACCTTGATCAAAGAAAGGATGTTGATCATAGGACTACTTGGTAATATGTCATATGACCTTAACACTAATCTCATTGATCAATTAGTGAACATACTCTAGCATGAAAACACTAGTGACACAATAGGTCCCCTTAGCACAAGGAAGGAAAAATAAAATCTCAAGAAACTCATCGAGCATCACTTGTAGAAACTTATAGAAGAAACAAACATTATAGTCTAGCTACTAAAGGATATCTCTCCAATCCTTTACATAATATCTGAATCCTAAATTTTTTTATTGATCTAAATGACACTCTGAGTTTAGCCCACTAGGGACTAGAAGTTATTCAAAAATCCTTTGTTGTGTCATAATCTTCAACTAGTGCATACATCTTTCAGCTTCAAGAAAAGATTGCATGTATCAAACAAGTAATTGTAGAAAAAGACAAGAGGAACTCCACACTCTTTGAGTTGTAACAATTCCTCTTTCCCACAATAGGGACCATTCAACATAAAGTTTAGGATGCATATCATCTACTATCTAGAATCCTTAGAGACAACATTGAAGAAATGGGAGAACACCTAGCAATGCTCACTAGTCTAACCATGGAACCCCACAAACTATTTGTAATCACCTAAAAATGGTCATCTAGACTATTAACCCCCTTCTTAGCATTTTGGCTAATATAATTAATCATTTACCTAGACCCAATTGCTAATAATCAATTAGTTTGATTATAACCTATAGTTTAACTATTCTATCCTAAGTTCATTATTTGATTAAAAGAACATGTCCCCTTTTAATTAAATAAAAAGACCCCATTCTTCTAACCCAATTAAAGTGCACACATAAAGTTTTTTTTCTATTTTGTAATTAAAATAAAAGGCTTGTGATACTTTTGTCTTATATGACAAGTCAACTCATTTTCTATTGGCTGTCTTGTGTGTGCACATGGATCCCTCCCATTTTCGAATTCAACCATTGATCATCCACCATCTCAATCTTGATCTCTACCATCCATATGACTTTAAAATGAAGAAAAATTTACCCTTCAAAGGATCCACACTCTTGAGTATTTTTATTCTATAGGAATTCCATTTGAGTGCTTGAGAGCTTTTATGAAGAATACCATCTTTTTGTCTACATTCCTTGCATCCATAGCATTTTGTGCATGGCATCATAGTTTAGTTTGCATATAGTGTAGTTCTTTTTGCGAGTTGCTTAGATCACATAGTCCAATTAGTATGGCTATAACACTTTCATTTTTTTAGCTTAGTTACATTGTGCATCTCATTTTAGCACAATTACATTCTTGCATTGCATGCATCAAGAGTTATTTGACACTAGCATTCTTGCTCTTGCTCAAAGAATCTCCCACTTCAAGGTTTACTAGCAAGGGTTGCATCTCTAAGGCTCAGTTGAGAGCCATTTTATGCTCATTTATATTCTTTTGCTCTCCATGAATAGGGAGCCCTAAGTCAACATTCAAGCTTTCCAATCTATGGAAAACCTTGGATAGAAGGGTTTAGGGAAGTGCACTCTTTTTAGTGTACATTTTTGCACCCACAGCGGGGTAGAACATCAAGTTTTGTCCTTTGCATTCTCATTTTTATTTCTTTTTTCTGCTTACTGTCTACACTTTATTTTCTATTTTAGTCGTAGTCCTGAAGTGATATTTTTCTAGTTTCATACGATAGTTCACATAATTGTTGTGTGATACATTTTTTGGAAATAGTGTCACATGAACATATTAACACTATCACACAAGTATTGTAGATTCTATCGTCTAGCCTAGTGAAATCTATCGTATATGAAGATTCTATCACCCACACATAATGAGAAGTATTGTATGAAAGTCTTCTAGTAAAAACTATTGCATGATAGGGATTTTCTTAATGTTTAGGTTTTTTTGGTCATTTCTTAGTTTTTGCTTTTTGGTTGCTGGTTTTTGCAGGTCTTTAACTATTTTACAGAAGTCCATTTATAGATTTATTTTTGTTTTTGGAAGCTAACCCATGGTGCTAATGGTTGTGGTTTTAGGTTTCCATTTGAAAAAAAACTTGAAACATTGCTTAAAAGAATGCATGTCAAATTTTTAAATGCAAAAGGGTTACTAACGATTGTTTGTAGGGATGCCTGATGCATAAAAACCAAACATTTTCCTGTTCTTTTATTCCATGTGTGACATTTACTAGTTGTTCATTTTTAGGCACATTAAACTTGCAATCGAGATTCCTTGGTGATAGGAGAGTATGCTCTTCACCCTTGTGGTGAATTAGAAATTTTCACCCACTTTTGGATTTTGATAGCAAGCAGATAATTTAATCTTCTTGGTGTGTTTGGGTGAAATTATTGGAATAGGAGAGTATGCTCTTCACCTTTAAGGTGAATAAAAAATCTTGACCTCCAAAAGTTGATCCACTCAATGTTTAGTTAGAATCCTTTAGCAAGCCTATTCTTAGAAAACTTGAGAGGAATGACTCAAGTGGGGACAAACAAATTACTAGCTCTTCCAACCCACTATAATCTCAAGGTTATGAAGGACACAAAACCTTGGTAGACATAATGTTTGTCTTCACTTAGTGTGATTGCTTATGGGATTTCGATCATAGGGAGATCACTAAGCAAGAACACTTAAGGTGCTCTTGTGGCAAAGAGGTCTATTACCCACCATAAGGTGAGGTGTCCTTTAATTGGGAGCAAGAGGAACACTATGAACGAAAGCCCTATCTAGACACCCTAGGTTAGTATCCACCCTATTTTTTTGTTCAACTTCTTGGCGCAAGGATCATTCCTAGTGGACTACCCGAATCACCTCAAGATTGAAACTCACCATATGTGTTCCCTTAGTTGTGCTTATGGAACTTCTATGACAAAGACAATATCTCTTGTGGGTAACCACTTGGTGTGAGGTGAAGGAGCATCAAGCATGGTCCAAAGTGTTGAGTAATGAACCGTTACCTTAAGGTAGATTGCTTGGCTACTGTTTTTGAATGTGTTGACCAGTGTTAGCATTCTTGCACATCAAAAAATCATGGTAATATTAGTAGAAAGGATGTTATGATATCACAAGTGCATATTGGCAAGGCTGTTTTTATCCTTATTCAACTATTTGAAGACATGTTAAAACACTTACTATTTGAAAACCTTGTTGATAACTGACATGAACTAGAAACATACACTGTCTAATTTGAAAAATCACCTAATTGTCAATATTGAAACAAAAAAATTGGAGTCAAAAATGGTCTTTTGTACACAAACTGGAACTTTATTGCCTAGTCTCTAAAGAAATATCGCATGACTACAATTTTTCAAAAGTGTATCGCCTACTTGTTTTGATTTATATTGCCCCTTATACTGAGTTCTATTGCATCACTTTGTGCGAATTTTTGTTTGCCAAAAAAGTATCACCCTCCTATTCTAAAGAGTATTGTACAATATTTTATGCTATCTTACTATAAAATAGTAACTAAGAAAGTATTTCCTAGAGTTATTTCTTGCCAAAATAATGTCTGCATTTTGGCTTTTCTAGTCTAGGGTGTGTCACTTCCATTTTTGGGTCTACATCTATATGTTAGGAAATAGTCCTAGGTTGAAAAGATGGTTTTAGTCCATCATATGTAAGTCTTGAAGTGTCACTGATAAATCACTTTTCAATATCTAGTTGCCATTCTTTTTAGCTACTTGCTATTGAGCTTCTTGCTCACTTTCTTGGCTCGAGTCACTAGTGCTATAAATTTTTGAGCATTGCATGACAAGCCATCTATCAAAATTTGACAAGTGACTAATCGTGATTTTAAAAGCTTCAAATCTGACTTACTTTTCTTGCCCTATTAAACAAAGACAATTCTTTACATGTCGGTTACAACTAGATTTCAAGTTGGGAGTGGTAGCCATACCCCTTTTGTCTTCAAACAATTAGAAACTCCACCTAGACATCCTCGTGGATAGCCTTGTGTGGAAGACACAGAGACAATTAAAACACAAACAACTAATGTTAGGCATAATCCACTTTATAGTTTTGAAAACCCATTTAGCAGACCTTGTGAGACACCTAGGGGTGAGAATGGTTTGGTCACTAGGGTGCACCCCGATGAAGTCTGATGTTGTTTAGAGGAACAAGAACATGAAAATCAAAGGATCTTTGAAGCCATGTACACTAGGGAGAATTGACATCAACAAGCTAAAAATAATAACCATACCCACCATGAAGGGAACAAAGGGACTTGATGTCAAAATCCTTTTGATGGCAATGATGGAAACAACACACTGCCAGGAACTGCCAGAGTCACCATGGGTGCATGCCCTTCTCATCATGAAAGTGATGAAGAAGTAACTAGTGAAGATGTTATAAAATTCCAACAAGATTACTTTACTCAGAAACTAATGCTTAGAGCTTTAGAGGAAAACAAAGACCAATAATTCTGATACATGGCAGAAAGAGGATGGAAACTTCCCCAAGATTTTGATATAAACAGTATAATTTCAAAATGAGAACCCATTGAAGCTGAAATATTAAGGGAAGAAATAAAAGAACTAAGGAAACAATTTACACAACTACAAACTTCAAAAGAACCACCTAAAACTTCATTTGTTGAATCAATATGTTCATTTCCATTTGATAGGAGCCTCTACATGCTACCATTTCCTAAGGATATAGAGGTTCCCAAGTATGACAAATACGATGGAAATGGTGATCCTCATGATCATGTAAGGCATTTTTATGCTCTTAGCATGGATTTTATGCATGAAGATACCTTTCTTATGAGGTTATTCCCTAGGAATCTAAGAGGGAAACCTATGGAATGGTTCACCAAATTGAGTCCTCCTATTAAAACATTTGATGAGCTTGCATAATATTTTATCCAGAAATACTCCTATAATATTCAACATCTTGTAATAGTGTTGGACTTATGTGATATAAAACAAAATTTGGGAGAGCCTTTTGCAACATATCCTCAATGATGGAGGTCATTATACTCTCGATATCCTTGGCAAGTTCTCGAGGTTGAAAAATTGATATTTTTGTCAATACAGTTTTACTCAAATTATACTTTGATATAAGGAAACAACTATTGATATCTTTCAATGCCATGGTTGAGAGTGTGTATCATATTGAAGATGTTGCTATCAAAAGGGGTGATATTGTTATAAACAAAGACAAGAACAACAATGGAAATGGTAAAGACAAAGGTAAACCTTGGAATAAAAAGATGTATGATGTCAATGATGGAGTGGTGGATACTCCTAAGACTAAGGAACCCGCATTTAATCTTTCCACTACCATGTATGCTACAAAGAAATAAGTAAATGTGAAACCACAAATACTTGACAAAAGCTCTAAGTTTACAAAGAAGTGATGTGTTTACACACCAATGGTTGATCCCTATGAAATGGTCTTAAAAACTCTAATTGCAAATAACATGATTACTTTACCAGATAATTCCCAACCCTATGAACCCCCTGTTAAACCTCCATGGTGGAGAGAGGTCCACATCTATAGTTATCATCAAAGCAAGGGTCACAACACTAATTTTTTTTTAAAGCTCAATGATGTAATTCAATATCTTATTGAGGAAGGCAAAGTTGTCATAGATGGTCTCACCAAAAATGCTGATCACAAAGCTTTTAAGTAACCCTTACCAGAATATGAGAAACGTGAAACCTCCAAAGCTACTAAAAAGAATCATGATGCCAAGATCAGCTATGCTTATGCTAACACCAACAATATTATATGTATGCTTGAGCCTATTGAGTATTTATGCATGGAAAGTTATAATAATGACAACTGACATATAGATGAATGACCTAAAGTTGTCTTAAAAATGCATGATGTTCCTCAATACCATAATGACTCTAGACCTAAGGTGGTGCTTCGGGTGACTGATTCTTTTTCATCACAAAATGAACCACTTAATCTTGTTACTAGGGGGCAATCTAAGGTTTTCCTAAAAGTTGCCTAGGATTCTAAGAATGCTTTAGCTTCTAAACAACCAACTACTTCTAGGATCTCTACTTATGACCTTGTTAGTCAATTATAGTGTACCCCAGCTCAAATTTCCATTTTTGAGTTGTTAGAGTTATCTTCTTTGCACAAGGATATCATTGAAAAAGCTTTACACTTTGTTAATGTTCCCACATATACTGATGTAAAAATTTTCGAAGCTATGGTGAATCATATCTCTTCACCTCATCACTTTGCTAATGTTCCCACATATACTGATGTAAAATTTTTCCAAGCTATTGTGAATCATATCTCTTCACCTCATCACCTCACATTTTTTGAAGAAGATGACCGAGCTCCCAGTCATCCCCATAACCTTGCTCTCCATGTTGAACTTCAAATTTTCCATACTCGTGTTCACCAAGTCTTGATAGACAACGGTGCATGGTTAAACATTATTTCATGTTGCCTAGGAAATTTGCTATTGATCCTAGGCACAAGATCACTATAAAAGCTTATGACAAGGTTGAAAGACCTTCCAAGGGTCTCATTGTGCTACTAATTAGAGTTGGCCTATTGGAAAAGGATGTTGTTTTCCAAGTCCTAGAGATACCCATTGCATATAATTTGTTGTTGGGATGACCATGGATTCATGACATGCAAGCGATGCATTCTATGTACCATCAGTGCATCAAATTTCCTTTTAATGGTACTAAAGTAGTTTTCCCTAATGACAACTCAATGTCCATCAACACATTGTTTACTACTAAAAAACTAGTTCCACACAATTGCTCTTCTCATGAACCAACACCATATCTTATAGAGTGCAAACAAAAAATTAAAATGATGAGTCTTGGTATGGGTGAATACACTTTAGACTCTGTTGGTTCTCTACCTATTTCCCCTCAGTCTTATGGGAAGCCAACTACCAAAAAGAGACCTTCTACATCTACCATGACTCTTTTTGGGACTTTTGTCTAGTCTTCAGTTCCCCTAGAAATAGCAAAAGGAGAACAAGCTATTAAAGATTGGATATATAAGGGAGTGGATGATGAAGAGAATGTTACAGTTACCACTCCCATTTCTCCCAAATGATATGGAAAAGGATATAAGATGCTTGCAAACATGGGCTATCAAGGTCATGGGTCTTTAACTAGTTATAAAAAATCTCTAGCTAAACCTTTAAGTCATACTCAAGGTCGTGATGCTCAAGACACTGCTAGCTTGGGATTTGGGCTAGAGGATAATAATCTAGTGTCTACTTGAAATGCACCCATATCTAGTGAATTTGAGGATGATGATTCTCCTTTTGTTGCTGCCAGTTTGCAAGATGAAGACTTTCTACCTATTACCTCTCTTCTTTGGTGAGAAGACACATTCACTACTGATCAATTTCACATGGACATACTTCGAAATGCCTGGGCTTTGCACAGATCTTATCATCCATCATTTGTCTATTTCTCCTAATGTCAAACTTGTTCAACAAAGATTGAGGAGGATGCATCCACATGTAGCTTTGTTGGTAAAAGAAAAATTGGAAAGACTTTTGAGTGCAAATTTTATTAGAGCAATTGACTATGCAAAATGGATTTCCAATATTGTACCTATATCCAAGCATGATAAAACCATTCGAGTTTGTATTGATTTATGAGATCTTAAAAAAGCATGCCCCAATGATGATTTCTTGCTACCAAACATTGATATGACAGTAGACATGACTGTGGGGTTTGAAATGTACTCCCTTATGGATGGGTTTTTCAGGTATAATCAAATTAAGATATCTCTAGTTGATCAAGAGAAGATAACCTTCACATGTTCATGGGGTACTTTCTATTGGAATGTCATGCCTTTTGGGCTCAAAAATGCTAGTGCTACCTACCAAAGAGAAATTACCACCATATTTCATGATATGATGCATAAAAATATGGAAGACTATGTTGATGACACATTGGTAAAATCTAGAACAAGAGATACACACCTTCAAGACCTTAGTTTGATATTGGACCACATGGAACAATTCCAACTTAGGCTAAATCCAAAAAAGTGTACCTTTAGTGTCACCTCAGGAAAATTGCTAGGCTACATTATCTCAACAAAAGGTATTGAGGTTGATCCTAAAAAAGTCTAGGCCATCATGGATATGCCCCCTCCAAAAAAATTAGTCAACTTACAAGTCTACAAGGATGTCTACAATCCATAAGAAGATTTATTACTCAATTGGCTGATAAAGCTCAACCTTTCAACAAGAATTTGCACAAAGGTTCTACTCATATCTGGAATGATGAATGTCAACAAAGTCTAGATCAAATCAAAGTGTACTTGGAAAATCCTCTAGTTTTGATGCCATGTATTCTAAGAAAACCTTTGATATTTTATATCTGAGCTACAACTTCTTCTCTAGGAGTGCTATTAGCCCAAAGTGATGAGACTGGTAAAGAATGGGCTATATATTATAATAGTTGAACTATGGTTTCTTATGAGATGAATTATACTAGCATTGAAAAAGCTTATCTTGTAGTGGTCTTTACTTCTCAAAAGCTTTGACATTACATGTTGGCACATACAGTCCACCTAGTTGCTAAAATTGATCCTTTGAAATATCTAATGAGCAAAGCTGGACTTACTGGTTGTCTATCTAAATGGATGATGACTCTTTCAAAATTGACATTTAGTATGTCGAATGTAAAGCCATCAAAGGACAAGCTATAGCTGATCAACTAGCTAATTTTCCTCTAGAGGATATGACATCCATACAAGCTAAATTTCTAGATGCCTCAATCATCTACATCACTAAGAGAACTTGTAAAATGTTCTTTGATGATTCTCACACACAAAATAGAGTTGGAGTAGGTATATTGTTTTTTTCCCCTCATGGGTGTACGATTCCCAAATCTTACAAACTCTTGTTCCCTTGTACAAACAACATGGCAAAATATGAGGCTTTAACAAATGGGATCAAGATGGCTCTTGAATAGAGAATAACTAAATTTCATATCTATGGAGATTCCCAGCTTGTTATTAACCAAGTAAATAGTGACTATCAAACAAAAGATGACAAGTTGATGCCTTATAAAATAAAAAAATTCACTTTTGTGACATTTCAACAAATTCCTAGAGCAGAAAACAAAGTTGTTGATGCTATGGACACTCTAGCATCTATTCTCCAACTACGAGAATATGAATCTCAATTTGAGTTCTTGGTGGAAGAAATGCATCATCTCGCCTATGATTCTCCCGATAACCAAGTGATCTACACGATTGTAGGTCATGATTCCTCCCACTATGCTGACATCTCCTCTTACTTGTATGATCAAATTGTTCTTGAGAACCGCACATGCAACTAAAAATGCCAATTCCTTCACAATGCCTCACATTACATTTTGGTCTCTAGTGACTTGTATAGAAGGGGTCTAGATAGAACATTGCTTAGGTGTTTAGAGCTAGAAGAGTCTGAAAAGGCACTTGCTGAAGTCCATGATGACATTGTGGACCACATTCTAATGGTCTTGCACTTGCTCAAA
Source organism: Cupressus sempervirens (assembly GCA_028749045.1). Taxonomy (NCBI): domain Eukaryota; kingdom Viridiplantae; phylum Streptophyta; class Pinopsida; order Cupressales; family Cupressaceae; genus Cupressus; species Cupressus sempervirens. The sequence goes on along the minus strand of CM053788.1, from coordinate 265,142,646 downwards.
AGCTACTTAGAGCAAGTTATTATTGGCCAACTATGCAAGCTAATGCTATTCGTTATGCCAAGTCTTGTCAAAAATGTCAACTCCATGGTAATTTAATTCATGCTCCTGGACATGAGTTGATTCCTTCCGTGACATATTGACCATTTCAACAATGGGCCTTTGACTTGGTCGGTGAAATTCACCCAAGTTCATCTATGGCTACAAGTTCATCATTAAAACATCTGAGTATTTCACTAAATGGGTCGAAGCTATACCATTATCTAATACTACAAGCAAACATGTTTCCCTATACATAATAAATGACATTATTTTTTGATATAGTATTCCTTCCTCTATTGTCAATGATAATGGAGGAAAATTCAAAAATAAGGACCTAAGATAGCTATGCAAGAAGTTTTGGATCAAACACCACTAGTCTTCTATTTATTACCCTCAAGGGAATGGTTAAGGAGAGGCCTCCAACAAAACATTGCTGAAAATCTTGCATCGCACAGTTTATAAGTCTGGGAGAGATTGGCACTTATAGATAAATCCAACACTTTGGGCCTACTGAACTGCTATTCTTACTCCTATAGGGGCCACACCCTTTTCTTTAGTCTATGGTTCTAAGGCTATTCTCCCATTAGAAGTAGAGATCCCCTCTTTGCAAGTATCTTTGCATGGGTTGATAACTGATGAAGACCATAGAGCTATGTGAATGTAGGAATTAGAGACCCTTGATGAGTGCTATAAGGTAGTTTTTGATCACATGAGGGCTTATCAGAAGCCCATGTCTACTCAATATAACAAAAAGGTTCATCCACATGAGTTTCAAGTTGGAGACCTCATGCTTAGAGAAAATCCAAAAAATCAACAACATAGAGAATAGAAGGTAAAGTTTGAGCCCAATTGGATGGGCTCAAATTTCCCCTTTTGCTCTCTATGTTGTGCTCAAACTTTCCATACATTATCACAATAGCATTTGGGTCTGGTGCTTATCAACTATCTACTCCTGAAGGTGAAGAGCTTGCAGAGCCTATTAATGTCCTACACTGAAAAAAGTTCTATGCTTAAAGGTTTACTGCTTAGCTATCTTGTACATATTTATGATCCTAAAAAAATCCTAAAATTTAGAAAATATCCTTAAAAAATGATCATCTTAGTGAAAACCTAGCAATAGGTGCTTTGATGTATCACCAAAAAATAAAAATAAAAAAAATCAAAAATACAAAAAAATTGAAAAAGTCTTGAAATTAAAAAAAAAAAAAAAAATCTACTAAGTGATGAAAACCTAGAAACAAGCATTGCTTGAGACCCTCACACCTATGTCTATTAGTCTCAATCACTCATTTTCCTACATGCTTCCTAGCTTGGGATTTTTTCTTGTTCTCATCTTGGGGGCATAACTACTTATCCTATTGAGGTATTCTTGTGCATTAGGGTTTCTTTGACAACTCACAAAAAAATCTTTCTTAACACTACCCCCATCTTGACATTAAGTGTTTCTTAACACTTCTCAAATAGTTTACCTATGGTCTTTGATGTCATGATATTTCTCACTATTAGAGTCAAGTCTTGAAGAAATGGCCAAGTAACTTACACACATGCACTTAAACACTTAAACAATTAGGCTATGCTAATCTTTATTTTCTTTGTGTGCTATCTATGATGATTTCTTTACTATGTGTTCCCTCCCCAATAGTCTCTCAAAGATGTCATTGACTAGAAGATTGGGGGCATGGGGCATGTTTTCTTGATTTTTGCTTGTGGGTATACTTCATTTGTCTATAGTGTTTTAAGAATTTCATGCTTGTCCTATTTGACACTTGGACTTATAAATGTATCATCCTTGACTATTTTTTTTGCAAGACCACTCTTGGGAGTTATCCCAATACTTATACCTTGATATAGGTGTAATCTTGCTATACTAAACTTAGGGAATCTAATTGTGTAGTTATCTTGACTTACATGTCTCTGATGCTTAGATTGGATTTCCACATACCTATCTGATATTTATCATATTCATATCTTCATATTATACTAGTGATGGTTGTATGATTTCATGATGCCTCTAATAAATGTTCAATGATGAAATTCAAGTCTAAATGTTATGTGTCCCTTGCCTGTCTCCTATTTGGCAGCTATACTGCACCCTCTAATCTACCCATCTGCTCTGAGTAATCAGAAAGTCCGTACCCTCATGGCACTACACCCTTATAGGTGGTATAATAGTATACGACATGTGCACCATGATGAGCTGCCTCTCATCTCACAACATCCCACTCCCTATAGATCTCATCTCCTCCTGCTCATTCATTTATGAGTTGTTGATCCTACATTGCAATGGTAACCTGAGCTGCTCGTAACTCTACCTCTAAAGTACATGTCCTAGCATCACGTTCATCATCAATCCACTAGCTAGTTTCTCTAGCTTTGCCTCCACTCTCCCCACTTTCCATCAGGTTAGTGGCACCTCCTCTTCTTCCATCTCCCTCATGACCTGTGCCTGCATCCTCCTCCTCCCTAATTAGGATCCCTCTCCAATCTCCATCCATCTCACACTCCTACCTCCACCTCCACCTCCACCTCTACTTCCACCTTTGATTCTACCACCTCCATTTGCCCCTCCTATAGGTAGTGAATTAGGCTCTATAAATCATGGGAATGGGTGCCTCTATCTCTCATATAAGTATGCAAGATATGCTCCTACATCTGCTACATCTGGGCGATAATCCTAGGGAGTCACCACCAGAGTTGTTGTATCCTGTACTCCTATTTGATAATCCAACATTGATAGCCATCCTCATACCTCATCTATACACATCTGAGCATAGGTGGTAGTCTCCATTGATGTCACCTGGCACTTTGCAAACTGCTACCATACTCAGGTGATCACAAACTGCTCCACTACATCTACCATCCTCCCCATTAGTGGCCTGCTATATCTCATGTAGTCCAACTCCCATGCATCAGACCATCTATTACACTCTTGGTAGGGCCACCATGTGAATGTTGTTAGCTCATCAGAAATGTGCCGATAATACAATAGTAAATTAGAACTCAAATTTTGACCAATTTTGGTCAAAATTTCCACCCAGGTTGGTCAAAATTTTGACTAAGATGTTCGTCAGAGTTTTTCTCATCAAAATTTTGACCAATACATTTGTCAAAAATTTTTGGTGGTCCTAATTTGTCAATGTTGGTTGAAATTTTGACCAATCCATTCATAAAAAATTTTTGGTTGGTCAAAATTTTGATCAATCCATTTGTCAATTTTTTTTGATTGGTGGAAATTTTGACCAATGCTTGGTAGAAAGCTAATAGGCATTGGTCAAAATTTCCATCAATGTTTGGTAAGTTTTTTTAGCATTGATGAAAATTTTCACCAGTGGTTGGTTGAGTTTTTTTTTAGTTGGCAGAAATTTTGATCAATTCTTAGTAGAAAACTAACAAGCATTGGTCAAAATTTCCACCAAAGTTTGGGCAATTTTTCTTTTAATGCTGTATCAAGAAATTTCTTCTTATCCAAGCCATTTAATTTGCAACCTTTTAAATCTTTGCAAAGATAAAGTTGGAGCAGAAAATTTTTTGTTTTCAAAGGTGTCCTCTGATTGTAAAGTGTCCATTCCATTATCTGTTCAACAAACAAGACATATCTAGTTCAAAAGATAATGGAATGGACACTTTACAATTAGAGGACACCTTTGAGAAGAAAAATTCTCCTACTCTAACTTTACCTTTGCAGAGATTTAAAAGGTTGCAAATTAAATGGCTTGGATAATAAATAATTGCTTGATACATCATGGAACAAATGGACATTTATGCATATGGCACCATCAACTATGTGAGTGATGTAGATGCAACCAAAATTTTTGGAGTTAAAGGCAACAATTAATATAAGGTTTCTAATCTCCATGAGGTCAATATTGTGGTTGTAAGGGTTGTGGAGAGGACATTTCTTCATTGTCTGCTTTATCAGTAATTAACATGCACCATAGACCAAAAATCTTCATCTTTGTTGTGGGCTCCTATCCCCTATGTGAGTGCTGATGTAGAAGCTGAAGCAAAAAAAAAAAGTGAAAGCATGTTGAATAAGGTTTCTAATCTTGACTTGGTCAACATTGTTTATTTAAGGGCTATGGATTGGGCAATTCTTCAATGTCCAATTAGGGGTAGCATTGTATCCTCTTTAACTATTACATGTACAACCCTAGGAGGAAATAGGTTATTGGCTGCTTCTTCTGGCCTTGCACTTTCTTCTTTGCATGTTTTTCTTAAACATGGCTCTACATCCATCTCCAGTTTCAAGAAATTTGGCAATGCATCTATTTGTTGCAAAAAATAATACCCATTTCTTGTTTTAGTTTTTGATAGGTCTTGCTCAACTCTTTCATTTGGAGAGAAGGTTTTCATCATGGTAGCAACACATAAAACATCTCAAGGAAAAATTGAAGATGAAAATGAGTACAAGCATACGGTTGACTTACCTCAAACAAGCTTCACCCTTAGAGCCAATTCAATAGCATATGAACTAGAAATATAGAAGCTGTGGGATGAGAAATAGATATTAAATAGGGTCAATTTTGTTTTGTAAAGTATATTATGCTAAAGATACATTATTTCTATAGTAGTAAGGTGCTCTGAAGTTTGGGGCTAAGGACAACTCTCGTTGCTTGCAATCAAAAGCAATGTAATGTCCTAATAGCAACACCATTTAGCATGGTAGCCATAAGAATATTATGAGCCTACAATAAAGTAATTCAAAAGATGTTAATCAATTTATTATTGAAAAATAATAATTTATTATCTAAGTTGAAAACTATAATCAACTAAAAAAAATGACATATCATAAAAGCTTCATGCATGCATTTTCAAATCTAGGGAAATCACACAAAGGATTGTCTTCCTTTCCACTACCATATGCCCTACAATGTGGATTGAATGACATTAGTTATCCAAATATATTACTAAATCTAGATTGACTCCCCAGATGAATTAAGTTGTGTGGCATATGCTTTAAGCTTTAGAAAGATTACAAAAATCACATACATGTTGCAATGTTTTCCTAGATCAAGTAATTGAAGCTATCATTTTGCAATCTTAAGGGATGAAAATTTAAATACAAAATTACTCCTTTTTTTTCCCTAAATATAAACAAAACTTACCTAAATCTCAAGAAGGATTCAATTGTGATGATTAAGTTGTTTTAATTATTGAGTGATGGTTCAAAGCTTTCCTATTTTACTCCCAACAAAACTATAGACCCTATATTTTGTACCAGTTAAACCAACTAACTATAAAGTATTGTAAAAATTTAATGTAGTGATACCAAATGCATACATTTAGAGATGGATAGAAAGCTATGTAAATAATATCACATTAAATAGATTTTGATTTTCCTTGCCCCTGGTAATATATTTGTGTATGAGCTCAATAATCAGATATTAGAATCTATGACCAAATGCTACACTTTAATCTGTAACATATCATAAAAATTTAGGAAGTTCCACTTATATATTTGATTTTTTGAATATCTTTAAAACTCAATTAAAGAAAACTCTACCAAAGAATTGATGCATCTTAATTAAGCCATCAAAATCCTATTACCATAACCTATTTTCATTCAATTACTTTGAAAGTTCAGTAACTCAACAAAAATTGAGATAATTTTTTAGAAAATTTAGATACACAGATTAGCTAACCAATCCTTAGCACATACTTTTTCAAAAGTCTTTTGAAAGCTTGGAAACTCTGCAATGATTGAGATAATTATTTAGAAATTTTGATATAAAGATTATATCTTCCTTTCCTGTACCAAAATGGAAACTTTAGAGTAGATTTTTGTCAAATGTGATGGCTGAAAATGACTATGGTAGACATGTATGCAAAATATGGAAGTATAGCAAGGGTTCTTGAATTGTTCAATAACATGACAAACAAATATGATCTTGTGGACTACAAAACCAAGAAATTTTGGAACATGTTATAGCGATACATCAAAGAAAAATAAAAGGAGGATTTTTTATCAGACATAATAGTTGGAAATACTCTGGTAGATGCAAAAAGTAAAGAAATAATAAGACAAGGCAAGACATTTGGTCCTATCCAACAATGAAATTGAGAAATAAGAAATCTATTTATGGGAGCTATAATCCAAAATTTGTATGTAGCTTTTAGATTTGGTTGAATAAGTTTTATGACTTGTTTGATAGGATTTGCACAATCTAAATTTATCAAAAAGCTTAAGAAAGTTTGGAGAAAATTGGCTACATAGCTTGGCCATGATTTAAGATAGACATTTGGTCCTATCCAATACTAAAATTGAGAAATAGGAAATCTATTCTATGGGGACTATGATCCATAATCTGTATGCTACTTCTAGATTTGTTTGCATGAGTGTTTTGAAGTAGCATAGCACTAAAGTAGCATAACACTCATGCAATCAAATCTAGAAGTAGCATATAGAGTATCTCATAGATTGTGTAAATCTACTCATGCTAACTCTGAATATAACCCAACATTTAGCAAATTATCAGTGTAGAAAACTAAGGAATATGAGAGCTCGTGGGATGGGATTGCTTGTTTATGAAGAGAATCAAATCAAATGACAACCATAAGCGTCAAAACAACATCCCCAAAACTTTCTTCAGACAAATTAAAAATCAGTAATCACCTTATGCTAACAAGTAGGTTCCTAATTGCAACGAAACTAGGCCAGTAAAAGTGCCAAAAGAAACTAATAATAATAAATGGGGTTTTCAAAATTAAATTTTCCCAAATGGAGGAAAATAAACATAAAATTTATTTCAAAGTGCAAAATATCTCTAGAAGCAACAAATAGTAATAGTAATCTTAACAGATAGAAGCAATAGATACTTTTGTTAACTAAAGGGTAAACTAATTACAATAGTTTCTTTTCTATATGTTCTTCAAGATTTTGGTGAGTTGGAAAGATCATCTATTAAAGAAACCACATGGAAGGGAGATAATACCCTGAAGCATCCAAATTTGAATTTTGTAAGTTCAAACAATCTTTGGAAAGGGGATTGTCATGTCTCCCTTTCCCCAAAATTTGGGATCAATCCCTAAGACAACTTTTTATTTCTTGCAGGCTTAGTGAACATACCATTAGTAACTATTAGTGTTTAAATTGGATGCTCAAATTATGAGGATCATGGGTGGAATTTGGTGAGTTGGAAGCACCGTCTATTAAACATCACATGGAGAGTTCAAACAATCTTTGGAAAGGGGGATTCTCATGTTTCCTTTCCCCCCAAAATTTAGGATCAATCCCTAATCCATCTTTTTATTTCTTGTGGGCTTAGTGAATGTAACATTAGGAAATGTAAGTGTTTGAATTGGATGCTCAATTTATGGGAATCATGGGTGTTATGTAACAAACTAGTCACATTAAAAATTATAGTATTGACAAAGAAGTGTGTTTAGGTGTATCTTGGAAAAAGGAAGAACTTGAATACTAGAATTTATTCATAAAATAAATTGAAAAGAACATTCATTATGTAATCAAGAAAGGGATTGAAAGAAGAGATTTTGTTTGTCCATTATTTTACTTGAATAGATTGGAGGTATTGTTTCTCTATTACTATGAGTTGGAATATGAAAAACTCCTAATTTCTATAGTTGGTTAGTGTATGAAACTCCCTATACTAGTCATGAGAAATTCCACATAGGTATTGTAATTGAGCTTCATAGATTTATGGTTTGGGTGACTCTTATAGTACTTGATTATCACTCAAAGGCATTTCTTTTAGTGCCTAAGGTTTGTAATTCTAAGGTGACCTTCTATAGCACCATTTGATGTAGATCCATCATAATATTGCTGCTATTGTTCTCCCAAAACTAAATAGTTCATTTTCCCAGAATTTATAAATTAACAAAATTAATTAAGATAGAATGCAATAATGGTGATAAATTTCTCACCTGATGCAACATTATAAACAATGATATCTAACAAAAAAAGTGCTTAAAAATTAACTAAATAATATAATTACATATGAAGTAACTACAACTATATCCACTGATAACTACAACTATATCCCATTGAGCTCAAAGTTCTATAGTCCATAGACAAAGAGACAAAGAAAGAGCTCACACCATTGAAACTAAGAAAGAAAGCTGCTCAATTTTCCATGAAAATTGTGTGTTTATATTTGTTTAAACACATATATAATATGTGTGTTTATATTCAAGAAAATGCAATTGGTAGGTATAAAGCTAAATCACAAAACCTAAGAGTTTTAAAAATATGTAGGGATCTAAGTCACACTTCAAAAGAAAGCAAGCAACATTCCTTCATTGTTAAAAATAAGGAACTCCAAAACATTTGTTTGGAAAAACAAGCTAGAGATTGATGAAATATTTTCAAATGGGACAACATGAAATTGCTTTTTAGTTCTTGAAAAGTGTTATAGGTGGAGAATTTTTCTACTTGAGAAATTCTATGGAACCATTTTTTAATTGAGATAAAATTTTGAGATTTATTCCAAAACATTGATAGGTTCATTGAGATTTTTAGAGAAAATTCAAGCCATGCATTTACTTAGTCTGAAGACATGGTTCAAACATAGTAATTTCAATTTTCAATGAGCTCTGACTGGAAGAAAAACATAGATTAATGTCATTTAGATTAAACATATAAAATTATTCACACAATAGATAGATGAACCCACATACTCTTTTTCAAATTCACCATTGTTTATGGCACAACATTAATCAAAATTAATACAAAAAAAAATTTGAAACACTATGCTGGTTTTACTTCATAAAATAGCTCATGAGTTTTCATTCAGCATCTTTAGGAGGAATCAAATGATCAAGTGCACACTGCTCAGAATAAAGCGTATTAAAATATTGTTCAAGAAGAGGCCAATGTTAATGATAATACTACATAATATTTTATATAAAAATGATTAAATATTTAGCACACATTGGTCTAGTATAGATACATACAGAAGGATTGGAATTTTATTTTGAAAAGAAAGCATCTGATAACTACTTCAAAAGTACAAAAAATTCAATTATAGAAAAATGAAAGAGACATTAGCTTCACAAAGCTTGGTCAATGCCTCATTGTGAAGACTTTGAAGATCTTCTAAAGCAAAAAGTTCTAACCCCTCCAACTCCTCACTCTGCAATAAAGTTAAGTGCATTTCATACTTGACAACAAGAAAGAACTAAATATTTTTATATATACTGGATTTTATGTATTACTATAATGATTCAATTGATTTGATTGGTTGAAAGAAAGCATGAAATTACTATAAATTCTCAAGTAACTTCACAATCAGCTATGGAGTTGAAAGAATTGCACCTTGTCATTTAATCTAGTCATGCATATGAGTACAGAATGTATACACACACATTTTCATCTACATTTTCTATCAAAAAGAGCTTAAAAGATATGACCCACATGATATTCTCATATTTCAAACTACATTACCTTTAGCTAAGTAATAAGTGATGTCATTTCTGTACACTCGAAAGTGTCCCACTCTAAACCCTTCTATCCAAATGATTCCATGAGTTGGAATGCTTAGATGCTAGCTTAGAGCTCCCTATCCATGGAGTGCAAGAGAGTGTATTTCAAGTTCAAGGGCTCTCAGATGAGCCTTAGAGATACTCTTCTTGCTAGTAAACCATGCAATGGGAGGTTCCAAAGACAAGATGCAAGAATGCAAATGTCCCAAGGAGTTCCTCAAGGATGCAATGCAAATGAAGATTAAGCTAGAATGAGAATGTCAAATGCAGCTATGCTAGAATATGAATGAGAGTGTTACAATCCAAATATTAAGCTATGTCAGAGATTATTGCAAAATAGAAGCTAAACTAACATGCAACATGAATCTAAGCTAAAATGCCATGGATGAGAGAATGTAGACAAGGAAGAGAAGTTCTCCACAAAGCTCCAAAGAAACCTGTTAGAAAACCTGCAGCATAACAATATTCAAAATGATGATTGGATTGAGGGGGAAAGCTCTCTCCCTTTTAAAGATGTATGGATGGTAGAGATCAAGATGAAGATGGTGGATGATCAACGGTGGAATTTGAAAAGAGGAGTGATCCATGTGCACACACAAATCAACCAATAGAATATAAGTTGACTTGTCATATAACACAAAAGTCACAAAGCCTTTCTTTTAATTGCAAAATAGAAAAAAGACTTTATGTGTGCACTTTAAGTGGGTTAGAAGAATGGGGTCTTTTATTTAATTAAAAGGGGACATGTTCTTTTAATCAAATAATGAACTTAGGATAGCATAGTCAAACTATAGGTTATAATCAAATAAATTGATTATTAGCAATTTGGCTTAGGTAAGTGATTAAATTAATTTAGCCAAAATGTTGAAAAGGGGGCTAATAGTCTAGATGACCATTTTTAGGTGATTACATTTGCCCCTCTTTGACTAATGTGTGATCGATCTGGGAACACATTATGTCAAAGAAAATCGAAGCCAAGTAGGCGATGATAGATATAGATGTCTAATTCTGAAGAGTGAAATGCAGAAATAGATAGCAAGTCCTAAATGCACAGCCTAATGGCAGTAGTACTGAACACTAGGAAGAGATGATGTTAGAATTCAAAAAGAATTTTAACACCTAGCAAAGCGAATAGATCAAGAGCAAGTGATAAGGTCAAACAAATGCTCTTAAGAAATAGATAGCTGTAACAATCAACAATAGAGTATTTCTGCCCCCTCGGGATCGAAATTGAAATGAGGTAAGGGGATGCAGAAACTGGCTAGACATGAGAAAATTAGAATATAGCAATGTCCAAAATGACAGATAAATGATTAGAACCCAAGAATGACTATAAGAAATTGATAAAATGCCCCAGTTTGACTAGAGTTCACCTTGAAGGATATAGCATAAAAATTAGGTCAAAATAAGTAGAAAGGTGATTTTAGACATGAAATAGTGAATTTAAGTAGATATGAAGTATGAAAATGATGAAGACATGAAGAAATGAAGATGCCTAAGTGATGATTCAGAGATTAGACCTCAAAAGGTCAGCTAACTGCTCAGAAGAAAGTAGAATTTTAAAAGACAATTTTGACCATCAAGATGAACTCGAATTTGGATTTTGATCCCGAAAATAAATCTAGGACGTCAAAATTATTTAAGAGGTCAAAACTTTAGATAATGTGATGACAAGATAGAAAAGAGATGAAGCGAAAGATTAAGAAGATGAAAAGACATGAACAAGAAGAAAGTAAAGAAATATATGAAAGGAGTTAGCTGATATGTCCACAGAAAGATGAAGAGAGAGCTCTCCCCATATGCAAGAATGCAAGACTAAGCTAGAAAATGAACCTAAAATGCAAGCTAACATGCAAAGTGGTTTACCAGCAAGAAGTGCATAACATTTAGACTCTTAATTTCATCATTGAGCATTTATTAGGGACATCATGAGATCATACAACCATCACTAGTATAACTATGAGGATATGAATATGATCGATATCAGATAGGTATGTGGAAATCCAATCTAAGCATCAGAGACATGTAAGTCAAGATAACTACATGATTAGATTCCCTAAGTTTAATTTAGCAAGATTACACCTATATCAAGGCATAAGTGCCAGGATAAACCCCAAGTGCGATCTTGCGAAATAGTCAAGGATGATACATTTGTAAGTCAACGTGTTGAATAGGACCAGCATAAATGCTTACAACACTATAGACAAACAAAGTATACCCACAAGCAGAAATCAAGAAGACATGCCCCATGCCCCCAGTCTTCTAGTCAATGACATCCTCGAAAGACTATTAGGGAGGGAACACATGGCAAAGAAATCATCATAGACAGCACACAAAGTAGATAAATGTTAGCATAGCTCAGTCATTTAAGTGTTAAAGTGCGTGTGTGTAAGTCACTTGGCCATTTCTTCCAGACTTGATTCTGATAGTGAGAAATATCGCAACATCGGAGACCGTAGGAAAACTATCTGTAAAGTGTTGAAAAACACTTGATGTCAAGGTGGGGGAAGTGTTGAGAAATACTATGTTGTGAGTTGTCAAAGAAACCCTAATGCACAAGAATACCTCAATAGGCTAAGAAGTTGTGCCCCCAAGATGAGGACAGGAAACAATTCCAAGTTAGGAAATGTGTAGCGAAGTGGATGATTGAGACTGATAGACATAGGTGCAAGGGTTTCAAGTAGTGCCTGTTTCCAGGTTTTCACCACTTGACAAATTTATTCAGGAATTTTTCAATTTTTTTTGTATTTTTGTATTTTTGATTTTTTTGGTGATACATCAAAGCACCTATTGCTAGGTTTTCACTAAGATGATCATTTTTTCAGGACATTTTCTGATTTTTAGGATTTGTTTCAGGATCATATATGATTTTTTGGATTTTTTAGAATAATTTAGAGATTACTAGTTCTTGAGCAAGATCACATCATTTTCTCCTAATGTCTAGTAAGGTACAGGACATGATGGAGAAACAAGTCAGTGGATAAGCAAAGATGGATGAAAAAAGAGCATGACGCAAGTAAAAGTGATCCTCAAGGACTGACTCCTCAAGAGTACCCAAGCTAGGGAAAGAGGTGAAATAGTCACATGAAGCATGTTTTGGATAAGCAATGGAAGTAATGAGAAAGATAGCATGTAGGATAAGAAATGAAGCCAACAAGTGAGATAGCATGAAGTGTGTAGTCCAAAAGAGTATCCATGTCAAGAGACCTATGAGAACCATGTTTTATTTATTATGATCAAGACCAAGGGGTCAACTAGATAGTATAGCAATGGGATAGAGCAATAATAATAAAGCTCAAGATAGAGGCTATGAGTGAATGGGAGAGCACAATAGAAAATCTGGTGGATAAGATAGCCAATATGCAAAGATAGCTCAACATTGTCCAGATCAAAGAGAGAAGAGGGGATAGATGGATGATGGAAGAATTACGCATGATGCCTGTTTTCCAAGTTTTCATCATGGTACTTATCCAAGGTGCCACAAGAAGTAGTTTTCACCATAGGATGCATTTATTTCTCTTTACTTTTGCTACCAAGGTGCCACAAGAAGTGGTTTTCACCAAGGCACATTTCCATTTTTTTATTCTTTTTCTTTTTTTTTGAATTTTTAGAAAGAGTTGAAGCTGTTTGAATGTAGATAATGCTCCTATAGGAAAGATAAGCCATGATAAGCCAAGACCATAGAAAGGTATACTCAAAGATGTTGATAGGGTGATGAAAGGGAAATGGTAGTAGAAAAAATATATGGAGGATAAGAGTTCATGTATAGAAAGTAAGTGTAAGCTTTAGAGGATTTCATGAGGGTAGCTAAAATTTTGGACAAGATCAACATTGACACACACCTTGAAGGGTATTGGAACAATGGAGTAATCATGGATGAAATAGCTTGAGATTTAGATGTATGAGGTGGTAGAAGAGATTTGGAAAAATGTGGAGTGGAAGGCTTTGGAATATTTTTAGAAAGATTTTTGGAAGAAGATAGAATGGAAGCCTTTGGAAGCTTGAATGTCAACTTTGAAGTATTTTCAATATTCAAGTCTTTTAAAAGAGACTTGGGAATCCACATAGCTTTAGATTTTCCTTGTTCTTTGGGTGCTTGAGAGTGCATTTCTTCAATGATGGATTTAGGAACCCATATTTTCTTTGGTTTAGCTCTTTGAGTAGTGGACCTTTGCGGTCTCTTTTGTGCATTCTCCTTCTTAGCATTCACATGTCGACTAGATGGGACATAGTGATCTTTCTTTTTCAATGGATTCTTATGTTTATTCTCACTTCCAAAGGACTTGGGATTTGTGGATGAATAAGGATGATATGACTGGTTTAGATGTATAGATGGGTGAAAAGTCATCAAGGATGAGTGTCTTTGTTGATCTTGAGGAATGATGGGAGAGCTAGGGAATGAGCTAGGAGTGAATGTAGGAGATGGAGTAACATAAGGCCCAAAAATGGATGGAAGGTTTGAATGCTTTAGCTTAGATGGATAAGGACCAAGGATAGATTTAGAAGATGCAAATGGATAGTGGGAAGGGATATCAACATCTTTAGATTGAGAAACATAGTCAAAGCCATCAATAGACTCATGAGTAGCTTTGATAGGAACAACATTTTTAATAGGAGCACTTGAAGCTTGAGCACAGTTTTGAAGTGGATGTGGAGAAGTAGAACATGATGGGATGCTTTGATCTTGACAAGTATCTTTGGATAGCATATGAAGAGAACTTTTCTCATAATTTTTAGTAAGCTCAAAGGAAATGGAAGTGGTATCTTCATCATACTTAGGAGGTGGGCAAGATATAGGATATGGAGGGGAAAAATCTTGAAAGAGATGAAAGGGTGCTTGATCTTGATCTTTCTTGACTTTTATAGCTTTTTCCTTTTGAAAGTCCTCTTGACATGGAGCCACTTCTAAGGACAAGGGTGAATGAAGAGTGAATGGAGTAGTGCTTGGATTAGGCATAGTAGTGCATGAAGATTGAGGATGTTTAGGATTAGTTGCATGGAAAAGGTTTGCATCCAAGTGAAGGTTAGCTTGAGTTTCTTTTAGAGGTAGCCCTTGAGGATACACATAGTCAATGTGGAAAGCATTAGATTCTTTATTTGATGGAGGCATGTTGGAAAGATTTGAAGTGTTGGGAGATGCATGAGTGTTGGAAGAAGTGGAGGATGTAATGGAGCCACTACTAGACATAGGTTCATCAACGTAATCTTGCTCAAGAGAAGTATCCTCAGCACATGAGTCACTAGAGGTTCCAATAATTCTATTATCCATAAGATCTTGGATTTTATGTTTTAGCTCAATGCAATCTGAAGTACTATGCTTGTTATGTTGATGATAAGCACAATAGATATCCAAGAATGGGTTTCCATATGAGCTAGACTTAGGTAACATGATGATCTTATTGCCAAGAAGTTTTTGCAAAGTGTCATCATAAGAATCTTCCAAGGGAGCAAAAGTTCTATTAGAAGTATGTCTAGAGTCCTTTTGTTGTTTCTCAAGTGAATGGTATCCATCCATGTCTTCATCATTATCTTGGTCAAAGATAGGTCCATCATGAAATTTTAGCATAGGCTCAAAGGAGGTATCACTTGCTTGTTCTCTAAAGAGGTCTTTAGATCTAGAAGATGAAGACATTTGATAGCTTGAAGTAGAGCATGTAGACCTAGAAGAAGAGGATGACCTCAAAGAAGGTGACTCACATGCATGTAAAGACCTTAAGGAAGATTCATGTAATGATGCAATCTTCTCCTCTAACCTTTTCTCAAGTTTAGACTTCATTTCTGTCATGCATTTAGAGAGATGAAGGTAAGAAAGATCATTTGTCTCTTCTAGTTCTTTGTATTGCGCATATAGATCTTGAAACTCTTTAGTGACATGGACGATATCATGATCATCTAGATTTTGCTGAATTTTGGTAGCACAAGGTTTAGATCCCATAGTTTTAGATGCAAAGCCAAGCATAAAAGAGCCTAGAAGATAACTTGATGTTGAAACTATAGGAGGTAGAGTGTTCACTTGCCAAGATAGTAGAGAGAGATTAAAGTGACTTGTCAAACAATATGTCCAAGAAACTTACGACATGAATGACTCAAGTCAATAGCTAGGCAAGATGCCCAAATAGCCAAATAGATAGAGCAAGCAAGCTGACAAGTGAACAACTTTCCCAACCCAAGAGTGTAGTCAAGAAATCAAGGTAACCATTTTAGCAAAAGGATAACTAGCAAGCATGCATAGACCATGAAGAGAAAAAGACCAAGAGCACTAAGACCAAAAAACCACTTTAAGCATGTTCAAAAACTAGAGACATAGAAAATCAAAGTCAAATGATGAGACTCCCCTTAGCAAGCAACACAAGAAAATATTTGCATTTGATGTTTTGACTTGGTTGACAAAGTTTGACAATAGTTGATAGCATAGCAAGTTTGATGTTCAAAAGCAATTTCTTTCCAAGCAAGATAGTGACACATGGAGTATTCTTCAAACAATCAAGCAAGGGACAAAGCAACCTTGCATGATACAAGCATATGTGACGTCTCAAAAGAATTCCCTAGAATTATCGTCATGTGTATGTTCAAAAGATTTTCACAAGTATAGCACATTCGAGAACACATAAAACAATATCTACCTAAAGGGCATGGTTCATTACTCAACAACTTGGCCCACGCTTGATGCTCCTTTGCCTCACACCAAGTGGTTTCCCACAAGAGATATTGGCTTTGTCATGGAAATGCCATAAGCATAACCATCGAAACACAGATGGTGAGTGTAAAATCTTGGGGTGATCCGGGTAGTCCACTAGGATCGATCCTTGCACCAAGAAGTTGAGCGGCTAAAAAGGGTAGTTACTAACTTGGAGTTTTTAGATAGGGCTTCCGTTCATAGTGTTCCTCTTGCTCCCAATTACGGGACACCTCACCTTGCGATGAGTAACCGATCTCGCGATCACAAGAGTACCTTAAGCATTCTTACCTAGTGATCTCCCTATGGTCGAAATCCCATAAGCGATCACACTAGGTGAAGATAAACACTATGTCTACCAAAGTTTTGTGTCCTTGGTAGCCTTGAGTTTATAGTGGGTTGGAAGAGCCGGGTAATCTGCTTGTCCCCACTTGGGTCATTCCTCTCAGGTTGTCCGAGAGCAGGCCCTCTAAAGGATTCTAACTACACAAAGTGGATCAAATTTTGGAAGTCAAGATTTCTAGTTCACCACAAGGGTGAAGAGCATACTCTCCTATTCCAATCATTTTCTCCCAAACACGCCAAAAAGATTCAGTTACCCCTTGCTTTTGAAACCAAATGGCAAGTCAAGATTTCTGATTCACCACAAGGGTGAAGAGCATACTCTCCTATTACCAAAAGAATCCAATCACAAATTTTATGTGCCTATGAAAAATGAACAATTATTCAATGCCACACATGAAAACAAAAAAGCAAGAAATTTGAGTTTTTATGCTTTGGGCAGCCCTGCAAACAATCGTTAGTAGCCCTTGTGCATTTGAAGCTTTGACATGCGTTCTTTTTATGCAATGTTTCAATTTTTTTTCACAAGGATGGCAACCTGAAATCACAACTTGTTAGCAAAAAAAGTTAGTGTGAAATAACATAAAAATTTGCAATAAAAAGTGGTGAGTTGCTTCAAAAATCTAATTTATCCTCCAACCAAGTACATGCAAAGAAAGTGCAAGTTAATCACAAATGCTTTCATTTTTACTCTTTGGTTTTGACCTAGTCAACAAGATTGGACTTTTTTGCTATGATTTCGTATCCAAAAATAAAAATGAAAAGAAAAGACCCCTGTTAAAAATTAGAGAGCTTTTCAAAAATGCAAGAAATTTTAAAAAATCTCTTCATTTGCTCCCTAGAGATTGATTTTGTCAAAACAGGCCAAATTTATCAAATCGAATTTTTGATCCTTAATACGATCTCAAAATTCAAAACACAAAGAAAGAACCCCCATTATAATTTAAAAATCTTTCTGAAAATGTAAGTTTTTCCAAAAAATGCGCTGATTTGCAATCAGAAACGACTCTTTATGAAAAACAAAGAAAAACTCATAACTCCCTAAAATCACATCAAAATGCTCTACAAATCGGACTAAGACATTTTGAGCATATATCCAACCTGCAAAAAAAATTTCAAAACCAAACTCCAAGCGGTTTAAAAGATATGATCAAATCTTTAAACCAACTAAGTTTTTGGCCTTCAAACCAATTTACTTATGGCTTGACCTTAAAACCAAAGTGATATTTCTACAAAAGCATTTGATTAGACCCAATATGCTGCTGTAAAAAACTAGAGATAAGAAATGAAAGCAAATGGAGCTAGAACTTGATTCAAGCCCCACGGTGGGCGCCAAAAATGTACACTCGAAAGTGTCCCACTCTAAACCCTTCTATCCAAACGATTCCATGAGTTGGAATGCTTAGATGCTAGCTTAGAGCTCCCTATCCATGGAGTGCAAGAGAGTGTATTTCAAGTTCAAGGGCTCTCAGATGAGCCTTAGAGATACTCTTCTTGCTAGTAAACCATGCAATGGGAGGTTCCAAAGACAAGATGCAAGAATGCAAATGTCCCAAGGAGTTCCTCAAGGATGCAATGCAAATGAAGATTAAGCTAGAATGAGAATGTCAAATGCAGCTATGCTAGAATATGAATGAGAGTGTTACAATCCAAATATTAAGCTATGTGAGAGATTATTGCAAAATAGAAGCTAAACTAACATGCAACATGAATCTAAGCTAAAATGCCATGGATGAGAGAATGTAGACAAGGAAGAGAAGTTCTCCACAAAGCTCCAAAGAAACCTGTTAGAAAACCTGCAGCATAACAATATTCAAAATGATGATTGGATTGAGGGGGAAAGCTCTCTCCCTTTTAAAGATGTATGGATGGTAGAGATCAAGATGAAGATGGTGGATGATCAACGGTGGAATTTGAAAAGAGGAGTGATCCATGTGCACACACAAATCAACCAATAGAATATAAGTTGACTTGTCATATAACACAAAAGTCACAAAGCCTTTCTTTTAATTGCAAAATAGAAAAAAGACTTTATGTGTGCACTTTAAGTGGGTTAGAAGAATGGGGTCTTTTATTTAATTAAAAGGGGACATGTTCTTTTAATCAAATAATGAACTTAGGATAGCATAGTCAAACTATAGGTTATAATCAAATAAATTGATTATTAGCAATTTGGCTTAGGTAAGTGATTAAATTAATTTAGCCAAAATGTTGAAAAGGGGGCTAATAGTCTAGATGACCATTTTTAGGTGATTACAATTTCCACACCTCACTTCTTTTCATCTTCAAGAGAAGCCTTTAAACATTCAAATGCATCTATGTCCTTCTTCTCGCCCACTTTAATATCATCCTCTTGAATTTTTAAGCCATCTACATTAACAACACTGTTTCTACTATTTTCAATAACATCGACAATTCTAGTCTTGGCATTTTTTACTACCTCTTTCTTCAATTTTGCAACAAGAACCCACATGCTAGCTAAGTCATTCTCCAAATAGGTCTCCTCTTTGCTTCATCAATTTTCTTCTAATATTCTATTTCAATAATATCTTTTTCAGCTAAAGTAACCTCAAGAGCAGCTTTCTTCTCTTTTCTTGCATGCAACTCTCTTTTCATATCCTCTAAATATAGACTCCATGAATCTACATCATCATGGCCCCCATGCCAACCTCAAATGTCCTATTTCCATAATGTGCTCTCCTAATCTTGGCATCAGAATTCTTACACTAACCATTGCTAAGACCCTATTTTACTGAGCCCCTAATAGATAGCATTTCTTGGGTTATTGCCAGTTCTTTTGACAATTTTGAATTTTGGAAAGAAAGCTTTGTAAATTCCTTTGCTAGATTCTTGAGCTCAACTATTGTAGTTGAGGCTAGCTCTTTTGTGTATGATGATTCTTCAACCAACTTCTAACTCTAAATTTCTAGGCCACCATTTTCTTCATTTAGCCTTACATTTTCTTACATCAATTTGTTAATCTCTACTACCTATACTACATAAAAGAAAAAGATTAGTTGTTTATGCAGGGTTAGCTAGAATTCAAATTAACAATTACTTTAAATTTTCTAGAAAATAATAATAGCTGATGCTTGTATCCTTAAAAAAATGAAGATTCAAGAAAATAGACCCAATATAAAATAAGAGAACATTGGAAAATGAATTATATTATAATTGAAGAATCCAAACTACTAAAATTTAGTCCATCTACACAAACTTGCATGGAGCACAATTGGAAGTATTTGTAGCAGAAACTTTTCAAGCTTATGTATTGCATTGTGATTGCATATAGTGTCTTTCAGCTGACTTTTTAATATAGAATTTGGAATGAGGAAATCAAGTGTGGTATAGTTTTAAAGAAAGTCAAACCTTAACTATCCTAAAAATAATGTAACAAATCAACATAAAGTAAAAACAAGTAAAACTTGTTATATTTTTGCATTTGGCTAAAGGTTCTATCATTATTTATTAGAAAAGGAACATAGATTTTATGGAATATGGTGTTAATGCTTGAGAACAATTGAGCAGGAACAAAAACAGAGCTACATATGAGCCATGATCCGATTGGCTCAAATTCAAAAATCAAATGATAAAGATAAGTATCAATTCAATTTGGAATAAGTTGGTCCTTCCATTCTACAATATAGACAATGCACTTTTAGTACCTATTATACCTATCAAAATTAAAAGACACTTCTACATCTTAGAGGCAAAGGCCTAGGCAACAACATCATGCAAGCCTTTGCCAATAGGCACAAACTTGAAGAATATGCAATGAATAAGGCCTTTGGAATGGATCAAATATATTTATATCTTACATAAATGATGGAAGAATCAAGAACTTAAGATATTTGGTATACTTGTCAAAATTAAAATACACCTCTACATCATAATGCAAAGGCCTAGGCAACATTATCATACTAACTTTTATCAATAGGTCTAAACTTGAAGAGTGTGTAAAGTAGGAGGCTTTTAGAATGGTTCTTAATTTATCTAGATGTGATCTTAATGATGTTAGTGTAACAAACAAGAACCAAACATGCATACTCAAAAAATTATGCATAGATAACCTTTTAAGTAGGTTTCAATCATAAATAAATAGAACCATGGCTTAACATTGTTGTCTTAATGCATTTTTATGGGTTATCTGGTCCTTAAATCCTTTTATGAGAGAATAGTCTGTATGTATTGGTATATGGTTGCAATGTCTTTGAGGGGCTCTCCAATTAAGTGATTTGAAATCATGTTACATTCTTATAGCAATTATCTTTTGGCCAAAGATGAATCCTTATGTGACATGTGATAAAGCCTCAAACCTACATTGCATGAGGGATATGCTCCAAAACATAATCAAGTACCATCTAAAATGCCATTTTTCCCATTTAGGTGTGACAAGTAGATATAGGTCTTTTGGCAAAGGTGGACTACTTATTGTAGCACATGTTCCTAACATTCTATCAAGTTGGTTACAACTTGTGAGAATTCTAATTAAGTTTCCATACTTAAATGTATCCATGTCATTCATTATTGATCAGATGAACAAATATAAGCTTGAGATTTGACTAGCTCCAACAATTGAGATTTAAGTTTGTAAATTGTTCACTTCAAAAAACTAATCTATAAAAATACACACACAGATCTTTTAGAAACTTGTCAAATCAGTTGAAGCATTTGAAATTTTCAAGTCTTGAATATAAATTATAATTACCTCATCTTCACCAAAAGAATTCCTACGCTGATGAGTAGGGATGTCTCAAAGATTTGTAGGAATTGCATTCTTTGTAGATACTAAGATCACCTTGGTCAACGTCTAGATTCTACTCATATGTGTTGCCTTAGATTGCTCCTCTTCTTCTAACCTTGACTGCATTTTGACTTGGCCAACTCCAAGCTATTCACAATGTACAACTCTTAGACTCATTAACAATAGAGTATAACTACCTAAAAGGCTAAATATATATAGGTGCAATGAGATAATTCACTGTCTTCCAAATTTTTTCACTATATGAGTAATGAATAGGAACTTCAAAATAGATTAAATTTTAAAAAGAGGGGGGAAACACAATTTATAATCATTGACTATCATTAAAAAAAACATTCAAATTGGATCACATAAATGTAACTCAAAAATGCAATACACAAGACATCCCAAGACATCCTTAATTTCATAAGCTCCTCTTGACTAGTTGTCACAATAATACACCTCCTTAATTAATCAAGTTCATCCTTCATACTCAAAATTACTTTTTATCAATGACTTTTCATGAATGATCTACATAGGCAAGCAAATCCTTAGCTTTATACACAAAAAAAAATATTAAAGTACAAGAATTTCCAAAGTCTTAGATGTTAATCTAGTACCAATATTTGTCATTTCTTTAAGTAATGGAAATACAAACCCTATTTGGTGTAGCAGGAATTTTAACTTGTTTGGCTCTTTGAGCAACCTTTAAAGTGTTGTGAGTCTCCTCCATATTAATAGATGCTAGTGTGATTGTACATATTAGCTATAAACATCATATTTTCCATACACTAATTGATGAGGTTAGTCACACCAATGCCTATTTAAGAAACCAAGAACTATCCTACAAAATAATGTAGTACATACAAACAACTTTTGTATTTATGTACTTCAAAAAAACAAACCTTTATTCCTTAGAGCATATAATTTCCATTTCATTCCCCTTGGATATATGTTTAAGAGTGATTTGGAAGAAGAAAATAATAACACAACTCATAGTATACATTATAGGAAGCAAAAATAAGTACCTTGTACTCACAATGTACATCTGATTTTGTATCATGGAAAGCTTGCTTCAAATCTAAAATTGGAGAACTTTTCATGCATGCCTACAATTTGAATAAAATTACTTCTAATGACATGATGAGAAAGGAAAGCATATCGATACATGTTCATGCCCACTTTACTTTTGTAGTTGAAGGATCATGGTATAGATCACGCCCTCCATAATATAAAGAAGAAACAAGGAAAGCATCACTCAAGTTCTGATTCTTGCTACTTTGATACTTATGTGAATTTCTACTTGTGTACATAAAAAAGAATTTCAAATTTGTATAAATGTAAAATTCACAGCTCTCTCAAGAGCAAGAAAAGATTCCATTCCCAAACCTTCAAGCTGTTAACATTATAACAATAAAGGAATGCACAACTTGCAAAAGTGTAGGGGCTTGCAAAGCATACAAGAAATTTTCATCCAAAAAGGAAAAGAAAGGAAAATGACTTGAAAAAAAATTTCATGAAAAGATGTACTTTGAAATCAACAAATACCCTCTTATATTATTCAAACATTATGTTGTGGACTTGTAGGAAAATGTCAACATGAGGCCAGAGTTGTAGCAGTGGCTTGTGCTCTAACAATTTATGTACTTAAAGGTTAGACCCAATAAAACTAAGAAGGCAACCTCTTATTCAGAATATCCATAACAAAAAAAATATTATATCTTCATTTATTTACCACCTTCTCTTTTAGGGATAACATAAAATGTTTAGACTACTAAGCTAGTGTCCTTATATATCAAGTCAAAGTACTGAAATAATTGACCAAAGCTCCTTCATTTCCTCATGCATATATGGATGAGAATGTACAAATGACATTAGAGAATTCACCATTAAAGATAGGATTCTCAAAAATCATTCAAGTTACTACCCATGCCAATTCAGCCACACTTTTAGTGTATTACAGTAAACAATAGACAATTCAACCTTCATCTTGGACCTTTTTAAAACTGAGTCAAGCATCTTCACTATATGCTAAAGTTTATGTGGTAGGATTTTAAATGAAACTGAAATAAAAGGGGTGAGAGAAGGTCCATTTGTACAAGATATGTAGCTTGTTCCTTATATAAGAACAAAAGCACTGTATAAAAATGAGCAAAGTTTTCCACAAAATTTGCAACTCTAAATGGCTAAACATGCTAGCAAGCATCAATACAAACAAAATCAAGGTGCCAAAGTAATGTGCATGAGAAATTTAGTCCTTTTGGCCATGTCCTAGACATATGGGTGGAGCCTATGTTGCCACAAGTAATAAGAAACATGAATGCAATGAAAATGTGACAAGAAATAAGGTTGGGAAGCTTTTGGAGCAGGAAATGGGTGTGTATGTGAGTGCTAATATATCTTATCTAGTTTCTCTCTTACTCATATATATATCTATGTGTATGTGTGTGTATGTATTTGGCTTCTCTCCACTCTCTTGAGTGTATTACCCCCAACCACCCCCCACCACCCCTTCATTCTTTTCTATTTTCATTCATTATTGAGGTTGGGTCTTGTCAACCTTCTCTCTCCTCCCCTACCCCCTCCCCCTTCCTCATTTTTAAAGTCTGGTAGTTCTGTAATCCATTATCTTATGTTATTTTCTCTCTAAGATCCTAATGATGAATCGTGTAGTATGATCCAAAACATTGATGATAAAAAACTATACACAATCAAATCTAGAAATTGAAAGTGCAATTCTTTAATTGTGAAATCAATAAAATAATTCAACACAAGTAACCAACACTACATTATGAGAACTTGTCAATTGATACACAATAGTGCTCTGTATTATAAGTGGAAGCTTTTATTAAAAAAGGTCTTTCATTTGACAAAACCTAATTGGAAAATAGTCCTAAAACTCATAGCCATATCCAATAATATAAAAAATTAATATTTATCAACTATTGTGGCTCCCAAACCTCTGAGGACTAAGGAGCTCCACATTCTATTTTTGGTACATTTGTCTATTTAAACTATGGATCATAAGGGGTAAGGTATAAGGTATCTAGTTGGATTGGTGAGAGTTTGAAGTACTAGACATACAATCATAAGTTCTAATTTCTTAGAGGGTGTGTCACTAGTATAACTCCAAATGTTCATTTGATACACTGCAAATTATAGAGGGTCACCCTTTTCCTACAATATTTTAAAAATAAATTAGCTAGATCATGTATGAATACTCAAATTCCTATAGCTAGTACAAGAAACATAGCTCTCTCCATAAATGACCACCAATGCTTATTTGTCACAAGAAAACTACTTGTACATTTTTGATATTGGAGGAAAAGGCAACCACTAGTTTCCCTGCATATGAGCAAAAGAAATATTAGTGCTATAGTTCCAAATCTTATATTTCTTTACATTATTGTGCAATAATCAGAAAGCTATGTCAATTATGTAGTTGTTGAAAGCAATACTATGATTACTTATGTTAATCAGTTTCATCCAAGATAAAGCCAAAGATTGAAATCCCTATAACCAAATGTAGTAAGTATCATAAGCAAATTTATATCCTAATGCTAAATGGTATTTTTAGGTAATCATCAATAGTCAATCCCAATCTGTAACTTAAAGCAAATTGTCATGGTATAAGAGATGCATGTGGAAACTATACCACATGTAAGCCTAGCTAAGCTAGGAGCCCAAGTAGTTTATAGAATGATTGATATGATAAGAAATATAATTCATAGCTGAAATAAAGATTTAATAATATTATCAAGCCATTAGCTCCCTTGATAGAGCACTCTAGCAGCAAAAGAAGATCCTTGATTCAAATATTAACCATTCCATAACAAACTCAAACTCTAATTTGATAAGACATTCAACTATCAAACTACTATAAATCTATACTATCAAGTAATGAATGTGCATATGAAGTTGGATAGACCCAAATGTGCTCTTTTTTAGTTTTCATTCCTCAAAATACTATGGTTGAAAAACTTAAGTTGCTGGGATTGTGAAATTAGGGCATTGCTAGAAATTTATCATGGGATTTTGGGCACAAACCAGTTCTACTTTGATTTCTACTCTTACAGGATCTAATTTTCATTCATGTTAATGTAGCTAGATTGAAAGGGTACTTATCAAACAAATGTTTTTGGAATTTGAAAGGGGTTTCAATACAACAAAGGTCATTACTTGGGGGGTGTATTGGACATGGAATTTTGGGTTCCTATTTTCAAGAAGAAGCAAGAAAAATTACTTGTCTTTTCCCA
Organism: Cupressus sempervirens; assembly: GCA_028749045.1. NCBI lineage: Eukaryota > Viridiplantae > Streptophyta > Pinopsida > Cupressales > Cupressaceae > Cupressus > Cupressus sempervirens. The sequence continues at coordinate 265,117,154 of CM053788.1, read as the reverse complement.
TTGAAAAATGCCCAGATAGTTTAGTAGAAGTTTTGGTACTAAGAATTTATTAGAGACCTACACTAGCTCCAAATTGAATGTAATTTTTTTCTTTTCTTCTCCAAAATGGATCAAGAGCATGATTAGTACTGGTAACATATTAAATTAGTAATTGAAAGCGAAGCATTTTAGCCATCCCCATGTCGATGGATATGATTTTTGAAAGATAAAATGAAACTTTAACAAATAAAAAAGAAAATGTACATTTGGAGAACACTCAAAATCAGCTTCTTTTGCATCCAATCCTTGTCTTTTAGAAAAAAGTAGAGAAGAGAAGGGAATTGAAGAACAAGCCACTTTAAATCTGATGCGAATGCTAATACAAATTTGAAAATTCTTGAAGATTTTGAGGAAATGAAGGGTTTTTTTCTACACTAGATGAAACCCTTGAAATAGTGGAATTAGAGACAAACAACCTAAGAAGATGATTTAACTAGATAGTTAAAACCCATTAAAAGACCCCATCAATCATCGCCTTAATTGGGTTTACCACATGTATCAAGTTGTGGAAAAGATTGCAAAAAGGGTGATTTCTACTTTGAACACAATACTCCAAATAATTTACGATTGTCCTTGAAATTGTCTTGGATAAAAATTCTCTCTTCTCCCTATATCTATTACTGTTTGTTATGGTGATATTGTAGAACCATTCAGTAGCTAATTCAATCTCCACAAGGAAATTGTTTAGATTCATTTTAATTTCTTCATGATCAAGAAAAATACTGACATTTGATAGAGGAGCAGTTGTGGCTTCCAAAGGAATCTCATAGGCCCTCACAACTATAAAATTTTCTACATTTTTATAGTAATATTTTTTCATGGAATCATCACAATACATAAACAAATCGCTGCTTGTGTTCAAAAGCTCATGTATGAATACTTTGTATTTGACATTAAACACTAGCCCTACCCTGTGGAAAAAGCAGGTGAAAATTCACAAAAAACCCAAATGAACCCACACACATGAAAAACAAAGTGAGAAATGTTTTTTTTTGTTGATGTATAAGCCTTGTGTTGGTCAAAACTTTGACCACCACCCCTGTTTTGGTCAAAATTTTGACCAACATAGGGCTTACATGTAAAAAAAAAATTTTTCACCTTAACATTTCGACCAACCTAAACTTAATTAGTTGATAGCCAAAAATTTGGTTAGAAAAATGAGGTTAAATGTAGTAGTGATAGGTCACATCCCCACTATGTGTCTATGGGATAAATCCTCTATAACCAAAAATGTATGGCTAAATCCACTCTCATGGTTGCACCTATGGATGGATGACAACAATGTGCTCTCAAACCATGATTTGTGCCACATGCCCATGAGTGGCCCTCATGGTAAACTATCTCATGTAGCTCATGGTACATCTCTACTAGCATCATGAGCCCCCATTCCATCCTATGTGACCATGCAATTAGATCAAATACCAGTTGACCCCATCCTAGTGGGAAGCTCTTGTAGCCCCTGTCTGTCACCAAAGCCTAAGCCACCAATGAACATAGTAAGCTGGGAAGAGGAAAATTTGCTCCATACTCAGCAATCAATTGCTCCCAACCTAGATGTTGGTCTAAGATGGTGACATCATGAAACAACTGTTGCATCACTATTTGCCCCTCTATCAGGGTCTAATCATAGTACACCTATGACATAACCAAGGTTAACATTAGTTTCCCTCATATCAATATTTGCAAAACGTGACAAGAACAATCAATCAAACAACTTACTAGCTCATTTTGACATGAAAATCGAATGTGATACATTTCCTCTAATGTAATTGAGGCCTCTTCAATAGGTAGATGAAAGGTGTTATGCTCATTGTGCCACTGCTCAACTAGCATAGTCAACAATCCATGGTTTACCCAAAGATGGGGCATCTGTAAGACCCATCACAATTCCATAGAAAATATGGCCACATGCTCATCACCAGTCAGATACTATACAACACACAACCTCATCACTTTGGGGGCTTCAATCAGTAGCACTGGAAATACCTTTTATCAACATACAACATGTACACGTTAGTAATGCGTCACAAACATGATAGCACAAAAAAATCCACAAAAACATGCTAAAAAATAGCTATGCAATACTTTTTCATATTACAGGTGACATAATTTGCTGACATAGTATTGTTTGATGGTTTTTCTAAAGACATGTGACACAATTCTATTGTGTGACATTTTGCACCAATTCATACAATATATGGGTATGTCCCATACGATAGACTACATAGCATTCATGTGATACGTTTTGGGCAAAAATCTATCGTGCAATATTTACCAAAGTACCCATGCAGTACTTTTTAAGTATCATGCAATATTCTATGGAAAACCCTAAAAATGTGCAAAAAAAAGCATAAAAAGCTCAAAAAAATGACAAAAAGTTATTATTTATTGGCACCACGTACTGCTCTGGCTAGTTGTGCAACCAACTACACTCAAAATGGTGTCGGTGAAGAAAAATGTTTACCAAAGCCATCGTAGCCTATCAACCACTCAAAAGCTCTCAACAAATCAAGAAAGACAAAATGAATTTGAAAATGACACTTGGGCCCCTTTTGTAGCTTCCGACCTCATTTTTACCTAATTTTCAAACTCCTCAGGATTTTGTTAAAATTTCACCCCTAGCTAATTTCGACATCCTAGATCTATTTTCAAGATCAAAATCAAAATCTAAGTTCATCTTGATTGTCAAAATTGCATTTTAAAATTCTACCTTCTTCTGAGCAGTTAGTTGACCTTTTGAGGTCTAATCTTTGAATCATCATTTGGGCATCTCCATTTCTTTATGTCTTCACCATTTCTACACTTCATATCTCCTTCTATTCACATTTTCATGCCTAAAATCACTTTTCTACTCGATTTGACCTAATTTTTATGCTTTATCCTTTGTGGTCAACTCTAGTCAAATTAGGGCATTCAGTCACTCATTGGTTCTAATCATTCATTTTTCATCTTGGACATTTCTATGTCTTTATTTATCCACATCTAGCTCATTTTATCATCCCCCTTACCTTATTTTGATTTTGATCCCGAGGGGGCAGACATACTTTATTATTGCTTGCTACTACTGCCTATTTCTTAGGAGCATATGATTTATCTTTTTACTTGCTCTTGTTCCATCTACTTTGCTAGGTGTTAGCATCCTTCTTGGATTTTGACATCATCTTTCTTTTCCTAGTATTCAATACAACTACAATCAGGCTATACATTTAGGATTTGCTATCTCTTTTTGCATTTCGTTCTTCAAAATCAGATATCTATTGCTACCTACTTGGCTTATGTTTTCTTTGACATAATGTGTTCTCAGATCAATCACACCTTAGTCGAAGAGGGGAAAATATAATCACCTAAAAATGGTCATCTAGACTATTAGCCCCTTCTCAACATTTTAGCTAATTTAATTAATCATTTATCTAGACCAAATTGCTAATAATCAATTAGTTTGATTATAACTTGTAGTTTGACTATGCTATCCTAAGTTCATTATTTGATTAAAAGAACATGTACCCTTTTAATTAAATGAAAAGGCCCCATTCTTCTAACCCACTTAAAGTGCACACATAAAGTTCTTTTTCTATTTTGTAATTAAAAGAAAAGGCTTGTGAGACTTTTGTCTTATATGATGAGTCAACACATTTTCTATTGGTTGACTTGTGTGTGCACACAGATCTCTCCCATTTTTGAATTCAACCATTACTCATCCACCATCTCAATCTTGATCTCTACCATCTGTATGGCTTTAAAAGGAAGAGAGCTTTCCCCCTCAAAGGATCTACACTGTTGAGTATTGTTATGTTGCAGGAATTCCAGTTGACTGCTTAAGAAATTTTGTGGAGAATACCATCTTCTTGTCTACATTCCTTGCATCCATAGCATTTTGTACATGGTATCATAATTTAATTTGTAGATAGTGTGGTTATTTTTGCAAGTAGCTTAGATCACATAGTCTAATTAGTATGGCTGTAACACTTTCATTTGTTTAGCTTAGTTGCATTGTGCATCTCATTTTACCATAGTTACATTCTTGCATTGCATGCATCAAGAGTTCTTTGACACTAGCATTCTTGCTCTTGCTCAAAGAATCTCCCATTTCATGGTTTACTAGCAAGGGTTGTATCTCTAAGGCTTATCTAAGAGCTATTTTATACTCATTTGTATTCTTTTTCACTCCATGACTAAGAAGCCCTAAGTTGGCATTCAAGATTTCCAATCTATGGAAAACCTTGGATAGAAAGGTTTAGGGAAGTGCACTCTTTTTAGTGTAAACTATCAGATACATGGAAGACACCAATGGAAGCTATAGAGGCACAAAAACCTTTTTGATTGATGGTAAAAAAGAGGAGATAAATGATAGAAATGACAAAAAGAGGGTGATCAGAAATGACAAAAAGGGGGAGATGAGATAAATGATAAAGATCAACAAAAAGAAAAAGGGGAAATGAATAGGGAGAGATGAGCACTACAAATAAATGGATCATACAATGAAGATATCTAGTAGAGCATAGGAGGGAAGGAAAATACCTAGAGAAGAGATCAAGTTGAAGATATATCACATGGGGGAGTTAATAAAGAAAGACATAGAGCATAGTAGATAAATGACTAAGTCCACTAACTGGTAAAGATTCTATCAACAATTCAATTGGGCAAAGGTACATGTTTTTCCATCAATGCTAGAGGGGGAGATTGTTGACCTAACCAATCATATTAGCATAATGTAGTAGAGTTAGTATAAATGTATTATCATTGATTAGGAATTGGTTGAAGAGCACACATCATCTCATGTGTACTAGTAGACATGTTCACAAGTCTACACAAGAGAATAAGACAAGGAAGAAGTTATCATAGTCAACATGAGGAGTCATCACTATGACATGGTAGATTATGCATGGCATGAATTCAAATTGGTTGGTATTCTAACAAGAATGAAAAAGTACGTAAAGGACAATTGAATTCAATTAATCCCTAGAGAAGACCAGAGTACACAAAGTACACCACTAGTCAAGACCTTGTGTTGTAGGTGTCATACGTTACTCATGAACCTCTCAATAGTTTGAACTAACTAGTTTGAATAGTATATTCTCCTAGGGTTTTGACACCCATATATAAGAAGAGACTTTACACATTCAAGTGTGGATTGAAATGAACAAGTTAGAATGTTAAGATAGAGAGAGTGAGAACAAGAGAAGTTATTAGAGACCAAAAGAAGATAGAATGTCAAACTATGATCAAAGAGAAGGAAAAGAAGATAGTTAGAAAAAATTTATAAAAAATAAAACTAAAAAATGAAGAGCCATATCAAACTAGATGTAGTAGTCTATACTACAAACTATTAGAAACAATAGCCCACCAAGATAACTAAGAGGGCAAGGGGGTGGGGGGGGGGGGGGGCAGGGTTGGTGAAATAGTTATCCAATAATTATCAATGTTAAATAATCTTAACCATTCAATAAAAGTAAATAGAAACCATACTAAAATGCACATACACAATTACACTAGATTTGTTAACTAGGGTAACCCTTGATTAGAGGGAAAACCTTGGTGGGGATGATGCCCACAAGATGATGTACTAATTTAAATATCCCTTGTTAGAGGATGGACTCTATTAGGAGTCTATTAGAACATTTATTACATATGAGTCCCTTTTAGGATACTTTGAATCCCTATTAGGAGATTCTAACCCTGTTAGGAGTTGTAGAAGGTAGAAGGACCCACTATCCAAATAACTTCTGGGGAAAGCCCACTAAACTCATTGTCCAATTGATCTCTCAACTATTGCTTGCAAAAAAAAATTTTGTATTATACTTTAACTCCTTTCCTCTATCCTATCAACCAGAACAATCACTATCAAACCTTGTAGACTAGGTCATGAACCTTGGATCGAAATACCAAACTTTGGATCTCATAAAAAAACCTTAGCAATGAAGTTCTCTTCACCTTCACTCTACTCTACTTAACATCACATTCCACCCTTTTTGCTTCTTGCAATCATTACTCCATTCCATGTACAATCATACATAACAAAGGAAAATGTCCTTCCTTTATACCAAATCCATAAAACAATTTCTTGAGTTGTCTATTACACCTTCTCAATTAATTATTATAGGACCTCATTAAGAACACATTACACTTAGTGATAACATTAATCTTTCACTTTGTAACTTGAATAACTTTCTATACATGTAACATTATGACAAGATAACTTAGATACGTTATCTCTAGAATATCTTCTTTAAATATTTAACTTTGGCAAATCAAAATAACAACTTTGCTAAGAGATATGACAAGTTTACTAGAACATGCTTCTATAAACTCTATCTCAAAATTGTCTTCATCAAAACTTTCATAACTTCTTCTAGAATTAATATCTTATGCTTCCAAGGTTAGTTGCATATACTAGACACTTAGTATTATCTCCCTTTAACCTTAGTGAAAATTCTCAACTATCTATCTATACCAACTTGTTCTTTACTGCTATTCTTCTATTAGGTACTACAGAAAACTACTATGTTGACATCAATGAAAAACATAGTCATGAATGTAACATATCATCATGATAATGATCTAATCATGTTTCTAAAATCTCCCTCATAGAAGTATCATTAACATTCATGCTTCCAACAATCTCCCCCTTTGACATTGATGGCAACATAGGTGAAAAGCATCTAGTTCCAAAAATACCAATTGTAAAATATTGTTAACCTTTCTTTTCAATTTTTTTCCATCAATTATTCTCTGCATTGATATATCTCAATGTGCTCTATATCAGCTACAATATCTCCCTTCAATGTACTCTATATCAAACTATTTTTCATTTTGTAATCTCTCCCCCATTGACATCAATGTCAAAGGTTTTAGCAACCATCAATCTCCACAACAACTATTTCTTACTTGATCAAGTGTCCAAAGACACATTGTTCAAAACAACATCTATCAAGATTCCTAGATGACTCTTTCCAACATAAATACTCTCCCATATAGGAAGCTTCAACATTCAATCTAGACAAATAATAGTGCTCTATTACACTAGACCATCACCTACTCTGATGTAGGAAGGGGCATAACCCATAGCATACCTCAAAAATACTCAAAAGTCTCTTTGGGAAGAGGCTTGGTGAAAATGTCTACAATCTGATCTTTGGTGCTTACATACTCCAATCTAATTTCCTTTTTTGCAACTTTCTCTCTCAACATGTGATATTTGATAGAAATTTACTTAGTCTTAGAATGCAACACTAGATTCTTAAACACATTCACTGTGCTTGTGTTATCACAATGTATGACAATAGGTTCACTGAATTCTATCCTTATATCCTTCAACATCTACTTTATCCAAAAAACTAGATTACAATTTTTTGTTGCTGCAACTTGTTCTACTTTTGCTATACTTTGTGAGGTACAATCCTACTTCTTTCTCAACCAAGAGACCAATCTTCCTCCAATAAAGAAGGCTTCACCACTAGTGCTCTTTATATCATCCATATTGCTTGCCCAATCAACATCAATATAAGCATATAAAGTGAAATCATCATATCTATCATACCATAATCCAAACTTTGGTGTTCCTTCAAGGTATCCTAATATATCCTTTTGACTACTATATAATGTCTTTCTCTAGGATTAGCTTGAAATCTTGGAACAATTTCAACTACATTTTCTATATCTAGTCTTGTGTGAGTCAGATATTGCAGCCCTCTAATCATAGATCTATACATCTTCTACTCAAAAATAAGTGTCTCATCCTTTGTAGATAACTTGTGTATAGTTACAATAGATGTTTCAACTACTTACATATTTCCAAACCAAACCTTTTTAGTAAATCTTTCAAATACTTAGTCTAACAAATAAAGATTCCTTCTTTGTCCTGCACAATCTGTAATCCTAGGAAGTATTTCATTTCTCCTATCATGCTCATTTCAAATTCCTTCTTCATTTCTTCTGAAAAATTATCACTTTCATCATCATTTCCTCCAAATATAATATCATCAACAAATATTACCAAATTCATCAATCCATCATCAATTTCTTTCTAGTAAAGATTACTATCTACCATACCTTTGCTAAATCCAAGCTTTGTTAAATGTTTGTCCAACCTTGCATACCAAGTTCTTGATGCTTGCTCCAAGCCATACAATGTTTTCTTCAATCTACATACTATGTCCTTGTCATCTATTAAAGGAAAACCTTCAAGCTATTCTATGTATACTTCTTCAAGTTCTCCATTCAGAAATGATAACTTGACATCCATTTGATACACTTTGAATTTCTTATGTTCTACATAGGCTAAGAATAACCTTACTATAGCTATTCTTTCCATAGGAGCATAGGTTTTGTCGTAGTCTATTCCTTCTTGATATGAGTAACCTTTAGATACCAACCCTACTTTGTTCCTTACAACTTCACCTTGTTCATTCATATTTTTCTTGAATACCCATTTTGTTCCTATCACATTCTTGTCTACTAGTCTGGGGACTAATTCCCAGGTCTCATTCTTCATTATCTAATCCAATTCTTCTTTCATAGCTTTCTTCCAATAGTCATATTTACATGCTTCATCTTCATTCTTTGGTTTGACTTGAGATATTAGACATAGTTCTTCATTGATTATGGTTCTTGTCATCACACCTTTATCTCTGCCTCCGATGATCTACTAGGTTGGATTTTTTTTTTTCATATTTTGACTAGAAGTAGGAATTGTTATCTCAATGTTTAGCTCTAATGAAGGTTCCAAGATTTTTTCCTACCTTAGCTCACCTTTATTCAGAAAATCATTGTTAGTCTCAAAGAATACTTTAGAATTCTATCTATCAATTCCAAAATTATCATCCTCTTCATCATAATCAATAATAGTTACCAAAGTTATCTATTCTACCACTTTCTGTTCCTTAAATAATTCAAGGTCATTATCAAAATCATTTAAGAATATTTCCATACTTTCTTTAAATTATTCATCTTCATTAGAAAGTGAACTCCTTCTAGTCTTTGTTACTCTCTTAGGGCATGTAGATGAAAAATGATCAAACTCTTTACATGTCCAACGAGCAAAAACTTCCATACCTTCTTTCTCTCTTTTCATGAGCAGATTAATACCTTCTTTGATATTCATGTCTTCTTTGGATCTGGATCTATCTTTACTTGTGCCTTTATCCAAAAACTCAATGCTCAATTCTATACACAATTTTGATCTCTCAACAAGATGCTCCAAATTCTAGGTGTCAAAATTTCCTCCATTAGACTTAGGACTATCTTTTCTAAAATAACTCACTACGGATCTCCCAAAGCTATTAAGCTTATCCTTCAAGGACTTCATGCTCTGATACCAATTGTTTGAAACAATAGTCCACAAAGATAACTAAGAGGCTGGGGAGTGAATCAATTATCCAATAATTATCAACCTTAAATAATCTTAACAATTTAGTCAAAGTAAAAAACAACCATACTAAAATAAACATACACAATTACACCAGATTTGTTAACTAAGGAAAACCTTAGTGGGAATGATGCCTACAAGATAATGTACTAATATAAATATTTCTTGTTAGAGGATAGACCCTATTAGGAGTCTATTACAACATTTAGTACATATGAGTCTCTATTAGGAGATTCCAACCTTGTTAGGAGTTGTGCCAACCCTTTATGAGTTGCAGAAGGCAAAAGGACCCACTATCAAAATAGCTTCTTGGGAAAGACCACTAAACTTATTGTCTAACTAATCTCTCAACTATTCCTTGCAGATCAATTGTATGTGTTGTACTTTAACTCCTTTCCTCTATCTTTCCAAGTAGACCATTCACTATCAGACCTTGTAGACCATGTCATGAAACTCAGATCCAAATATCAAACTTCAGATATCATAACAAAACCTCAACAAAAATGTTCTTTTCACCTTCCCTCTTCTTTCTTAACTTTTTATCTCACTCTTTGTGCTTTTTGCAATCATAAATCCATTCCATGTAAAATCATACATAAAAAAGGAAAATTTCCTTCCTTTATACCAAATCCATAAAACAATTTCCTGAGTTGGCTATTACACCTTCTTAATTAATTATTATAGGACCTCATTAAGAACACATTACACTTAGCAATCTAACATTAATCTTCCACCTTGTAACTTGAATAACTATTCATACATGTAACATTATGATGAGTGAGATTAGATATGCTATCTCTAGAATGTCTTCTTTACATCTTTAACTTTGGCAACTCAGAGTAAAAAATCTGCTGAGAGATATAACAAGTTTACTAGAATATGCTTCTGTAAACTCTATCTCAGAATAGTCTTCACTGAAACTTGCATAAGTTCTTCTAGAATTAACATCTTATGCTTCCAAGGTTAGCTAAATATACTAGACACTTAGTATTATCTCCCTTTAATATTTCTTACTAAAAATGCTCAACTATCTATCTATACCAACTTGTTCTTTACCATTGTTCTTCTGTTAGATACCACAAAAAATTGCTATGTTGACATGAATGACAAACATAGTCATGAATGTAACATATCATCATGATAATGATCTAATCATGTTTCTACAATACTACCCATAGAAGTATCATCAATATTCATGCTTCCAACACAAACACAGGTGAGTAGAAAATTGAAGAGCCAAGGAATACAAAATCTATCACCAAGTGCACCCACGTGATAAGGGGAGAACACAATATATCAAAAGGTATATGCTGGAGATCTATTAGGCAAGGAAGGTCTATTTATTATAGATCATATTGTTATTGCTTTGTAACTACTATAATCATCTTGGAAGCTCTTAATCTAGCATGCTTTAGCAATAAGCATTTGTTAAATCCTCAATCTAGGTGCCTCTCAGAAGTAGTGTCAAATCATGTAACTAGGTAGCCTTAACAGGTTATTTGTAATCCTAACTGGTTACTAACATTATTGATAGAATATGTTCCTAGAAGGAACAAGTTGTAGCTCTTAATAGGAAAACATTTTGTGTGTAGTAAAAGGCTAGTGGCTATATTATCCCCACCATGGTTTGCATCCTCACATCAAGTGTTTCGACATACAAAATCTATCTATCAATTGATGAATTTTCTTGTGTGTGAGTTCATTTTCTTTTATCTAATTGGATTCATATTTGTTATGATAATTAGGTGGTTTTTAGTTAATATATTTGGATTCATAAAAAAAAAAACTAGTTTTAACATACATAAACTCACCACCTATATCAGATCTCAAATATTTTAACCATTTACCAGTTAATTTTTCAATCCTTCTTTATACCATTTGAACATATAAAAAGCACGTGACTTTAACTTCATAAACATGACAATCATCATCTTACAATAATCATCAACAAAACATATGAAATATTTGTCACCACTATAACTTTCTACTCTTACTAGTCCACATAAGCATGTATGCAATAATTCTAAAATGTCATTATAAGTATGTGTATTTCATCAAAAAGTTGACTTGGTCATCTTACCGAGTTGATATTGTTTTCACATTGCATTCTCAAGTTTATGTAGATTTAGTAAGCCTCTAACTATTTTCTTTCTATTGACTTTGACCATATTCTAAAAATTCACATGACATAGCCTCTTAGACCACAACTAGACATTTAAAAAAACTTCAAACAAACATATATCAGCTATAGAATTTAGTTAAAATAGATTACCTCAATTTAATTCCAATATAGATTACTATTATGAAAGACACTTAATTGAAATGTAATCAAATGACCAACTAAGCATAGGTCTAAATTTCTAAATTGTAGATACTTTTATAGCATAAATAGGTAAGAGTTTACTAATAATTGTTGAAAACAAATTGATAAAAGTATGATAAATATGTTTCAATCATTTTTTTGTCACTGATGTTGAACCTACTACTTGCTAGTAAAATAATTGCTTATATGATTTAAGTACTATCATTTGTTTGATTGATGTAGAGGATTTGATCAAATGAGGCAACCATAGCACCTAGAGGAAAGATTGAGTTATGATATGAAAAAGAGTATAAGGATCAATTAAGACAATGATATTATAGTGCATTGATAATCTACTTAAGATTACAAAGGTTGGTTACATTGAGTAAGTTTAGAAGAACAAGTTAAATTAAGTTTGTCTGCGAAGCTTGATTGAGTGGATAAAAAGTGTCAAGGAAAGTTAGTGCAAGCCGAGCAAAAAATTAGTTGGAGTGGAGCAAAGTTTAGTTGATGTTGAGCACTAGTAAACTTTAGTCCATGTCGAGTGTTTTGACAATGGATGCCAAGAAACATAATATATTCTGAGCATTAGAAGAAAATTAATGCCAAGTGTCAACATTATGAGAAAGATCAAGAATTTGATGAATCTAAGTTGACAAGTTTGATTTTTTGGATTGTGTAAACTGTGTGGAAGATAAGATTGATGAGCTAGTGGAATAGAATTTAAGATAAAGCATTTTGAGGTGAATACAAAGAGGATTGAAGGAGAAGTTTCTATAAGGGGATGAAGTGAAATGAGGAATAGATTCATTGAATCCTATCTAATCTAACCTAACCCTAAAATTGACAATGGAGGATGAATGACAACATATCTTAATTCTCTATTTATAGAGATTACTGGTCAAAAGAAAGAGTTGATGTGCGAGAACCTAAGGAAGACAAGGAGTCTAGGGTAATTTCTTCATTTAGTGACCTAAGAGAAGAGACTACATTGGAAAAAAAAAATCAAGAAGGCTTAAGGGTATGGATGCTTGAAGGGTGAACAAGCTATTAGAGCTAAAGAGTGTTAAAGCCAAACAAAATGGAGAACTAAACTAGAGATCTGTAATCTACAAATGAAGTTGTAAGTTGTTATCATATCAAGCCTTACTATTAATTTTTAATCATTGTATTAGTCTAGGGTAAATCCTTTAGATTAAGGTTGACGTAACAGTCATTTGTAAATCCTTTAACCAGGTGACATTCCAAGTGAATGATGTAAAGTCCTCTAAAAAGGCTCACTCCTAACAGGGTGATTAAAGTCCTTTATCTAGGTCACATTTAATAGTGTGTATTGTAACCTTTAATAGGGTTGGCCTTTCATAGGGCATCACTTCAAAAGATTGAGAACAAATAGCATGTTATTGTTGGTTTTCCCAAATTGGGTTTCCATGTTAAATAATTGTTTCAAATGTGTTGTTAAATCTATTATGTTTCATGTTTATATTTCTACAAATTGATTTGACAGTAACCTACAAGTTTAAGTGATTGTATAATCTAATGGATGCATGCACGATGAAAATGTTTTATGGATATGGGTTCACTAAGTTGTGAAAAGTTTCAATTGAACATCTGGACCTTGGATAACTAATTCATTCCCTCCCTTAGTTATTTTAAAGAATTCTAACAATTGGTATCAGAGCCATCTACTTAAAAGAACTAGTTTGAAGGTACTAGAAGAACAAAGATCAAGATGTCAAAAAGAGAAGTACCCTAGATTAATAGAGATAACTTTCCTGCATGAAAATATCTAATGAAGCTACACCTAGGATCTCTTAGAGATCATATAAAGTCTACCATCAATTGTTGAGCATATTGATCCTATAGGAGCCTTAACTACTAAAGATTTAAAAAAGAAGAAAGAACACAACTAGGCAATGTTGGAGATTGCCTCTGGCCTAAGCTTTGTTGAGTTTGATGATATCAAGGGTTGTGACAGTGCAAATAAAATGTGGGATTCTCTACACACTATCAATGATATGAGCATGCAAGAAAGTGAGAATGTTGCTCAATATTATTCTAGGATAAAAGATGTTGTTAATGTAATAGGAGGAGCTACTGGTGAAATAGATGACGATACTATCCTAAGCAAAGTTTTGAGAACACTGTTGCCCATCTACGCTATTAGAGTTTTTGCAATACAAGAATTAAGATGTATACCAGGGAATGATTTGACTCTTAAAGGTCTGGTAGGTAGGCTCACTACTTTTAAGCTATCTAATTTTCATAATTACAAACCTAAAAATATTGAATTTGATTTCAAAGCTAAATTGTCATTAAAGGAACCCAATGAGAAGAAGATTAAAAAGTTAAAATATGTGTCTAGTGACAATGATATAGATGAGGAAAATGTAGATAAACTTGAAGCACTACTTGCAAGGAGATTTCACAAAGGTAAAGGAAAGTTTAAAGATAAGTTATTTATCATGTGTTTCAATTGCAATGAGGTTGGTCATATTATTACCAGATGTCCATAGAAGAAAAAGTTCAAAGGTGGTTGCAAGTAAAAAAGTAGAAGAGATGAAGACATGCAATAATACAAAGACAAAGGTAAGAAGTTTTTATACATTATTGAAGATGAAACAAAAGATGGATCTAAAGATCATGATGATGAAGTGGTGTATGATGCAATGAAGGATGAATTTGAGGCAATTGCACTAGTGTCTTGTGTGAACAAGAATGACTGATGGATCATTAATAGTGGGTGTTTACATTACATGACTAGAGATAAAATTAAGCTCATTACCTTTAATTATTATGATAGAAATAGTGTAAGGTTTGGTAATGATGCACCATTTTTGATAAAAGGAAAAGGTTCTATCAAGCTCACAAAAATATTTTATGTGACAATGCTTACTATGTTGAAAGACTTAACTATAAGTTGTTGAGTGTGTCACAAATAAATAATTTGGGTTGTAAGGTTGAGTTTGAGAACAAAATTTATAAGATATATGACACTGATGGAAAATTGATTGGAAAAGGTGATCAAAATAGGGATAATCTATTCTACCTTGATATAGAGGATGCTACTTGTTTAGTTGAAGAATTTGATGATGTGTGGATATGGAATAAGAGGTTATGTCATGTTAATTTTTATAACTTGGTTAGTATCAATAACATGAGAAGAGTAATAGGTTTGCCTAAGTTTAAAAGCCTCATAATATAATTTGAAAACAATGTCAATTAGGAAAAATGACAAAGTCAAGTTTTAAGAGTAAGACTCATACCTCTAAAAGAATATTAGAAATTGATCATACTAAATTTTGTGGACCAATTAAAGTCCAAAGATACAAAGAAGATAAGTACATTATGCTACTTGTTGATGATTATTGTAGAATTATGACAGTTATGTTTCTGAAACAAAAATATGGTGCTTTCCAAATGTTCAAGTGGTACTTTGCAAGAGTTGAGAAAGAAATAGGTAAAGGTATAAATTTTTTGAGATCTAATAGAGGAGGAGGATTCACATCAAATGAGTTTGAGATGTTTTATAATGATAGATTAATTTAAAGATAGACATCTACTTGTAGAACTCCTCCACAAAATGGAATTGTTGGAGGAATAGATCTTTAATGGACTATGCTAGGAAACTCATGATGGAGAAAAATGTTGCTTTGAAATACTGAAGAGTGTACACTAAAAAAGTGTCACACCCTAAACCATTCTATTCAAGTGATTCAATGAGTTTGGAATGCTTGGATGTTGTCTTAGAGATCCATATCCACAAAGTGCAAGAGAGTATGATTCAAATTTGAGGGCTCGTAGTGGAGCCTTAGAATTGCTCTTCTTGCTAGTAAACCATGCAATGGGAGGTTCTTTTTGACAAGAGCAAGAATGCATGTGCCTATAATGAGAACTCTAAAAATGCAATGTGAATATAAAGTAAGCTAATATGAAATAAAAACTGTAACTATGTTAATAAGAAGGAGAGTGTTACAAATCCAACTATTATGTTATGTGAGCTAGATTATAGTAAAGGAAACTAAGCTATCATGAAACTATGCTAAAATTCCATGGATGAGAGAATGTAGACAAGAAAGTAGAAGTCCTCCACAAAAGCTCTCAAGATTTTGAATGATAAAGTTGCAGCATAATAATACTCAAGTGTATGGATCATTTGAGAGGGAGAGCTCTCTCTCTTTTAAAGTTGTACAGATGATAGAGATCAAAGTCAAGATGATGGAAGACCAACAATGGAGTTTGAAAATAGGAGTGTACAAAAAGTATCACACTTCTATAAGCCATTATTCTTGAGAGTACCCATGAAAAAGGGCATCTCAAGAGCTAGCTTATAGCTTTCTATTTATGATGTGCAAAGACTATGAGATGGTCGCTCTCAAATGAACCAAACTATAAAACCCTTGTAAGGTACACCATAGAATGAGAGATTCAAAGAGTAGAGGCAAGAGTGCCAATATCCAAGAATATAGAATAAAATGCAATGCAAATGCAAGCTATTCTAAATGAAATAATTAAGCTAAAGAATAAAGGAAACTAAGCTAAAAACTATGCCATAATGTAAGTAGAATGAAAGCTAAGCTACATGCAACATGATTCTAAGCTAATATGTGAAGGATGAGAGGATGAGATGAGAAGTAGAATTTCTCCACAAAATATCTTCAAATATTCTAATGATAAACTTGCAACATAACAATACTCAAGAGTGTGGATCATTTGAGAGGGAGGGCTCTCTCTCTTTTAAAGTTGTAATAATGGTAGATATCAAAGTCAAGATGATGGAAGATCAATGGTGGAGTTTGAAAATAGGAGTTGATCAATGTGTACACACAAGTCAACCAATAAAATAGAAGTTGACTTCACATATAAGATAAAAATCACAAGCTTTTTTAAATTTATAAATTAGAAAAATGACTTTATGTGTGCATTTTAAGTGGGTTAGAAGAATAGGGTATTTTATTTAATTAAAAAAGGACATGTTATTTTAATAAAATAATGAATTCTAGATAGCATATTCAAACTATAGGTTATAATTAAATTAATTGATTATTAGCAATTTAGTCTAAGAAAATGATTAATTAAATTAGTGAAAATGCTAAGAAGGGGGCTAATAGTCTAGATGACTATTTTTAGGTGATTACATTTTCCCCTGTTTGACTAATGCATGATCAATTTGGGAACACATTATTCTAAAGAAAATATAAACCAAGTAGGTAGCAATAGATAGAAATATCTAATTTCAAAGAATGAAATACAGAAAAAAGATAGCAAATCCTGAATGTACAAACTGATAGTGGTAATACTGAACACTAGAAAAGAGACAATGTCAATATTCAAGAAGAATACTAACACCTAACAAAGTAGATAGATCGAGAGAAAATGAAAAGATCAAATATATGCTCTTGAGAAATAGATAGCTGTAGCAAGTGATGATAGAGTATTTCTACCCCCTTAGGATCAAAATTGAAATGAGGTAAGGGAAATGCAAAAATGAGTGAGATATGAGAAAATCAAGATATAGTAGTGTCCAAGGTGATAGATAGATGATTAAGACCAAAGAGTGACCATAAGAAAATGATAGAATGCCCCAATTTGACTAGAGTTGGCCACAAAGGATAAAGCATGAAAATTAGGCCAATTCAAGTAGAAAGATGATTTTAGACATGAAAATGTGAATTGGAGTAGATATGAAGCATACAAGTGATGAAGAAATGAAGAAATTAAGATGCCCTAGTGAAGATTCAAAGATTAGACTTGAAAAGGTCAGATAACTACTCAAAAGAAGGTAGGCTTTTAAAATGTGATTTTGACTATCAAGATGAACATAGATTTCAATTTCAGTCCCAAAAATGGATCTAGGACATCAAAATTATGTAAGAGGTCAAAATTTTAAATAGATGTGATGATAGGATAGCAAAGAGATGAAGCAAAAGATCAAGAAGATGATTTGACATGATCCAGAAGAAAGAAAAGAAAGATATGAAAGTAGTTAGCCAATATGCCCGAGAAAAGATGAAGAGAAAGCTCTCCCTATATGAAGGAATGCAAAACTATGCTAGAGAATGAACCTATAATACAAGCTAATATGCAAAGTGGTTTACTAGTAAGAATCACATAACATTTAGACTTGAATTTCATCATTGAGCATTTATTAGGGGCATCATGAAATCATACAACCATCACTAGTATAACTATGAAAATATAAATATGATAAATATTAGATAGGTATATGGAAATTCAATCTAAGCATTAGAGACATGTAAGTCAATATAACTACATGACTAGATTCCCTAAGTTTCATTTAGCAAGGTTACACCTATATCAAAGTATAAGTGCTAGGATAACCCCCAAGTGTGGTCTTGTGAAAATAGTCAAGGATAATATGTTCATAAGTGAAAGTGTCAAATAGGAAAAGCATGTTTTCTTTAAACACTATAGATGAAAAAGGTATACCCACAAGCAAAAATCAAGAAAACATGCCCCATGCCCCTAGTCTTCTAGTCCATGAAATCCTCGAAAGACTATTAGGGAGGGAACATATAGCAAATAAATCATCATAGACAACACACAAAGAAAGTAAAGATCAACATAGCTCAATCCTTTAAGTGTTTAAGTGCATTTGTGTAAGTCACTTGGACACTTATTTAAGACTTGATTTTAATAGTGAGAAATATTATGATGTTGGAGACTATAGGTAAACTATTTAAGATGCGTTAAGAAACACTTGATGTCAACTTGTGGGGGGGGGGGGGGGGGGGGGGGGGTTGGTAGTGTTGAGAAACATTGTGTTGTGAGTTGTCAAAGAAACCCTAATGCACAAGGACACCTCAATATGCTAAGAAGCTATGCCCCTAAGATGAGGACAAGAAATAATCCCAAGCTAGGAAATGTGTTGTGAAGTAGGTGAGTGAGACTAATACACATAGGTGCAAGGGTCTCAAGTAGCACTTGTTTCCAAGTTTTCACCACTTGGAAAATTTTTTTAGGACTTTTTTTTTTCATTTTTTTGTATTTTTGATTTTTTGATTTTTTTGGTGATACATCAAAGTGCCCATTGCTAGGTTTTTATAAGGATGATCATTTTTTTAGGACATTTTCTGATTTTTAGGATTTTTCTCAGCATCATATATGATTTTTTTTTTGGATTTTTTAGAATGATTTAGAGATCACTAGTTCTCAAGCAAGATCACACAATTTTTTTCCAATTTTTAGGAAGGTGTAGGAGATGATGGAGTAGGAAGTTGGTGGATAAAAGGGGATGGATAAGAAACGAGTATAGAGCAAGTGAAAGTGATCCTCAAGGACTAACTCCTCAAGAGTACCTTAGCTAGGGAAAGATAGCCATATGAAGCATGTTTTGGACAAGCCAAGAAAGGAGACAACATGTAGGATAAGTAGTAGAAGCCAAAAAGTGAGATAACATATAGGATAAGAGATGGAAGCCAATAGCATGAAAATGTATAGTCCAAAAGCATTGGCATGTCATGAGGCCTAAGAACCATGTTTTTCTTTATTGTGATCAAGACCAAGGGGGTCAAGTGGATAAGATAACAATAGGGATAAAGTTAGATATGAATGATACAAGTGAATGGCAATGATGGGGTGAGTGATAGATAAGATAGGCAATGCACTTGGATAGCTCAACAATGTCAAGATCAAAGAAGAAGAGGGAATGGATGTATTATGAAAAAGTTATGCATGATGCCTATTTTCTAAGTTTTCATCATGGTACTGATCCAAGGTGCCACAAGAAGTGGTTTTCACCAAGACACATTTTCTTCTTCTTTTCTTTTTCCTTTTGGTTTTTTAGAAAGAGCTCAAGATTTTTGTATTTAGATAGTGCTCCTATAGTAAAGATAAGTCTTGATAATCCAATACCATAGATAAGTATGCTCAAAGATGTTGAAATAGTAATGGAAGGGAGATTATAGTAGGAGTATATGAAGGATAAGAGTTCATGTCTTGAAATAACTGAAAGAGCATGGATAGCAAGTCAGTGTAAGCTTTAGAGGATTTCATGAGGGTAGCTGAAATATTGGGCAAGATCAACATTGACACACACCTTGAAGGGTATTGGAATTATGGAGGAATCATGGATGAAATAGCTTGATGTTTAGATGTATGAGATAGTGGAACAATTTTGGAAGATGGAGTGCAGGAAGGCTTTGAAATAGTTTTAGGAAGATGTTTGGAAGAAGATGAAGTGGAAGCCTTTGGAAGCTTGAATGTCAACTTTTATTATTTTTCAATATTCAAGTCTTTCAAAAGAGACTTGGGAATCTATATAGCTTTAGATTTTCCTTTGGATATTTTAGAACACATTTCTTCAATAATGGGTTTAGGAACCCATATTTGCTTTGGTTTCATTTTTTGAATAGTGGAGGTTTTTTGTCTCTTTAATTTTTTTCTTTCTTTGCATTCACATGTTGATTAGATAGAACATAGAGATACTCATTTGTAAATGTGTTAGTTTTTTTATTCTTAAGTTAATCATCCAAATTGCTTCCAAAATACTTGGGATTTGTGGATGAATAAGGTTGATATGACTGGTTTAGATGGATAGATGAGTGGAAATTCATCAAGGATGAGTGTCTTTGTTGATCTTGAGGTATGGTGGGAGAGCTAGGAGTGGAAAATGTAAGAGATGAAGTAACATAAGGTCCCAGTATGGATGGAAGGTTTGAAGACTTTAGCTTAGATGGATAAGGACCAATGATAGACTTAGGAGATACAAATGGATAGTGGGTAGGGATATCGACATCTTTAGAGTGATAAATAGGATCAAGTTCATCAATAGAATCATGAGTAGATTTAAGAGGAGGAATTCCTTTGATAGGAGAATTTGAAGCTTGAGCACAATTTTAAAGTGGATATGGAGAAGTAGAACATGAAGGGATACTTTTGATCTTGACAAATAGCTTTGGATAGCATAGGAAGGCAACTTTTCTCATAATTTTTAGTAAGCTCGAGGGAAATGGTAGAAGTGGTGTCTTCATCATATTTAGGAGGTGGATAAGACATAGGATATGGAGGAGTGACATTTTGAAGGAGATGAAAGGGTGCTTGATCTTGATCTTTCTTTACATTTATAGATTTTTCCTTTGAGAGTCCTCTTGACATGGGGCCACTTCTAAGTACAAGGGAGAAAGCATGGATTGCGTGATAGGACCTTGAAGAGGTAATGAAGGAATAGCTAGAGGAGGAATAGTAGGCATAGAATTGTATGAAGGTTGAGGATTTTTAGTTGTAGTAGCATAGAAAATTTTTGCATCCAAGTGAAGTTTAGCTTGAGTTTATTTTAGAGGTAGCCCTTGAGGGTACACATAGTCAATGTGGAAAGCATTAATTTCTTTATTTGATAGAGGCATGTTGGAAAGCTTTGAAGTGTTGAGAGATGCATGAGTGTTGGAAGAAGTAGAAGATGTAATGGATCCACTATTAGATATAGGGTCATCAATGTAATCTTGCTCAAGAGAAGTATCTTCACCACATGAGTCACTAGAGGTTTCAAGATCAAAAATCTCATCATCAATGAGATCTTTCACTTTATGTTTCAACTATATACAATTTGAAGTAGCATGGTCATTAGATTAATGATAAGAACAATAATCATCTAAGAAAGGATTTCCATAGGAGCTAGACTTAGGCAACATGATGAGCTTGGTGCAAAGAAGTGTTGTCAAAATGTCATCATAAGAATTTTCTATGGGAGTAAATGTTCTCTCAAAAACATTTCTAGAATCATCTTGTTATTTATCAAGTAAATAAAAAGTTATCATGTCTTCATCATATTGGTGTATGCTCTAAGGATGTATCATTTTCTAGCTCTCTAAACAAGCTTTTAGATCTAGTAGGCGAAGACAATTGATATCTTGAAGTAAAGCATGTAGACCTAGAAGAAGAGGATGACCCTGAAGAGGGTGACTTTTGTACATATAGAGAACTAGAAAGAAAATCATCTAATGATGGTGTTTGTTTGTTGACCATTTTCTCAAATTTGGCATATGTTTTTATCATGTCCTTAGTGAGACTTGTGTAAGTAGGGTTTGGGCTCTCTTCATGTTTATTGTATTGAGTGTGTAAGCTTTGCAATTTCATAAAGAGCTCAAACAACTCAAGATTATCCAAACTTGGTTGAGATGTGATAGCACAAGATTTAGATCCCATATTTGTAGATGCAAAGCCAAGCATAAAAGAGCCTAAAAGATAACTTGATGTTCAAACCATAGGAGGCAAAGTGTTCACTTGTCAAATAATGTGTCCAAGAAACTTGTGACATGACTAACTCAAGTTAAGAGTTAGGTAAGAAGCCAAATATCTAAGTAGCTAAGTAGATAGATAGGTAAAGACAAGTGAATGAATCTCCCAATCAAGAAAGACAACCAAGAGGTCAAGGTAGTCATTTTAGAAAAACATACTCTAACATGTAGCTTCCAAACCCAAAAAACCATGGTAAACCAAGTATGGATACTTTAGACAACCTAAGAACAAGCTTGGAGTAAGAGAAATCTAGTTTAGCAACCAAGCAAGACAATATAGTAACTTAGGAAACAGTTTGACAGTGTAAAATTTTACAGTATTAGGACAACACTTTTTCTTGGTATAGTAGTTTTTCTTTAGCAATGCGACATAACTTAGTATAAGCAGGAGATATTAGTTAAAGTAACTAGGTGATACTTTTTTCATATTTCTTTAGAAAGGATGTGGAAATTTGCTAAGGAATTGTGTAAAAAAGATAATGTTGACCCAAATTTCTATGTTTTAGTTTGATAATTAGGTAGTTTTTAGATCTGATAATGTGAGATTTTAGTTTGTGTCAGTAAACAACATGGTTTGAAAATAGTAAAGGTATTTTGCATGTATTAATTAGTTGAACAAGGGACATAGCAACCTTTCCAACACACATATCATGTGATATTAGAACAACTTTCTATCATGCTAATAAGATGTTTGATGTGAAAGAACATTTACATAGGTTAGCACATTCGAGGACACTTGCCAAGCATATTTTACCTAGAAGTCACAGTTCATTACTCAACAACATGACCCATGCTAAGTGCTCCTTCACCTCACACCAATTAGTTTCCCATAAGAGATATTTACTTTATCATGGAAGTGCCATAAGCACAACCAAGGGAACATAGATGATGAGTGTAAAATCTTAGGGTGATTCGGGTAATCCATTAGGATAGATCCTTGCACCAAGAAGTTGAGTGGGAAAATAAGGTAGCTACTAACTTATACTATTTAGAAAGGGCTTCCATTCATAATGTTCCTCTTATACCCAATTAAGGAACACCCCACCTTGTGGTGGGTAATAGACCTTACAGTCACAAGAGCACCTTAAGAATTTTTGCCTAGTGATATCCTCATGGTTGTAATCCCACAATCGATCACACTAAGCAAAGACAAACAATATGTCTACCAAGGTTTTGTATCCTTGATAGCCTTCATAGTTAGGTATTAGCTTGTCCCCACTTGGTTCATTCCTCTTAGGTTATCCAAGAATAGGCCCTCTAAAGTATTCTAACTACCATAGATTAGATCCACTCTCAAGGGTCAAGATTTTTGATTCACCACAAGGGTGAAGTGAATACTCTCCTATCTTATTTTATTCTCCCAAACACACCAAGAAGATCTAATTATCCCCTTGCTCTCAAAATCCAAAGGCAAGTCAAGATTTTTGATTCACTGAAAGCATGAAGAGCATACTCTCCTATCACCAAAGGACCTTAATTACAAGTTTAATGTGCCTACAAAAATGAAACAACTAGTAGATGCCGCACATGAAATAAAAGAAAAAAGCAAGAAAGTTTGGATTTTTATGCATTGGGAAGCCGTTCAACAAAATGCTAGTAGCCCTTGTGCATTTGAAGCTTTGGCATGCATTTTTGTCTTTGACATGTGTTCCCTACAAAACCACAAGTTAGAGCATATGAATATACATTAAAAATATGATTTATGAAAATGTTAAGACCTTAGCATGAGTTATGATGTCTACCATCCTGCATGAAAGCTTGGCTATGGGAAATTTTTTATAACTTTTTTTTGTCATTTTTTATATGAGTTAGTCCCAAAATAGCAGCAAAAAACTATAAAGAAACCTCTATTAGATAGTCACAGACCTTTAAAAACCAATAAGAAGTAAGCATCAATTGAAAAATTGACAAAATTACCCAAACAACAAGAAAATTCAAGCCAAGTGATATTTTTTGTTGGAAGACTATCATATGATACTTATCAATATGCATGTGTGACAATTTTCCTTTGTGCAATAATTTTGCTTAAGCTAGGCGATACAATTTACTATACCTAGGTGATAAGGTTTAGTATTAGTGTGTGATACTTTTATAGGAAAAATTTCACACTATAGTACTAACAAACATCACACAATGTTGGAAAACTATTGCTCAAAATATGTGACTATAAAAAAATAAAATTTGTGAATAAAATGTAGAAATACAACAAGATAAAGAGAAAAACTAAGATGTTTTGCCCCAAAGTGGGTGCCCAAAATGTGTGTACAAAAAGTGTCACACTTCTATAAACTATTATTCTTGAGAATAACCATGAAAGAGGGCATCTCAAGAGCCATCTTATAGCTCTCTATCTATGATGTGCAAATAATATTAGATGTTGGCTCTCAAATGAACCAAACTATAAAATGCTTTCAAGGTGCACTATAGAACGAGAGGATCAAAGAGTAGAGGCAAGAATGCCAATATCCAAGAATCTAAAATAATATAAAATGCAAATGCAAGATATTCTAAATGAAATAATTAAGCTAAATCATAAAGGAAACTAGCCTAAAAAGTATGCCATAATGGAAGTAGAATGAAAGATAAGCTACATGCAACATGATTCTAAGCTACTATATGAAGGATGAGACAATGAGATGAGTAGTAGAAGTTCTCCATAAAATTTCTTCAAATATTTGAATGATAAACCTGCAGCATAACAATACTCAAGAGTGTGGATCATTTGAGAGGGAGATCTCTCTCTCTCTCTCTCTTTTGAAGTTTTACAAATGGTAAAGATCACAGTCAAGATGATGGAAGATCAATGGTGGCATTTGAAAATATGAGTTGATCCATGTGCACAAACAAGTAAAATAATAAAATAGAAGTTGACTTCCCATATAAGAAAAAAATCACAAAGCCTTTTTTAATTTGTAAATTAGAAAAAGGACTTTATGTGTGCACTTTAAGTGGGTTAGAATAATGGGGTCCTTTATTTAATTAAAATAAGACATGTTCTTTTAATCAAATAATGAACTTAGGATAGCATAGTCAAACTATAGGTTATAATCAAATTAATTGATTATTAGTAACTTGGTCTAAGTAAATGATTAATTAAATTAGCCAAAATGCAGGGAAGGGGGCTAATAGTCCAGATGACGATTTTTAGGTGATCATAGAGAGAAGTTGTAAGTATAGCTGTCTATACCTTGAATTGTGTACAATTCAAGAAAGGTACTCATTCAGAACCTTTTGAACTATGATATGGATACTCACCAAATGTAAACTACTTTAAGTTATTTGGAAGCAAGTGTTATATTCTCAAAGATTTTAGAAATGGTAAACTAGATGAAAAAAGTGAAGAAGGTATATTTCTTGGTTATTCCACAAGAAGTAAAGCTTATAAGCATTTAAATACAAACACTAACAAAGTTGTGGAAAGTGAAAATGTGAAATTTGATGAATATACATAAGGCTGAACCTATGCAGGAACTAGAAGAATACAAATCATTTGTATACTTTTATGAAGGTATGCATGCTCAAGAAGATGTTGTAAATCATGTTCCAAACCAACATCAAGTTTCAGTGATTGCTGAGTCACATACTATGAATGTTGAGTTACATTTAGGAAATGAGCTAAATTCAAGTGCTGAGTTACAGAATGAAGTTGAGGCACATTCTAATTCTGAGATTAGTGTACATGAAAGAGATGTTGATCTACATGATTCGGATGTACATAGTGATTTAGAAGTTGAGAGACCAAATGAAGGAAATACAATAGAACCAAGATTGTCTGAGTATGTCAAGAGACATCACCTTACTACACAAATCATTGGTGATAAAGATGCTAGACTAAGGACAAGGAACAAGTTGAGAAATGATATATGTTTTCTAAGCATGCAAGAACCCAAGTTAGTGAAAGATGCCTTAGAAGATGTGGATTGGAGTAAAGCCATGGAAGAAGAGATTGAACAAATTAAGAAAAAATAAATTAATAATGTGATTGGTACTAAGTGGGTATATAGAAACAAGTTAGATGAAAATAGTGAAGTCACAAGGAACAAGGAAAGATTAGTTTGTAAATGATGTGCACAAGAAGAAGGGATAGACTATGGAGAAACAATTGCTCCTATTGCAAGACTAAAAGGAGTAAGAACTCTACTTGCTTACTCTACATACAAAGGTTTCAAAGTTTATCAAATGGATGTTAAGTCTACATTTCTAAATGGTATACTAGAGGAAGAGGTTTGCATAGATCAACCATAAGGATTTGTTGATGCTAACAACAAAAACATGGTATGTAGACTACACAAAGCTCTTTATGGTTTGAAGCAAACACCAAGAGCATGGTATGAAAGACTTCATAATTATCTTGTAAAGATTGGATTTGAGAGGAGTGATGATAACATCAATATGTATTTAAAGACAAAGAAAGACAAAGCTATTTTGTTATCTAAATTTTTTGTTGATAATATCATATTTGGAGGTCAAGTTACTTTATGTAATACTTTTGCAAATGGAATGAAGTGAGAATTTGAGATGTCTATTTTTGGAGAGATCAAGTTCTTTGTGGGTTTGCAAGTACATTAGACAAAATATGGTATATACATCACTCAGTCAAAGTATGTTAAGGAAATACTAAATTTTTTTGGATTGGAAGATTCCAATCTAGTAAGCACACCTATGGTGATAGTACATAAATTTTCAAAGAATGATGATTCAACTGAGGTGAACCAAAACTTATACAAGTCTATGATTGGTAACTTAAAATATGTAGTTCATAGTAGACCTGATATTGTATTATCTATAGGGATAGTTGCAAGAATCTTTGCTAATCCTAGGGAGAATCACTTGATGGTAGTAAAGAGAATAAAGAGACATCTAAAAAGAACAAAGGAGTATGGTCTATACTATAAAAAAAATGAGTAATTTGAATTGATTGTCTATACTGATATTGATTTCACTAGAAATATTGATGATAGCAAGAGCCCTAATAGAGGAGCATTTTTCTTAGGCAAAAGCATGGATTAGCAAGAAACAAAACTATATTTCTCAATCTACTGTTGAAGCTAGATATGTTGCCATTGTAGTAAATTGCACAAATATTGTATAGATAAAATAGCTACTCACTAAACCTGTGATACTTTATTGTGATAATACACATGCTATAAATATATCAAAGAATCCTATTATGCATAAAAATACTAAGCACATTGCAATCAAGGATCATTACTTGAGAGACTTAGTTCAAGATAAAGAATTGAAGATGGAATATGTCAACACAAAAGAATAAATTGATGACATCTTCACAAAAGCATTACCTAAGGATGCTCATGTGTATCTAAGAGGTAAACTAGGGGTGATGCCTCTATCAAAGACTATCTAAGAAGCATGAGAAGTACCCTGCATCAAACAAGCTGATTAACATATGTTACACATTGATGTAATGGATCTTACTTTAGGAGCTTCCTAAAGTAATCAAAGAGATAGAACTAAAAATTAGTCACAAGCAAGGTGGTAGAGGGAGAAACTAAAAATATTCCTATATGCATATTAAGATGACAAATCTTTGGCATTATTGTCAAAAAGGGAGAAAGTATAGTAAGAAGTACTAAGAGACTATAGAGGGAGAATGTGTATCTGTTAATCATCTACCTAGAAAGAGGAAGATAATGTTGAGGGAGATATAAGAAGTGATCAAGAGGGATTCATAAGGATGAACTAATGGTCTATTGATTAGAATAGAATTTTTGTAACCTATTCAGAAGATGAATGTTGTTGATAGAGGGAGAGATTTCAATATAAGGAATTATTTTCTCTTTTGGTGACTGATTGGTCATATTGATTAAGTCTGGTCAGTTTGGTTTTCCATCAATGCCAAAGAGGGTGATTGTTGAAAAAAAATTGATATAAGTATGATAAATATATTTCAATCAATGTTTTTTTGCTGATGTCAAACCTACTATTTGCTGGTAAGACAATTTCTTATATGTTTTAAGTATTATCTTTTGTTTGATTGATGAAGAGGATTTGATCAAATGAGGTAACAATAGAACCTAGAGGAAAGGTTGAGTTATGATATTAAAGAGAGTACATGAATTAGTTAAGATAGTGACATTATAGCGCATTGATAATCTACTTAATATTGAAAAGGTCTATTACACTAAGTAAGTTTAGAAGAACAAGTTAAAAAAAGTTTGTTTACCAAGCTTGACCGAGTGGACAGAAGGTGTCAAGCAAAGTTAGGTGCAAGCCAAGCATAAAATTAGTTAGAGCCGAGAAAAGTCAATTTTGGTGTAAGCTGAGTGAAACAATGTAATCCAATTAAAGTTTAGTTGATGTTAAGCACCGGTAAACTTTAGTTTGTGCCGAGTGTTTTGACAGTGGATGCTGAGCAACCTAGTATGTGCCGAGCATTAGAAGCTAGTTAATGTCAAGTGTCAACATTATGAGAAATATCGAGAATTTGATGAATCTAAGATGACAAGTTTGATTTCTTAGATTGTATGAACCTTGTGGAAGATAAGATTGATGAGGTGGTGGCACAAAATTCAAGATAAATCATTTTGAGGTGAATTAAAGAGGATTGAAGGAGAAGTTTCTATAAGGGAATGAAATTAAATGAGGACTAGATTCATTGAATCCTATATAATATAACCTAATCCTAAGATGGATGATGGAGGATGAATGACAAAATATCTTAATTCTCTATTTATAGAGATGGCTAGTCAGAAGTAAGAGTTGATGTGCGAGAACCTAAGGAAGACAAGGAGTCTAGGATAGTTTCTTCATTCATTGACCTAAGAGAAAATAATACATCAGCAAACAAAGTAAGAAGGCTTAAGGGTATGGGTGCTTGAAGGGTGAACAAGCTATCAGAGCTAAAGAGTGTGAAAGCCAGGAAAAATGGAGGACTAAAAACATAGATCTCTAATTTGTAAATGAAGTTGTAAGTTGTTATTAGATCAAGCCTTATTGTTACTCTTTAATAATTGTATCAATCTAGGGTAAATCCTTTGGATTAAGGTTCACCTAATAGTCATTTATAAATCCTTTAATTGAGTGACATTCCACGTGAATGATCTAAAGTCCTCTAACAAGGCTCACTCCTAACACGACAATTGAAATCCTTCAACCAGACCAAATTTAACAGTGTTTATTATAACCTTTAATAGGGTTGGCCTTTCATAGGGCATCACTTTATAAGAGTGAGAATGATTAGCATGTTATTGGTTGTTTCTCCCAAATTGGGTTACCACATTAAATCATTGTGTCAAATGTGTTATTGAATTTGTTATGTTTCATGTTTACATTTCTAAAAATTGATTTGATATTAACCTACAAGTTTAAGTGATTGCATAATCTAATGGATGCATGCATCATGAAAATGTTTTATGAATATGGATTCACTAAGTTGTGAAAAGTTTCAATTGTACATCTGGACCTTGGATAACTTATTCACCCCCTGCTCTAAGTTATTCTAAAGAATTCCAACAATAATTTTACTTAGAACTTTTTCACTACTGATGACACCTCTTAGAGATTTGAAATAACTCACCACTTCTTTTATTTGGTTTAGATACTAGACTATATTCTCTCCTTCTTTCATCCTCATGTCATCCTATTTTCCTCTCACATTTTCTACTTTTTCTCTCAATACGTTCTATTCTCCACCATGCACAAGTGCAAACTTGTCCCACATTTCTTTAGAAATAGTATTTTTTTAATATCATCAAACATGACATCATTTAATGCAAAAATAAATCTCAATCATTAGACTATTATGTTCTCTATTCTAGCTCATCTCTTCTATAGTCATATGAGGGGTCAGAGAAACATACCAATTGTCTAGCCAATGTATGCATTGTCTCCAATTCTAGAAAGATGTAGCCTCATCCTATTTTTCCATTAGGATAAATTCTCCTTGTTCAAATTAGGTACCTCTCTCTTATACAACTTTGTATCTTTAGCTCAATTTCCTCCAAACTTCTTCCTACAAGAATTTTTCTTAGATACCAATTGTTATATAACTAAGAGGGTGGGGTGGAATAAGTTATAACTAGTCATCCTGCAAGCCTTAAAAAATTTTAGTACCAATTCAAACTTCATAAAATTTCAGATCAATAACTTGGTAAACACATTAAACATCTTAATCTTCAACTTATAATAGGTTTACTTCAAAATGTTATCTCATTATTTCTTAATATACCGAGTATCAAAAAAATCACTTAGCATTTATTGAGTTACAACATTGAGAAATTATCATGAAAATTAACTTGTAACACAATAAGAAATCACACATTTGAAAAAGATATTTAACATGGAAACCCTGTAAAGGGGGAAAGCACTTGGGAGCCTATAGCCAAAATAATTTCATTCTTCTAAAGTGAGCTTTTTTAGGAGCCAACCTTGTTAAAGATTACATGTACATTTTTAGTGTGACCTTGTTAGAGGCTTTTCACCAAAGATCATCTAGTCCTTATCACTCTTTAATATTTCTAAAGAGTGGTCTACTCTAAAGGACTTACAAGACATCACTATTGGATGCTACCATATAGGATTCCAAGACTTGTTAGGTCCACTTAGTTAAGAGATTTTATTTTCTATAATGGTAAGAAAGTAACAATTAAATGATTTGTTAGGTTTTAGAAGATATCTCTTTCACTGTGTCTCTTCCTTTTGATATCTTTCTAGCTCATTCACATACCCACACTTCCACATAGCACTTCCTCTTCTTCATCTTTTCAATTCTATTATGCTTGACTCACATTTTGTCTTCTTTTTCCACTTCAATTCGCATTAACAATATAATCACCAAAAATTAGCAATAGGAACCATCTTTTTCAACCCTTTAAATAGCTAACCTTTTTCCTTTATAGAACCTTCCAAATTTGACTGCTTAACTACAATCATAAATCTTAGATTCATTGAGTTTAGTCACTCAGAAAATTGATTTCCTTCTTGAACTTTGTACTCCATTTTAAATTGCTAAATCTTCTCTATTAAATCTCCTTTGAATTATTCAATGTCATTAATCTTATAATGATATGTCAAACATTATTAATTTCCATCAAATATCTTCCTTAAATTAAATATTTTCTTAACTTGTTTTTCCTATTCATACTTAGTGAACACTACAACCATACTTGGGAAATACATCACTTGGTTAACACTAAAATAACTTGGTTAACACTAACCCTCAACACTTCCCTTCTTGGTGCTTGGTGACAACTCTAGTAGATTGAATGTCATATTCCTTCATTCACCATACATACTATCTTGCATATACATCCTACATAAGATCATATAAAGAAATCAAACCAAAGTTATACTGTTAGATTGCATCTCATTCAGATTCCCATTGAATACTATACTTATCATCACTTATACCATCATAGCTTCTTCAAATCCTCTACATCAATCAAATCCTCTTCATTAATCTAATGATATAACACTCTAGTGAATTAGCATAATGTCTTACCAATTAAGGCTCAACATCAATGAAAATATAACATATGATACGAATCTTACATATACATTAAGATCATTATCAGTTGGGGCTAACATCGCTATCAGTTCCACTTTAATATCAATGGTGGGAAGAGGGAGGTCATCCTTAGAACATTATTTGTTCAAATATCTAAAATTATTATACACTCTTATGCTCTTTTCTAGTTTTTAAATAGGTATAATGCTCATGATATACTTTGCATAAGAAATTGCTTAAATGAATCCCATATCTAATAGATTTTTTAATTCTACATTTGCAAATAATGTAATATGAGGATGCAACTTGCCTAGTTTAACTCCTAGAACTATGTTTAGTTGACACGTGATAAAATTTGGATACAATCATGACATTCTTTTCATAAAACCAATAAAACCTTACTCTTATCTCTTTGAAAACCTTAATGAGTTGACCTCTTTTCTTTTTGACAATAATAATGTTAGTTTGACTATCTTTGGCTTATCCACTATTCCAATGTTGACTTTCTCTATAGGTTCCATCAATATGGAAGACATTTCTCCATAATGATCAGGTAAAGTATCAAGCTTATCATTCTTAGGTACAAAAATTGAGTTTTCACCTTCAGATTCATCCCTTTTTTCATGATCTAGTACTACCACATAATGTTTTTCATTACTAGATCTTTTATATTTTTAAAATTCATTTTTATTTTTCAACTAAGAATCTTAACACTTTCCACATTTTCTATCTCTTGATATGCACCCTAAATGGAAGATGACTTTATGACATTGAGTTACATCGATATGGAAAGATTATTAGGAAAAGATTCAACTTGATTTAGATCAATTAAACTTCCAATTAATGATTTCAAGATTAAAAAGTGATAAAAGATCATTAAGAGGGTTCAGATACATGGATGTTAATATCCCGACTTCATTATAGCTAGGTTCATGCAATGTGTTATCCATTTCAATAAAGTGAGATTCATCAAGATGTTCTATAGTAATATAATTTATTTCTTCTTCAATAGAATAGTCATGAATGTATTTAGAATATAACCTTTGTGAGATATAATTTGAGATATTTTCCATCAATAAAAGAAGGTGCATATGGTTTTCCTTCCCATGTTTTGACTTTTACTTGGCATGTTACTTGAATCCTCTTTTGGCTTAGGTGAATACTAATGAACAATATAAATATCAATGTCTTTATTATGAAATGACTCATTTTGTAGAGTCTCCTTTTCCCACTTAGTTGAATCATCATCGTTATGTGATTCTATTTAGGCTATTTATTCAAGGTATGTGCAAGATCATGGTGTGCCAAAAAGTGGCAATCTAAAACTAATGTAGTTCTAAAATTCCTCAAAGCATTTCAAAATCTATTCCAACTTTTTCCCCTCCCATCTTGATACAAAACAAAAAAAAAAAAATTATTAGGCCTATTATATCTTTTGATACCAACCTTACCTGGTCAACTTTAAAAACTTCTTGAGAATGTGTTGTTGGCCTATTCTTGTATATTTTTTACTTCAAACATATAGCAAAGAACTTTTTTTCACCAAAAATTGATAAAATGAAAAGGTTTTCTTAAGAACATTCTTATCTTTTGATATATATAAGGTTTGTCAAATTATGAGTTCAATAACTAATTATTACTTATTCTCTAATGGAGTTACATATAAAGTGTTTATTGACACACTACTTGAAGAAAAACTATAACTTTCAAATGGTACAAGATTTCTGAAATCCAAAAGATGCATCACATTCTATGATTCTTCTACTATAAGGAAAAATAAAAAAATAAAATTTACAAAGTTTTGAATTAGTTTTTGATTATAGAAAATGGGCTTTAAAAAGTCCCTAAAACCCAAACAATACATAGTTTGGACTAAAATAGAATGCTTAAAGTAACAAAATAAATCCTAAGCAACCAGTTGAGATAGCTTCCCAAACAAAAGATAAAGCTAGGAAAAAGCTAGGGAAGTAAGATAAAAAAACTAGGACTAGCCACAAAATCTAGGGTGCTCAATTTCTACTACACTTATCTCTAGCTTCAACATTCTACCAACACCCTCCTTCAAGTTCAAGAGATCCTGGTCAGGGGCTAGGATTTCCTTCTTCCTCATTGTCTATGTAGTGAACTTCCTCAAGCTATCATCAAGGGTCCTATCATTTGCACTATGAATGGTAGGATACTCCTCCTTGCTAATTCCTTGCTCCTTCATGCTATTAATGAACAACTCAGTATTCTCATTGGCCTCTTTGAGAATATTATAGCTTTGTTCCACTATAATCTACATCAAGCTCTACATAATTTGGACCCAATTTTTGACCTCCTCCACTCTATTGTCCATGCTCATTTCCTCCTCTATAATTTGGTTCTTCAAGATATAGTTCTCCCTTTCTAGGCTACTCACCCAATATTTAAGCTATTGGATTTCATGAAAAATCCACTTACTTATGCAGACGTTGTCCACCATGCTATTTTTGGCATTATTAAGGATGCCCATCTCTGGATACTCCTTAGTGGAGTCACCAAAAATCACCAAGGTAGGGTCAATTAGCTCTTCCATTTGTAATTTACCCTCTTCATTTTCTTTGATGAGAGTTATGAAAATCTTACGATTGATCCCCTTTTTGGTAGAATTGGTATCAAAGTTTTGCCACACCACATTTCTGTTCCTTAAGATCAAGCATCTATATTTGGTGGAGCCAAATGCCTCAAAGCCCTACTCATGTTCCTCCCTATCTTCTTGGTAGATGTCCCCTTCCAACCCCTCCTACTTCTCCCCTTGAATATTCTCGTTGGCCTTGGAAAGTTTCTTTTTCCTGCTCCATGAAGTTGTGCCCTCATCCTCTTTGTTGGTTGGCAATTTGATTGTGATGCTTCTCTCGCCCTTCTTCCTATCCAAATCTTCACCCTCTCTAAGATCCTCCTCTCCTTTAGCACTTTCTTCCCCTATATTGATGCCTTGAGCTCTTTCATTGTAGTCCCTATCTAAGGAGGTATCAGGGCCCCGCTTGGGGTTGATAAGAATTTTTTTCTCCTTCCTTTTATTTTTGACAATTCTTTTTCCCAAGCCACGCTATGGGGAGTCATCCTCCTTAGAGTCTATATGCATTTCAAGGCTGTCCTTTGTATCAGAATGCAAGTAGTCCTCTTCTGATTCTTCAAAATCCCCTTTTCCCTGTTTTTCCTCCTTCCTATACTTAATATGTTTTCCCATTGCCCTAGCCTTGAATTAGTTAAGGTGGTCAAACACAAAGTTTTTTATTCCAAAAATACAATAGTAGAAAATTCATAATTAATTAATTAATTAATTAGAATAAAATACCTAGAAATATGCATCACATCTAGGCATGAGTCTATTTATTATATTTTGAATATTATTAAAAAATATTATCATTTTATTTTAATTAAGGTGGTCAGACATACATCTACTTCTTATTTTTATCCTAAAATTTTAGTACTATTGCATTTAAATTCAATTTTTTGACCAATCAACTTTTGTTTTTTTTAGATAAGGCCTAGTAGTTTAGAAACTAAACTCAATTTCCTAAAGATTCTTTTCTCTCAAATTTTTTATATAAAGTTTATAACAAGTATAAAATTGCATGTCAAGTTGACATAAACCTAATTTTTTTTTTATTGCCACTTAAGAGCATAGTTTGGTTGACCATGATCCTGCACATACCCTTCATCATAAAATATATTTTTATTAAATCCTTGTTTATGATATCTCACATTTGTTTTATCTTTTTTTAATCTCCAAGTAGCTTCTATAGGTTCTAGGAATCTTTCATTCACTTCCCAAGGGTATATTTTTCTTCATACTCCATTTTCTTCATTTTTTCAAAGTCTTTCCCTTATTGGGGCATACAGATGCTTATGTGTTTTAATCTTTGAATAGACTCATTGTCATATCTATACAAGTAGTTTATGATTTCATTGTCTTATTCCCCCTTGGGTGGCTCAGTAGCTCTTACAAAATTATCATTATATTTGTGAGGTTTGGAAGTAGATGGATTTCCATTTTTTTTGAAAATTAGATCTACTATTTATAAGGAGTGCACATCTACTTTATTTTGATGAATTTGCATTTCATTTCAAATTCTTTCATCAATTATCAACCTTTTGGTAATGGGTTTCTTTTTCTTTACCTTCATCTAACTTTGAAGCTTTTAGTTCTTGGATGGAAAGGTTTAATCTAGGAGACTTCAAGTTCTCTTTATTGAAACATAAAAATCCCACCTTTTCTTGATGTAGATGGATGAATCTTATTTCTTTTTAAATAAAAAGGTTTATATTTGTTTTCTTTTCTTTCTCCTTCCCTTGGGATTTCAACTTTGTATTTGAAACAACTTTTTTCAATTTCTCTTGCAATGAATTAGATGAATATTCTTTATTATTTCTTACAACACATGTATCCATGATTGTCTTGGCATTTTTGCAATATTAGAATGGATTCAAATCTCCACTTATAGTGATATTTTTCCCAAGATATGAAAACTTTAGACATTTATGGTATGTGTAAGTTATGGCTTGTATTTCATGTATCCTTGGTCTACACCTCAAGATGTTATAAATTAATTATATATCTTTTACTTGACAAACCATTTATTTATCAATATATCCAACCTAAATAGGTAAAAAAATATTTTATATCATCTCTATTCATTGTCATATGCTTTTATTATGATTTTCCTTTTTGGGTCCCTGATAGTTTTAGAAAATCCCAACGATTTTACAAGACTCAAGGTAAACATGTTGAGGTCAATACCTTCATCTATCAAGACTCTTTTTACCCTATGTGATTAGGAATTCTATATTTAAGGGTAAATTATGTGGGGTGGTGTAGGGACATGTCATCTTTCTCAAAAATTAAAAGTAGAGAGGGACTATAAGATGATCAACCATAGCCTTCAATTGATCAATATCCAAGTTGTTGGGAATTATAATATACACCAAGGATTTTTCTAACATTTCTTTATGAGATGATGAAAAATTTAAAAGTTACAATATAGAAATTTGTGTTGGAGTCTTTTGGAGTTGATCTACTAAATTTAATTGTCTTGTCAAAGAAGATGAAGGAACAACTACCTTGTTTGAGGTTTCTTGCAAAGAGAATTTTGATGTTTTTAATCTATTGACCACATTGACATGCTCTTTGCTTCACTTTTCTTTTTTTATAAAGTTGTTAATGATGTTACCATATACATGTGTAAATTTCACTTTGTCATTAATTGTCTTGTTGTTTTGATTAAAGTGTGAAGATTCTCCTTTCTCATGATTCAAGAAAGGGGTTTTAAGGTCTATAGAATCTTAATTATTTTTTAAAACATCAACTTCCACTATCTCATTATCAATAAGGTCTTGAATGAAGTATTTTAATCTCATACAACTATTATTTGTATGTTCCTTATTTTGGTGGTAGACACAATGATGAGAATTGTTTCACCAATTAAGTTCATATCATCTAGACTTTGGTAAAATGATGATATTATTTATAAGTAGATTATTTAAAGAATCCTCAATGGGTTAACCTAGTGGGGTAAATTTTATTAAATTGAGGTATATTAAAAGTTGGCTTAAAAAAAATCCTCTTCAATTATTACTATTTCTAGAAGAAGAATCATTTAATGCATTAAAATTGTTGTTTGATTACTAGAGCCACTATAAATATTGAAGGGTTTTGGATTGAGATTTTTATCTTAAACTACTCTATAATTTACCAAGTTCTTTTAATTTTTCTTCAACTAAAATTTAGGTTCATCATTACTATTACCGGTTGAAGAACTATTGTAGGTGTCATTGTTAGAAAGTCCCTTTTAATCCTCAAATACCATCACTAAAGCTTCTTCAATCTTGATACCATTTTATATAATTTTATTAAAAGTTGGAGGATATTGGAGTTGCAACCATAAATTTATCTTATTATTTTAATAAATTAACAAATGACACCCCATTCCTTTTTTTGGTGTTATACAAATCTAACATGTTTACTTATTTATAGGAGTATTATTTAATAAATTTGAAGATTGTTCTTCAAAGGTTATAATAATAGGTGACAACTTAGAAAACCACTCCATTGTTTATCCATCTAGACCCCTAGGAAATAACCTCATTAAATAAATGGGTTCATGAATAAATTCCATGCTTAGTATGAAATACCCAAATATTTTTCGTTCTATAGAATTTAAACATTTGGGGGGAGTAGTATCATAGTCAAACTTATGTTGAAGGTGGAGGGACATATCCCTATTAGGGTGACTATCTTAGGAAAAGTTTCCTTCTTTGTGATGTTGGATTTTCTTTGGAGATCTTTGAGAATTTTAAAAAAAAATCCAAGAGAATTAGCCTCTTCCTCTTTTTTCTTTAGATTAGACACATCAAAATATGAGGCAACTTAGAAACTTGTGCTAAAGTTACAAAGTATTTCTCCTTATCTCTTTATGGAACCTTTTCCATCATTTTGGTGAAATAAGAACTTTGCAATGCTTCTTCCATATTTTATTTGGTTATTTCTTCCTCATTTTGAGTTTTTTTTGCCTCGAAGGCTAGATAAGGAAAGTCATTCTCCTTGTGTTTCTTCTTAATTATCTTTGATTTGAAAAAGTTGATAAGTTGAGTGAGATTCTTCTGGTGGAATGTATTTATTATACAATGCTTTATCTTTCTGATAAGCACATTTAAATTTGAAACACCTACTTTTTACTTGAATGAAAATATTCTCCACACTTTTTGTTGGGATTTCAAATTTAGCAAAATTTAAAATACCTTTGATAAGCCCTAAAGATACTCATGATACTCTAATAATTATCCCCATAAGAGAAATATAAAATCATTGACATAGAATCAATGTATATATCATTACTAAGCTCTTATATATTCCCACAAAAAATTAAGCCAATCAAATTTTCTTATAAGAATTTTATAGCCAAATCATAATACTATCCTAGATCATTAATGTTGTAAAATATATTTTATCTAATCATGGAAATTTCCACTTGAAAATATATTATATGGAGGGTATTCTTAGAATCTCAAAACCATATGTGTAACTTTCTCTATTGTCACACTAATCTCATAAATTCAATGTACATAATGTATTAGTAAGACCCTAATGAATGCTAGCTTGATGGTGGACGAGTCATTAGAATAACTAGTAAATACTACTAGACTGGTGAAGTATCTAAATGAGAAAATTGATAGTTAGACTTTACCTAGATGATAAAATTGATGAGACTCATATTAATGGAGTAACATAATTAAAATTAAGCAATAAACAAGAGAAATATTGATAAAAAGTCAAGCTAACAGAAGATATCAGGATGAATAATATTGATTTGATTATTAGAAGAGCACATTACTATTGAAAGAAGAAAGAGTTGCATGGTACAATAAATAAATCTTTCATACCCCAATGAAAGACATCAAATAAAGCTATTTGATAAAAGGAAAATGTGAAAACCATAAAGTCAAGGAAGCTTATATTGGTCATTCACTAATTAGAAAAAAAGTCCTAGTAATTTAAAATATCATTGGCATAACTTACTTTAATCAAAAGAGGAAATAATTTATCTTCCTAATGAATGATGAGGTCATAAAAAATACTTACACCAATGAGATGAGATACAATATATCATCGATGAAGGTCTGAATAATCACATGGTATCAAAGTAACTTACTATTGTTTGAGGAGAAATTTATATGTTATGTTGATGACTAATGAGAAAGAACGTGATGACATGCATTGAAAAATAAAAACATAGATGATTAATTGATACAATTAGAGAAAGTTATAATGACAACTCTTTTTTCTAAGGTATAACTAATAAGTATAATGAAGTATTATCAACATAATATTTTGATAGATGCCCTAATAGTATTCATCTATCTTTATCAGAGAGACTAATGAAATTTTTTGTTGGTAGATAAGATGCCTAATTAGGGATGCCTTGTTGATAAATAAATAAAAATTGAAACATTAGATCAATTTATGCCAACGAGGGAATACACAAAGAATGCTACCATATCAATTAACCTTATAGAAATTATGAGCAAGAAGTAGATCAAAGGAAGTTTTTAAATGACATTGTTATGGGATGAGTAAATTAAGCCACACTGGTAGATGATAGGGAGGTTGGTGCATCTTACACTAATAAGTAGGCATTGGGAGTTACATTAGATAGATCATTAAAAAATCTTTTCGATTCAATAAGGCACTATATGAGGGGCACATATGATCATCATAGGTTGTTGCAATTGCAATAGTTGTCATATCAACTATTTCAAAATTTAAAACCCTAAGAGGTTGTTAGGATTGAACTAGAATTGGTATCACGTAATTCTAAATTTGACATCTTCTATGTTTGGGTTCAAAATATGAAAAGTGAGTAATGCAACTTACATCATTTTCAAATAAAATAGGCACCTCATCTTGGAAATAGTGGGATCAAGTTGTATTGTATGAAAGTGCATGCAATTCAAAAAAAGTTTGATGTTATGGTATTACCTCTATATATTTGATCCCCTCACATTATTGTTAGCATTTGAATGACTATAGCTACAAACAAAGAAAACCTCAACCAAGAAAATGAAGTTGAACATATCCATGAAGAGGATTTCTAGTGTAGGATTAAAATTTATATCATTGTAGCTTTCATTGTCATTGTTCTTTACAAAATGAGTATCATTTGGGTTGTAATATTATATTGGTAACACTACAAGATCATGCAATTTCTATGTACAAACATGACTAAAAGGATTGTAGAGCTAGCCAATGTCACAAAAAAAAAAAAAGAGTTGATGATGTAGATTGGGTGTAATAACTCAATATGATTGGGTCCAATGTTAATCAAAATGTCTTGGATCACTACTCAGATGATAGTATTGTTTGTATAATATATTAAATTTATTAGGTTACATAATTACAAAGTGCTTTGAGCATAGTCAAATAGTTTAACTAATTTTTACTAGATGCACAAAAATTATAAAATACCTATCAAATGTTAACATATGTTACACTGAATTTTTTTTTTTTTTTTTTTTTTTCTATATTTTCATAAAAATTGGCAGAAGAACTATGATGATCTACATATGATATTTTAGTTGACAAATGTTTGATTCTTTATTTCTTGATGATTATTTGAAGACAAGATTGAAGCAAGTGGTAATATCTTTATTTATAGACAACTAAAATTGATTTAGAATGAAGAGAAGATAAGGTAATAGGAAGAAGAGTTTTATTATACTCTTGTCAATAATTTTTTTCCTAATTGCTTTAGTGTGTGATGCAATTTTTCTTGCATAACATGTTTCATGTTATTTTTGGAATAAATTGATGTATTATGCATAGAAGTATTCATCAATTGTTTTAGGTATTTTGATGAAAAGGATAAATCATTGTAGATGATATTAATCTTTTATATCTAAGGTTATAATAGTATTATAGAGATATGGCATGGTTGAAGGTTTGGTTTTCCAAGTTTGACAAGGAAAGAAGTGTGAACAAATATTTCTATGAATGAAAATATAAATTGGAGTGCTTCCTTGAAAGCATTGTTTGCAACTAAAATTGATTTAGAATGAAGAGAAGATAAGGTAATAGAAAGAAGAGTTTTATTATACTCTTGTCAATAATTTTTTTCCTAATTGCTTTAGTGTGTGATGTAATTTTTCTTGCATAACATGTTTCATGTGAGTTTTGGAATAAATTGATGTATTATGCATAGAAGTATTCATCAATTGTTTTAGGTATTTTGATGAAAAGGATAAATCATTGTAGATGATATTAATCTTTTATATCTGAGGTTATAATAGTATTATAGAGATATGGCATGGTGGAAGGTGTGGTTTTCCAAGTTTGACAAGGAAAGAAGTGTGAACAAATATTTCTATGAATGAAAATATAAATTGGAGTGCTTCCTTGAAAGCATTGTTTGAACAAGGAGAAATTGAAAGAACAATAAAAAAAGACAACGCTACTAATATCTATGATAAATATTCAATAAATTAATGATGAGCATGTTATTAAGGAATATTTTGGTGAATTTTATTTAGTGCTTTGAAATTTCATTTTTTTGAGGTTGGAGGCACAAGATGATGGAGGATTTTTAATCATCTCAAGTTAGCTTCTCACTTTGAGATGTTTTTTTTTCTTGAGAAACGTTTTTGGTTTCCTATTTTTTTTAATTTATTCCTCCTATTTCTGAATTTTTAGAGATATATATTGTGAAGTTTGATTTTTGGAGACATGCAAAGGGTTTTGTGTAGATTTCAATATGGTTAGTTGTCCAGTAGCTTACAAGGTTATAATTTGGGTCCTATAGAGGGAGAGCTCAGGAATCTCAAATAAGGGATACAACTTTATGAGGGTTATGAGATAGCTTGATGGAACTTTTCTTTATTTAGGTTTTATATCTTTAGTGCAATTTTCACAAAAAAAACTATACATTTTATATTCAACAAATTTTAAAATGTAAGTATTAAAGGGAGTTTTTCAAAAGATGGATATAGTTGGATGGACAATCTAATAAAGGGGGGATTGTTAGTATAATTTATTATATTGTTATAAAATGTATTACATTTATTAGCTTACATAGTTAATAAGTGGTTTGACCATAGTTAAATTGTTTAACTAATTTCTATCAGATACACAAACATTTTAAAATACCTATCAAATGTAATAACTAATATACAGAAATAAAATAATAGTTTCTCTATTTTCATAACAAGTAAATCACCAATTCAATGAATTAGGTTCATTTTTCATGTAAGTTGCATGTAGACAAAATTCTAAAGTCTACAGAGAGAAGATCTTCTCATTATGAATTCTAGTGAATCAAATAGTTCTAACTATATTTCCAAAACTATTTTCTTAATTTAAAATTTTAGAATTGTTCAAATTTCAAATTCAAACAATTCGAGTGTCACCTAATTTTAGCAACCAAACAAGATCTTATATACTCACTGTAGGACTAGAAAATGGGCTAATATCTAAAATACTATGAGAAAATCACAAACTCAATAAATATACATCAACACCCTCTAGTCTACCATGAAAGCCAAATAAACAAAAAGGAAGAAAC
This sequence comes from Cupressus sempervirens, assembly GCA_028749045.1. NCBI lineage: Eukaryota > Viridiplantae > Streptophyta > Pinopsida > Cupressales > Cupressaceae > Cupressus > Cupressus sempervirens. The sequence goes on along the minus strand of CM053788.1, from coordinate 265,074,652 downwards.
ACAAAGTTAAAAACCCCCTCTTTCATTTGTAGCTCCCATGTCCTTATTTGTTCTCCATATGATGTAGCTCAAAATTGTCTATAATGCACACAATTAGGAAACAAAATTCTATGATAGGGATAATTCTATGGGAATACTAGAAGATGTGATTTAAGATTGAGAGAATAAAAGACCAAAAACAAGGACTCAAGGACTCAAGATTTTAGGGACCTAAAGACCAGAAAGGATAAGAAGAATACTCATTTTATAACCAACATGAAAGATGAGAGCACTGGACTTGTCACCTTGGATATGTGACTTGGCAAGAGATTCCTTTGAGAATCCATGATGCATACGACACAAGATGCCAAATGTAGGATTCTATGCTGCTTTGGAAGTCAAACATGGCTAAAGATGGAAGAGGATCTATGACACATTATGTGACACCTCAAACCCACTTAAAGCCAAGAATGTATGAAAATGAAAGCCAAATATGGATGTGCGTAAGTGAATAAAAACATATGAAGTATGACATATCTTAGCCAAGTGTCAATGGAGAATCCATGAGGTGTCATGCCCATGTGTCACAATGATATCAATATTTTGTGGAATATTTGAATTAAAAATCCATTATTCCACACAAATAAAAATTAGTGAAAATGATATTAATGGTGGAAAATATGACTTAGGAAATTGAGAATTTCCATGGATTTTGAATGATGAACCAATTAATTAATTAATATCAATTAATTGAAGAGGTTAGTTAAGGAGAAAAATTAGTGGAATGATTATGGGTTATTTAGTCCAATAAAGAAAATTAGTAGATGATTGGCCAATTTGATTAAATAAGTGCGATAGTTTTCTTTGATGAAATGTACCGATAATGGAGATTGACTAGGATGATGATGGATAGACCAAAGCCATGGTCAAATTGATCGATGGATTGAAATGATAACATGCCAAGGACACATGACATGAACTAAAGATATGTAACATTTAATTGACATTGTAGAATGCTACAGGATCAAGATTGGTTGATAGGATTGATCATAATAACATTCACAGACACTATCAATTTTATTAAATGGTTGATAAGGCCATGATCCAACATTGAGAGACTTGACAATGTCAAAGATAAGATGATATGAATGATAGTTTGACCTAGCACTAAGAGCCATGATAGTACTAAGGTCAAATTGATAAGATTTGATAGATTGATAGGTTTCCAAGGCACTGAAAGCCACAACAATTCCTAGGATTGGATAAACGATGATAGATTTGAGATATTTGACATGTTTTAGTTTGATTAAGACTAATTTTGGGTGATTCTAAGTTGATTTGGGGTGATTCTAAGTTGAGTTGATATGATTCTAAGTTGATTTGAAATGTTTTCAAAATGATATGAAATTGATGTAAAAGAAGATACGAATGATGATAGACACTATTGAGATATGATCAAGTTGGCCAAAAGATCAGAGTTAGTGGGATGAGAAAATGGAATAAGTTAGTATGAAATGTTTGAAACCATACATGTGAACCATTTTTGAGAATCTACATTTTGCCCCTCTTTGATACAATGTGATTTAGAGCACTGTGTCAAAGAATGCTAACAAAAAAGTCATAACAACTTTCCCCAATATTAGATGTAGGAGCTTGAGAGAAAGATAGAGGAATAACTTTGGTTTTTCTTTTCTTGTCTTTTGGATTGATAGTTTTTTGTAGTTTTTTGGCTAGTTGGTTTGTCAGTCTATTGTATTGGCCTTTTGGTTGGCCTTCATTTTTTGGCTGGGCTTAACTGCTTATTATCAGCCTTTGTTTTTTTGTCTATCTTTTGAACTGACTCTTTGGTTGACCTTCTTTTTTCTAGCTAGGATTTAACTAATTATTATCAACCTTATGATATGTTTTAACTCCTAGGTTTTAGGATTTGTATAAAACCTATTTTTCTTATTAAAAAAATGCCCCAATAATGGTGGTCTATATTGTGCCCCCTTGAGAAATTGATTGACATAGGCATATGATAGGTCAATTTCATCGATAACAAGCAAACAAAACCATAAAAACTGACAGATTACAAATTAGAGCTAAATCATGAAAGTTATGGGCTATGAAGTGCAAAAAGGTATCACAACCAACATAGAAAAGGCCTCTTGCACATCCATCTAGGTAGAAACGAACTATAAAAGGGCTTGGAGATGGTTTTTTAAGTCATTTTTACCTTCATGTTTGGGATAAAAGAGCTCTGGAGCAAGGAAAATGGACCAATTACCAAGGGAGAAACATCTTCGAGAATGAGTGTGTACCTGTTGACCATAGGTAGATGTAGGACCTCCAATGAGTACGTTGAGTCCATATTTGTGTTTTTTATGTGTTTCTATACTTTACTATGCTTTTGTATTCTTTTCTAATATATTTTAGTCACTTAGGGGTTAGTCAGGGTCAAATGAGGTCAAGCGAGGTTTGTAGGGCCAGGTTAGGGCATCCAAATGCCCCAACTACACCCAAAATGCAGCCAACTACATAGTAGGCACACTTGGAATGCCCAAGTGTACACTAAGCACACTTGGTATGACCAAGTGCATCATGGGTGCAGTTGGAGGCCCCAACTGCATCCTAGGATGTTTTGGGGCTCCAAACGGGGTTCAGATGGGCTCAGATCGACCCACAACTTGGGGCAGACTAGCATGACCATAGAGGGATGTCAAAAAAGTGTTAAGATGTAGTTAAATCTGGTCAAAGTGGTCAAATTTGGTCAAACTTAGGGTAGATGTAGGTCAAATTTAGGTAAATGTTGACAGAGAACAATACAAAGGGCCCGAAAGGGTGCAAACAGACTCAAAACTCAAAACTTGGACCACATGTTCAAAACCCTAGGAAGAGTTGAAAACATAGGTTAAATTAGACTAGGATCGTCAAAAAGAGTCAAACCTAGTCAAACCTAGCTTAGATAGAGAAAAAGGTTGACAGATGGATAGGGAGAGGGTCAAAATGATGCAAATGGGCTTGAAATGACTCAAAACTTGGTAAACATGTTCAAAATCCTAGATAGAGTTCAAAACATAAGTTGACTTAGTCAAAAATGCTTGAAAAAGTCAAACTTAGTCAAATTAGGTCAAACTTGGGTCAAAAGTAGGGTAAACTGGAGACAAAGCCATAGAAGGTTGACATAGGCTATATGGTTATGCAGGAGGAGCTACCCCTTTTATTGACAATGGGACATAGGTTGTAGAGTCTTATGTTATGTCACCAGATGACAACTAGTGAATGAGGGAACTTGGATGGTCTTAGTTTATATCCGATTACTTTTATGTCAAAGGTGAGGGACAACAAAGCCTTGCTGACATCATTTACTGAGAGATGGTACTCAAACACTAGTTCATTCCATCTTCCAACTGGAGAAGCTAGAGTGACCTTAGAGAATGTATGGTACATCTTGAGGATATTAATTCATGGGGAGTTAGCAGTATATGACTCAATGATTGGATGAGTAGTATTGCACCAATTGTTTGGATGTGGAGATGCAATGCTGGGGATCTAAGATTACAAGATTGAATAGGACCTATTGGTGGCATGCCATGAGTAGTTGATAGTGGTGATCTACTAGGTGATTAGAGGACTATTTATACTAGATAGGTGAGGACATAGATTTCCCATCGGGTGGGCCTGGGTTATAGAGTAGATGATTATGGAGGGGACTATGTTTGCCTTGGGCCAATCCATGTTAGGGATGTTGTATTACTATCTACATTAGGTGGCATATAAAGGTGGTTGGCATTTAGTTAGGGGGGTACACTACTAGAGATTTGGGCTTACGAGCACATTTTAGTATTCCAACCACTTGTTGAGAGGGAGCTAGTGGAAGATATGCCATATGCATACAATTATAGAGGTGTACTAGAATGGGGACTGCTAGGATGTATGATGTACTTCTAACATCAACTAGACACTATGACAAAGTTAATTTAGAGACCTTATAGAGATTGTCCTAGATGGGATGATGATGATATCACCTATCATACTATAGGCAAGAGCACTATCTCATAAGGTGCACAGTGATTGGGCACTTAGTGATAGAGATGTACCTACCCGAGTAGGTACATAGATAGTTTGGTGAGATACAAGATGTACCAACTGGTCTAGCATTATTTGCATAGTCTAGAGTAGAGGTCTAGGATTGGGGAACACCTATCAGGACATAGGTGGCATATGCAAAGCTAGAGGAGTTATAGTTGAGGATATGGGGAGCAATAGTAGATGCGGTGGATGGAAGCACAACAATAGCATATGATAGATTGTTTACATAACATCGTCCAAGGCCCTTGATAGATCCAATAGTACTAGTACCATGAGCAAGGTATCAAGTAGAGTAGGATCAGGAGGATGATGATGAGAAGGAGGATGGGGGAGAGGATGAGGAGGGGTAAGATGAGGATGATGATGGGGAGGAGGGAGTTGAGGGTGATGTAGGGGATGATGATGAGGATGCTAAGGGAGAGGATGAGGGAGATGATGATGAGGAGGGTAGAGATAGTGGGGGTGGGGATGGTGATGGGGATGGTGATGGGGGAAAGGATGGGGATGACTATTGGGAGGCTAGGGATGATGGTGGTAAGGGAGGTGATGAGAATGACATAGGTGTGGATGCAACTATGATGGATGTGGAGGGGGATCTAGTGAATCACACTAGGAGGACACTAGTACCAGTATAGGTAGGGCCTAGCTAGTTATAGTTGATGGAGGTGATCAGAGGTCTCTAGAGTTAGTTAGACTAAGTTATGGTAGAGAGGCATGTAGTGATAGGAGAGAGGGATTTAGTGACAATAGAGAGAGAGAGATTAGGCTATGGCAGAGAAAGGTTTTGCAATGCATAGGGAAGAGAGGGTAGTGCAAGAGTCCTAGGAGTTCATTAGAAACATCAAAGATGAAAACTTCTAAGAGATGGCTACAATGATGACTAGGGCTCATATGGAGGCATAGTACTAGAGGGATAAGTATGAGAGGGTAGTGCCACCAAGGTAGAGAGTAGAGAGATTTTGTGCATCAAGATCTCACTCACATCATACATAGAGGAAATAGAGTAGTGTAGGGGTGGTGTGGCCAATGAGGCCACCATAGATAGTAGAGGGATCATCCTCGAGGTTGGATAGAGGCTGTGAAGTTATGGACAACATAGGCTAACACTAACATGCTCATGTATAGAGAGGCTTCTCTATTTTTCTTTTTTGGTTTTCTGTTATGCTCTTTCATGGTTCATAATTATGGGCAATTTGTATTGATGTTGTAGGAGTTGATGAAATCCAACTCTGTAGTCACCAAGATAACATACAGTGCAAATAGCTTGCCAAAGAGAAACCTAAGGAGCAAGAGCTTGAAGGAAAAAAAGTAAGAGAAAATATTTCACAATAGGAAAATTGAAATTTCTATGTGAATGGATGAATTTACAATGAGAGAGAGAGATTGCTTATAAAGGCCTCAAGGAAGCTTGTAGAACAAGCTGGAAGAAGGTAGAAGATAAGGTTGACAACTAAGCACTCTTCCACAAAAAGGTGGAACATACTAGAAGGGAACAAACTCCCATGTTGTCAGCAACTCATCACTACAACAATTAACTAATAAATAATAAATAAATACATTAACCTAAGTAAGCTTAAGTAAATAGAATAAATAATAAATAATAAATTAATTATTTACTCTAACACACCCCCTTAAGTGCAACTTAGGGAAATGCCTTAAGCTAACAAAACTAAGATGAAATGTAGAATGGGTCCTGACAAGGAGACCATATTAGGTACCCATGTAAAATGTAAAGAAATGTAACCTCTATAAATAGGGAAAGAGAGAAAACCACATGGGAAAAACCCTCCCTTAGAAAGAGGTAACCTAGTGAAAGAATAAAGAAGCCTCCAACTAGAGGAATGTCCCCTAAAGTAGGAACAAAGAGAGATCATGAAGAGCATCACTGAAGCATGAAGAAGCCACAAAATCTATCATCAAAAAGAAATTTTTGATCTAAAGAACCTCCATGGAAGAAGAAGGCATAAATTGAGTGTGTCTATATGGTAGATGATCCATCTCACCAAAATACATAGGTAGCCAGTCACTACAATCACCTCGTATATAGGATCAACCATTGAATACATAGCTCACACTATTAAACCATTAAACCAAGGATGGATTAGAACAATAACATAACCTCCCCTTAATGCAAATGGGGTGAGATGATAGGCAACTAAGAAGGTGGGCCAAAAATCTCCTGCAAACAATACCAAGAACGACAAGAGAGGAAGAGGTACAAATACCTATAAAGTCATACACTACATTGGGCTAATGTCATGGAAGGGACACTCACTTGAAAAAGGGAGAAGGCCTAAAATAGCAAACAACTACCTTAGAGATGAGCATTATTTTCTAATGGAGCATGTAATGTCTTAGCTTTTGGGCTACAAAGACTATAGCAAGGTAAGCTCATTCAATGAGTGAATAATTTAGTTCATACCCCACAAGTGTTCTACTAATGTAGTAAATGGATTGCTCTCTTCCTCATTCATTATTTTGTGCTAAGAGAGCTCCTAATGTTGTATCTATAGTAGATATGTATAGAATGAATGGTTTTCCTAGAATAGGATCCATTAAAACTGGTGGATGTAGAAGATAATCTTTGAGCTATTGGAAAGATTCTTGACACTGCTTGTTCCATTGAAAGAATACTCCCTTAAGTAATAAGTGTTGAAAGGAGTGACTCTTATCTGCTAGTTGTGTAATGAATATGTGGATAGACTGTAATCTTCCTTGTAGATCTCTTAATGTTTTTTAGATTTTTTAGAGGAGGCATGTCAAGTATTTCTTTTACTTTCTTAGAATCCACTTTGAAGCCTCATTGAGAAATAATGTAGCCTAGGAGTTCTCCAAAGGCAACTCTGAATACACACTTTTTTGGATTTAGATGAAGCTTATAGCTTTCCATTATATTGAATATTTGATCTAGGATGCCCAAATGATCTTTTCTTCTATAGGATTTGCTAAGTAAGTCATCAACATAGTCTTCCATGAGGATGTGCATGAAATCATGGAAGATGGTAGTCATTCCTGTTTGATATGTTGCCCCAACATTTTAAAGACCAAATGGCATAATGTTCCAATAGTATGTTCCTCAAGGGAATGTAGAAGTTGTCTTCTATTGATCTTCAGGAGCTATTCTTATCTAATTATAGCCAAAAAATCCATCCATTAGTGATAACATCTCATATCTAGTTGTCATGTCTACAATGATATCTATATTTGGTAAAGGGAAATCATCCTCGGGACATGCCTTGTTAAGATCATGGAAGTCAGTGCATATCTAGATGCCCTAGAGTGTTTAGTTACTGGTACTAGACTAGATATCCATTATTTATAATCAATAGGTCTTATGAAGCCACCATCCAATAATTTCTTCAATTCAACTTTGACAAGGAGGGAAACTTGAGGATGCATCTTTCTCAACTTTTTCTTTACTAGTTTCTCTCCAAGTTTTAGTAGTAAGTGATGAAGGACTAGTTTAGGATCTAATCCAATCATGTTCACATAAGACCAAGCAAAGTTGATCTACCTCTTTAGAAAGAATCTGACAAATTCATCTTTTTCCTCTAATGATAATGAGGCTATGAAATGTATGGCCTTGGGTTTGTTAGGGGTTAGTAGATTTATCTCTTCTATCATTTCCACAAGTAATGCTAATCTTTCCTTCAATGAGGGTGTGTCCAATCTTCCATCCTTGGGTGCCTCAGAGAGGTTTTCACCCTTAGAAATGTCCTTTATTTTTTATTTTTCATGGTCTAATGGTGCCTTTCAATTTTCACCAAGAGACCTACTTTTGTCTTTTTGTATTATTTTCTCAATTTTGCAATTGAAATATTGAGTTGACTCCCCAAAACATGCCATGATGTTGAGATCAATGGAGAATCTAGACTTGTGATTGTCATGGTAAATCTTCATGGAGCTCAAAGAATTCGGTGATGGCATCATCATTTTCAAACTGGTCAAATGTTGGTGGTCCTTGTTGGTACCAATCAATAAGTTTAGGGAAAACTAGGTAAATTCCATCATTGGTATCAAATAAGCTTTGGTCAAAGGCATATATATGGATATTGGATTTAGTGGTATCATTAGGTTCATGTTTAGAAGCATGAGGTCTTGGATCCTAGAATCTTTTGATCCAACGTGAAGAATTAGTTTTAATGATAGGTGGATTTTTATGTTTGTATTCCATAGGTAGGCTATTAGGGTCAGCAAATATATGATCAAGATCAAGGGAGGTATTAGGATCATCAATGATGGATACAGATTGGGTGTGTTTAGGTTGGGTGTTCTTAGATGCCTTGTTATCATTTGAAGCATTCACATCCTTAAACGAGGATGACTCAGTATTAAGAAGACCCAAATCAAATGGTTTGAATCTAAGTCCCAAGTTAGGAGGTCATCCTGATGTGGTGATGGTCTAAATAATGCCTTTCTTTTGAGGTCCTAGGCCACTATATCCATCATATCCCTTTTTCTACATGATGTTGAATCTAGGTCCATATTTGTTAGAGGATATAGGAGTAGGTTCTTGTTTTGGTTTAGCCTTTTCAATCCATGTAGAAGTGTTTTCATAGACATATTCTTCATATAGTCCACCTCCACTAGTGAAAGCCACAAAATATTTTTTTTGAAGTATGAACTTAGGCTTGTTCTATATAAGCAATAGTTTACCATGTGACTTGGGAGATAAAGGAAGTTTCCCAATGTTAAAGGAATGTCACATGGAGTACATACCACAACCTTGGTCTTCAATTTAGACCTTTCTTTTGAATATGGGTGTGAGTGTAGAAAGATCAATATACTTAGAGGACTTTGAATTTGCTACATGGTTTGTTGGGACTTGGTATGTAGTGGTTCCTCTAAGATTGGCACAGAATTAGAATGGATCTGGATCACCAAGGATGGTGACCTCTACATTATTATAGGACAATTTTAAGCACTAGTGATATGTAGAGGGCACTGCTTTCATATCATGGATCCATGGGCATCCTACTATCATGTTGTAGTTCATTTCTTTATCTAGGTGGTTGGACCAACTCTAACAGGTAAGATGATGATCCATATAGAGAAGCATTCACCATCATCATAGGATTTTATTGTGATTCTTTGAGAGGGATCCAAATTATCCTTATAAGGACCCAAACCTTTGATGACTTAGGTGTACAAATATTCAGCCCTGCTTCTCCATCTATCATGACATGTTTGACCTTAACATTATGGACAAAGACTTCAAAGTGAAGATGATTGTTGCGGTTGGGTTTATCTTTAGGAATATCCTAAGGGAAAAAGGTGATATGTTGTGATGTAAATAAGTTCCCCACCATGGCTTGGAACTAGGAAACATTGATGTTATCTAGGACTACTGATTCTTTAAGGGCTTGATCCAAGAATTTTTTGATGTTGAGGAAATGTATGCAATAGGTCTTGGAAGGATATTTACACAATGGACTTGCTGAGCTATTCAACAAGGCTATAATCATATGACATAGGAGGAATAGGTCTACTAAGGGGTGCAGGTCTTGTAGAGGTAGTAGGTATAGATGGAGCTCTAGGTAGGGTGATCTTGGTACGATGTGTAGTGATAGCACAATGAGGGTCTTCAACCTTTAAGGTGAATATGGATATGTAGGAATCAAATTCATTGAAATAGTTGATGGTGTAGTCATATCTAGTGCTTGTGTAATTCACATTACCTTGTGAGTTTGAGTTTGAACTGGAGAGTTTCTCTTTGTTGTGATTACTCAAAGGATCTTAGAAGATAATGTGATTAGAGTTGGATGCTAGCAGTGATGGATTGACTATGATTACACCATCATCAATAAGGTCTTGTATTGAATGATTTAGTTGTAAATGTGATGAGGTCTAATGTCCTTTGGTGTGTTGGTAATTGCAAAATTTTTTGTCATCCCACGAAGACACTTTAGTTAGTAGCTCAACTTTGATTGGAGGTAACTACAAGAAGTTATTATTGAGTAATTGTTGAAGTGCAATTTCAAGAGGTATCCACAATGGTGTGAATTTTCTACCTTTTGTTCTAGGATGTATTTGAGGTCTATCCTATGTGGAAGCCTCAATTTTCTATTATAGAGGTGGTGTTTGATTGGGAGTTTTTGAATTATAGGGTTGACACCTTTCAAAGTTAGTTAAGGTTGTGATGTGCTAATTGTTCATGCATCTACAATGCCATCATTGGTCACATTCTTCTTTTTGGAGAAATTTTTTGCCTTGTCATTAGATGAATTGGTATTTTTGTTTTTCTTGTTCATCTTGAGTATTCCCTTATGGATAAGAGCATCTTGAATACTAGCCCCTTTTTTCATCAGTTTAGAAATGGTGCTCGGACTTTTGATTTTGAGTTCATACATTAAATTGGGGACTAGGTTTTCAATGTACAAGTTAACTTGTTTTTCTTTAGGAATGTCTAGTGAGCATTGACTAACTAAGCTTCTCCATTGTAGTAAGAATGTGATGAATGTTTCTCCTATCTTTTGTTTAGTTGAGCACAAATTGGAGAGTGTCACCTCATTGTATTGTTAAAGACAAAGTGGGAGATGAATTTTTCTACCAGCTCTAACCAAGATTTTATAGTATTGGGAAGTTTGGAGTACCATTCAAGTGTGGCCCACCTAGAGAATGAGGGAACAATCTCATAAGGTAGGTGGGCTCATCATTGAGTTTGGTACAAGAGGCAATAAATTCTTAGATGTGATCAATGGGGTTACCGTTTCCTCATTATTTTTGGAATCTTGGAACCACAAAGTGCTTTGGGAATGGAGGCATATACAAAATTTTATAAAATGGATTAGGAAATAGGTCCCTTTCTGTATATAGACTCTATTTCTTTTGGACTCCCAATGCCTCAAATTGTTTGGAAAGTTGTTTGAATTGTTGTAATATCTCTTCATTAGGGTTTTGCATAATAGCTTTATCTTCAAGTCCTTTGTGTCTATGAGTAGATCATTTGTTGTGGCAAGAACTATGTCTACTCAGTTTTGACATTTCCATGTTTGATGAGTTTGGTGATGTGTCACTAGGTGGTGGAGGTATGTTAGTACCTCAAAGACAAAAGGGTCTTGGTTGTGGTACATGTTGGAGTACTTGTTATGGTATTTGATGTGGTATCGACTGCAATTGATGTACCATGTGTTGTTGTTGTGCCATTTGTTGTAATTATTGTTGGGATACCTCTATTGGTTGCATGTGAGATCATGCATGTGACTATTGTTGTAGAGGTATCTGTTGAGATTGTTGTGGCACATGTTGTTGGTATGCAATTTGTTTCTCAAGGCACCTTAGGTATTCCAACTATTTTTTGAGTTGATCTTATTGTTTTACAAACATGACTTGTTGTTGTTGGAATTTTTATTGATACATTGCATGTAAGTCAAGTGGGTTTACATTGGATTGAGTGTTAGGGACGTTGGATTCTTGCACCACTTGAGGTTGTTGTTGTTGTGGTTGATGTTTTTGTTGATATGTCAAATGTGGTTGGAAACATTAAGTCCTTGGACTATTGCAGGTTGATGTTGTCAAGGTAGTTGGTTATGCCCTTGAGAATTGATCACCATGTTGGTATTATTATTTTGGCACCTTTGTGTGTTAGAGGTTTCTCCTTGCGACATCATATTGACTTGACAATGTGACGTGTTCCTCTTCGGAACAGGTGTAATGTCAATAAGAATTTTCCTTTGTGCATCAATAGAAATTGTTGCAATTGATGTTTCACATGGCGTACTCATGGGAGGCTCTATAACAGTTGATGTCATCACACGTGGTAGAGTTAGGAGCAAAGGTGCACTTTGTTGATTTTCCTCCAAAGGAGGTACGTTTAGCATCCCTAGAGCACAAGTCCCTTTAGGCACATCTTGTTGTTGCATCATGTGATTGAGATCAAGTATTAATGACCTCTTGGGATATTTAGGAAGAGTCTTTATTCCTTTCATTGGTTGTGGTTCATCAAACAAGGGATTACAATTGATGTGTTCAAATGTACTTTGGAGGATTTTGATGGTGGATTCTTGATGGGACCTTATAAATGCCATTATTGTGTTTGAAAACTCCAAAGGTTGTTTTCCCTTATCTAAGTCCAAATTGATCATGGGTTGTATCTTTTTAATTGGTGTGTTAGTTTGATGTTTGGACTTAGGTCCCTCCAAGTGTGGATTAAACTTGACAATTTCTTGGGCTGCCAAAAGTTTGAAGTTCATATAGAAATTTTTGTCTTGACATGCCGTAGCCATTTATTCATTAGTGATTCCATAATTAGTGTCAAATTCATCACTTAGGTGTACAATACCTTTTTGTGTGCTTGATGTATTAGAGTTGAAGGTACTTGTGTTGGGTTTGCTAAATTTAAAGGAGTGTGTTTGTTCATCCTTGGGTTTGGTTGGTACACTTCCACCTCTAGGTGGTATCGACACAAATATAGGTTCAAAGTTAGGACTCCATTAAACCATCCCATGTGTATGGGAAGTCTTTTAAGGAAACCTCATAGTGGGTGTATTGCTTAGGGTTTGTTGTGTCATCTTTTGGTTATGGTGATCTTGCAGATACAAGTTTAAGGGCTCCACAAGTAACAATTGTGATGCCTCAATTTGGTCTTCATCAAATATTTGTTGATTTTTCTTGCTCTTCTTTTTTCTTGGATGATTTTTTGGTTTTTTTTCACCTCAAAAAACAAAGGTTGATAAAGTTCTTTGGGTCTCTGAGCTGATTGTTTCCTAGTGAGTGTTGGTATGATACCTAAGGATGCAGATGCAGTGGAGGAAAACCTAAATGGACTCCCTACCTCCCAAGTGCAAACCTAAATGACCAAATACACTTAGACAGTACCACATGTACCCTTGGTGCACTTGGGGCCCTAAAGGTAAGCAAAAGGTGTGTGGTTGGTAAACAAAAGTGCTAGAGTGACTAAAATGTAAAATATGAATGATTTGAGTGATTTTGAGTATTTTCTAGGGTTTTGGGATGTAATGAAGGCTATGGAAGTGTAGATTAGGGTTATGGAACCTAAGATGAAATACCTAATTACCAAGTGTGCTAGAAAACTACCAACTATGCATTAAAACTACCAACTATGCACCTTAAGTGTGTAGTTGGTAAAATTGGGGTGCTATTGGTTTTGATAATTAGGATGTGGGTATGTAAGATATGAGTGTTTTTTGGATTTTTAGGTGTCAAAGGATGTTTTGCAACCTAGGAAAGTACCAAATGAACTAGGGTTTTGATATGCAACATGTGAATATCCTAGGGATGCTATGCAAATGCAAATACAAATGTAAATGCAAAGTGGCATTTTTGGAATTTGACTAAAGGAGATTAAAATGACCCTATGCTCTGCAAAGTGATGATTAGGGTTAGACTATGGGCTTGAGAATGATGCTAGAGGTTGGTGTATGCAAGGTGGAATATGCAAGGGATGGTGTACTAAGGTTGATAATGACGTTTGAATTATGCAAAGTGAGGATAAGTGATCAAGAAGACAAGTTGGTTGATAGATAATTTGATAGGGTTTGATAATGATAATGATGCGAGGACTTTGAACAATGTAAGATGAAGGGGATATACCACTAGGATAAGTAAAAATGAAATTTATGGATACTATGAATATGATGATGCTAATGATAAGGTTATATGCAAGGTTTTGAACTTATGTGAAATCTTTAGAAAGTATTTTGTCTAGAAGTTTAACCTTGTGAAGATGGACTTTGGATCTTGACCAAAAAGTGATAAAAGACAAAAAGATCAAGTTGATAAAGATGAAAAGGTCAAATATATCAATACATAGATAGAGTTTGACCAAATAAAATGATAAAAAAAAGGCAAAAGGACTAGTCAAGATCCATCATCCATCAACACTAGGAGATACCCTAGGACTCATACTTTGTTTAGATTTTTGACTAAATTCAAAGGTTTTGGGTTCAAATTGGTGTTTAGGGGGCTTAAAATGATAGTCATGCTGAGCAGATATGCAATATACAAACGTCCTAAGATGCAAAATGAGATTTTGGGTGCAGGATGTTGTTTTGGGTGAGATGTAGAATGAGGACATACAGTGGCATCTAAATGCAATTTTAGGGTCCCAAAATGCAGTTTGGAGGACCAAAATGGTCCTACACATGCCCAACTACACTCTGATAGCACCAAGTGCACTCCAACAGTACCAAATACACTAATGGTGTAGTTAGGGCCAGTTTAGGTGTAGTTGGTAGTTTCATGGTGCAGTTGGGAAGTTGGGTTGAATGGTTGTTGATTCTGAGCTGTGTGATTGTCAAGTTACTATGCCAGAAAGCTAGGATGCTAGGGATGATTTTCTAATGGATTAGGAGATGTAGAATGAAAGTTATGATCTAAGGAATGAAACCCTAAGTGAAGGCAATGAAGGTTAGGATGTGCAAAATGTAGATCAGGGCATGCTAATATAGGAGGACCTATCCAAGTACCTAAAGACACCTCTAAAGCCTCTAAATGTTATCTAGAAGCCCAAACTAGGTCCTTAGACCACCAAGTGAGCTCATACAGTACCAAACATGCCTATGGTTTAGTTGGGGCTAGTTTGGGAATAGTTGGTAGTTTTAGGGTGCAGTTGGTAAATTGAGTTGAAACTAAGGCAATTTTAAGTGCTAGGGTTTCCAGATTAATATCACATAGAGCCAAATGGGAGAGGACAATGCTAAGACTAGAATGAAGGTTTAGAATGAAATTTAGGACAGCTATAATTATGGTTAAAAATTTTAAGATGAAGTTTAGGTATGCAAAGATGTAAGATGGAGGATGCAAAGTGCATATTTTGAGGTTGAAATGCAAATACTATGGGATGCAGACTAACCCCTAATGAATGCAATATAAAAGATGAGGAATACTAAGTGAGGGCTAAAAGGTTCAAGGTAAAGCATATATGATGCAATTATAAGGCTCAAAATAAGGTTAATGCAAGTGGGTTCTATGCAAGGATGAAATCTATCTTATGCCAAGCATGTTTAGGATCACAAGTTACCATGTTTTCCAAGTCTTGAATGTATTGGACCAAAGTTTACAACATTTTGACCAAGGTTATAATGTTTTGATAGTGTTTGATGTGTTGACAATTTTTTTATAGTTTCCAATGTGTAAATTTGCAACTTTTATTTTATCTTGATCAATGTTTTACACACATGCAAGACACATTAAGACAAGAATAGCTATTGCTAAAATTGAATAGTCACACCACAACCTAGGATTTAGGACTATATCTACTAAATTCTTACTTGAACCAAAGTTTAGACACTCTTATCTAGAGTAGATAACTTGGGATCTTGGCACCAAAGGCTCGCCCTTATAGTGCACTTGCTTCTTGGGGCTACCAAGATCCGCTTCGTAAGGTGCATGACTTCCCAAGGGATTATTGTCTCTACTAAGGACCACGAGAATGTAGGATGTATTCATGGGCATGGGTGACCCCTTGAGCTAGTGGATAGAAAGGATTTTGGCCACCAAAACAAGGTTTTTAGTAAGGGCATTCCATTTGGAAAGTGAATGATAAACTTCCTCAGAAGGTCTTCTAGCCTTAAGAATTAGGGTTTGATGCACCACAAGGGTACTGGAGGAGAGCTATCACATAGCAATAGTGATGAAATGACTTTCACCATATCTAAGTTTTATATAGCAGTTGGAGTGTTGACCTAGATTTTGGCCCATTACCACTCTAAAATTTTCCCTTGACATACCCAATAACGACTATCTTAGTCCAAGGCAGGTCACACTGATTTCTCTTAACCTAAGATCCATGAATGGAGAGGGGAGAAGATACATCCATGTAACCCCTAGGGTTTCAAACACTATAGATACACCAAGAGGAAAAGAAAAAGTTCATTTTATGCACCAAATGAAGTATTATTTAATCTAGGAAATCCACACACATAGTTTTGAAAAACACATAGGGTCTTTGGCAATGTCCTTCAAACAAGCATTAGTATTCATCTAATGATTACCACATGATGAAAATAGACCATTAGTAACAAAAAAACATCTACTCTAGTTCCTAGAAAGAAATATAAATCCTAGATGCATATTTTGAGTTATGTGTGTGCTTTCTATGAATGAAGTGTGCTTTGACAGAGTAGACTGTGCCCTAGAAGGTTAGAATGACCTAGAATGCGTTCAAGTGCACTCAGATAGTGCTAACTACACCCATGGTGCACTTGGGGCCTAGAAGGACACATTTGGTAGTTTTTGGGTGCAGTTGGGAGGCTAGTTGTCATGAGTGTGGGGGAATGATGCCCAAACAAGACCTAGAACTTGAAATTTTGAAAACTACTCTACCAAGTGTGCCCAGATAGTGTACACTACACCCCTCGTGTATTTGGGGCCCAAAAGGGCAAAATTGGTGGTTTCTAAGTGTAGTTGGTAATCTAGGAACAATAGATAGGGGTTATGGTGGCTTCTAGGCTCCTATAATTGCCTCCTAGGGGTCCCAAGTGCGCCCTAATAGAGCAGAGTGCACCCTAGGACAACAAGCTAATAGAATGTTTAATACAAGAGCATATAACCATGTTACTAGGCCCCCTAATTAGACTAGGTGTGATAAAGGAGAGAGAATAAGCGTTATACCCCTCCAAGTGAGTTCCTTCCTTGCAACTACAAGCACAAACACAAGAAACCCAAGTTAGCTAAGCACGTTGAAATTAGGTTCACCAATTGTAGGACCAAAAAATGGGCTAATGTCTAACATAATATGAGAAAATAAAAAACTCAATAAATATACATCAACACCATCTAGTCTACCATGAAAGCCAAATAAACTAAAAGGAAGCAACACAAAGTTAGAAACCCCCTCTTTCACTTGTAGCTCCCATGTCCTTCTTTCTTATCCATATGATGTAGCTCCAAATTTCCTATAATGCACATAATTAGGAAGAAAAAGTCTATGATATGGATAATGCTATGAGAATACTAGAATATGTGATTTAAGCTTGAAAGAATAAAGGAGCAAAAATTAAGGACTCAAGGACTCAAGATTTTAGGGACCCAAAGACCAAAAAGGAGAGGAAGAATACTCATTTCATAACCAACATTAAAGATGAAAGAATTGAACTTGTCACCTTGGATATGCAACTTGGAAAGAGATTTCTTTGAGAATCCATGACACAAGATGCCAAATGTAGGATTTCATGACACTTTGGAAGTCAAACATGACTAAAGATGGAAGAGCAACTATGACGCATCATGTGACACCTCAAACCCACTTGAAGCCAAGAATCTATGACAATGGAAGCCAAATATGGATGTTCGTAAGAGAATAAGAATATATTGAGTATGAAATATCTTAGCCAAACATCAATGGAGAATCCATGAGCTATCACACCCATGTGTCACAATGATGTCAATATTTTGTGGAATATTTGAATTAAAAATCCATTATTCCACACATAGATATTAGTGAAAATGGTATTAATGGTGGAAAATATGACTTAGGAAATTGAAAATTTCTATGGTTTTTGAATAATGAACAAATTAATTAATAAAATATCAATTAATTGAAGAGGGTAGTCAACAAGAAGAATTAGTTAAATGATATAGGATTAAATTATGGGTTATTTAGTCCTATAGATAAAATTAGTAGATGATTGGCAAATTTGATTAAATAAGTGTGATAGTATCCTTTGATGAAATGTATTGATAATGGAGATTGACTAGGATGATGATAGATAGACCAAAGCTATGGTCAAACCAATTGATGGATTGAAATGATAATATGCCACTCTTTAGGATTGATATTGGTTGATAGGGTTGATCATAATAACATCAACATACACTATCAATGTTATTAAATGTTTGATAAGGCCATGATCTAACACTAGGAGACTTGACAATTTCAAAGATTAGATGATGTGAATGATAGTTTGACCTAGCACTGAGAGCCATGACAGTAATAAGGTCAGATTGATAAGATTTGATAGATTGATAGGTTTCCAAGGCACTGAAAGCCACAACAATGTCTAGGATTGGATAAATGATGATAGATTTGGGATGTTTAACATGTGTTGGGTTGATTAAGACTAATTTTTGGTGATTCTAGGTTGATTTGGGGTGATTTTGAGTTGATTTGAAATGGTTTTGAAATGATATGAAATTGATGTAAAAGAGGATACGAATGATGACATGCACTATTGAGATATGATCATGTTGGAAAAAAGATCAGAGATAGTGGGATGATCAAATGAAATAAGTTAGTATGAAATGTGATGAAACCATAGATGCAAACCATTTTTGGGCATTTACACTCACATCCAAGGAGTTAAAGGAGTCACATGAGACAAACTTGTGAAGTACTGATGGATGAATTTAATAAGAGTATTTTAAAAAGCCACTTTAAAAAAAATGTTGAGCTTTAGAGAAGTATCAAAAATTAATTTATATAAATCATCATACAAAAATCCTTTCTACATCTCAAGTGTTGCAATAGACATTTCTAAGTGCAATGGAAAGAGAAGACCATCAAATAGTGAAGATACCTAAGGAAAGAAACAAAAAAATAGAAGAGAAAACCTAAACTAAAAGGCTCAATCAATGTATTATTGATAAAATGTATGGATTATGCCCTAATTCAAGGAGATCAAAGTCATATTTTCTTGAAATGGACCAACTTGAAGATAGGGTTAAGGATGTAGGGAATATATGAACAATATAAGATTTTTTGAGTTATTCTTATTTTATTACATGAGAAGAAACAACCCTACATTAATATATAACCAATGGAAGATGTGTTTGGGTAAGCACATAGTACCAAATGTATTTGTCAATATAAAATTCCTATAGTTACTAGTAAAGAACTATAACTCATAGAAGAGATCTGTAATCACCTAAAAATGGTCATCTAGACTATTAGCCCCCTTTTCAACATTTTGGCTAAATTAATTTAATCATTTACCTAGACCAAATTGCTAATAATCAATTTATTTGATTATAACCTATAGTTTGACTATACTATCCTAAGTTCATTATTTTATTAAAAGAACATGTCCCCTTTTAATTATATAAAAGACCCCATTCTTCTAACCCACTTAAAGTGCACACATAAAGTTCTTTTTCTATTTTGCAATTAAAAGAAAAGGCTTTGTGACTTTTGTCTTATATGATAAGTGAATTTATATTCTATTGGTTGACTTGTGTGTGCACATGGATCACTCCTCTTTTTGAATTCCACCGTTGATCATCCACCATCTTCATCTTGATCTCTACCATCCATAAATATTTAAAAGGGAGAGAGCTTTCCCCCTCAATCCATCCTTATTTTGAATATTGTTATGTTGTAGGTTTTCCAACAGATTTCTTTAGAGCTTTGTGGAGAACTTCTATTTCTTGTCTACATTCTCTTATACCATAGCATCTTAGCTTATCTTTCATTTTTACATGTAGCTTAATCTCACATAGCTTAATAATGGTATTATAACACTCTCATACATGTTTTAGCATAGCTCCACTTTGCATCTCATTCTAGCTTAATTTTCATTTGCATTGCATTCTTGAAGAACTCCTTGGGACATTTGCATTCTTGCATCTTGTCTTTGGAACCTCCCATTGCATAGTTTACTAGCAAGAAGAGTATCTCTAAGGCTCATCTGAGAGCCCTTGAACTTGAAATACACTCTCTTGCACTCCATGGATAGGGATCTCTAAGCTGGCATCCAAGCATTCCGAACTCATCGAATCGTTTGGATAGAAGGGTTTAGAGTGGGACACTTTCGAGTGTACATTTTTGGCGCCCACCGTGGGGCTTGAATCAAGTTCTAGCTCCATTTGCTTTCATTTTTTATCTCTAATTTTTTACAGTAGCATATTGGATCTAATCAAGTGCTTTTTTAGAATTATCACTTTGGTTTTAAGGCCAACCCAAAAGTAGATTGGTTTGAAGGCCAAAAATCTAGTTGGTTTAAAGATTTGATCATATCTTTTAAACCACTTGAATTTTTGTTCTCAAATTTTCTTTTCAGGTTGGGTATGTATTCAAAATGTTTTTATCCGAGATTCAGAGAATTTTGACATGATTTGCAAAAGTTATAATATTTTCTTGTTTTTTCATAAAAAATCATTTTTGGTCGCACATCAACATTTTTTTCAGAAAAAATTACATTTCCAAAAAGAGTTTTCAATTTTAATGAGTGTTCGTTTTTTGTATTTTTAATTTTGAGGTTGTATTAAGGATCAAAAACTCGATTTGAGAAATTTGGCCTATTTTGACAAAATCAATCTCTAGAGTGCCAATGAAGAGATTTTTTTAAATTTCTTGCATTTTTGGAAAGCTCTCTAATTTTTAATAGGGGTCTCTTATTTTTATTTTTATTTTTGGATAAGAAATCATAGCAAACAAGTCCAATCTTGTTGACTAGGTCAAAACCAAAGAGTAAAAATGAGAGCATTTGTGATTAACTTGCACTTTCTTTGCATGTACTTGGTTGGAAGATAAATTGAATTTTTGAGGAAAATCACCACTTTTTATTGCAGATTTTTATGTTATTTCACACTAACTTTTGGTGCTAATAAGTTGTGATTACAGGTTGCCATCCTTATGAAAAAAAAAAAATTGAAACATTGCATAAAAAGAACGCATGTCAAAGCTTCAAATGCACAAGGGCTACTAACATTGTTTGCAGGGCTGCCCAAAGCATAAAAACTCAAAATTTCTTGCTTTTTTATTTTCATGTGTGGCATTGACTAATTGTTCATTTTTTATAGGCACATAAAACTTGTGATTGGAGTCTTTTGGTAATAGGAGAGTATGCTCTTCACCCTTGCAGTGAATCAGAAATCTTGACTTGCCATTTGGTTTCAAAAGCAAGGGGTAACTAAATATTCTTGGCGTGTTTGGGAGAAAATGATTGGAATAGGAGAGTATGCTCTTCACTCTTGTGGTGAACCATAAATCTTGACTTCCAAAAGTTGATCCACTTTGTGTAGTTAGAATCTTTTAGAGGGCCTGCTCTCGGACAACCTGAGAGGAACGACCCAAGTGGGGACAAGAAAATTACCCAGCTCTTCCAACCCACTATAAACTCATGGCTATCAAAGACACAAAACTTTGGTAGACATAGTGTTTGTCTTCACCTAGTGTGATTACTTATGGGATTTTGACCATAGGGAGATCACTAGGCAAGAATGCTTAAGGTACTCTTGTGATCGCGAGATTGGTTACTCATCGCAAGGTGAGGTGTCCTGTAATTGGGAGCAAGAGGAACACTATGAATGGAAGCTTTATCTAAACACCCTAAGTTAGTAACTACCTTTTTTAGCCACTCAACTTCTTGGTGCAAGGATTGATCCTAGTGGACTACCCGGATCACCCCAAGATTTTACACTCACCATCTGTGTTCCTTTGGTTATGCTTATGGCATTTCTATGACAAAGCCAATATCTTTTGTGAGCAACCACTTGGTGTGAGGCAAAGGAGCATCAAGCGTGGGCCAAGTTGTTGAGTAATGAACCATGTCCTTTAGGTAGATATTGCTTGATGTGTTTTCAAATGTGCTAGACCTATGGAAATCTTTAGAACATACACATGATGATAGTTATACGGCTTTCTTTTAAGACCTCACATATGCTTGTTTCATGCAAGGTTGCTTTGTCCCTTGCTTGATTGTTTGAAGACTACTCTATGTGTCACTATCTTGCTTGGAAAGAAATTGCTTTTGAACATCAAACTTGCTATGCTATCAATTATTGTCAAACTTTGTCAACCAAGTCAAAATGTCAAGTGCAAACATTTTCTTGTGTTACTTACTAAGTGGGGTTTCATCATTTGGCTATGATTTGTTATGTCTCTAGTGCTTAAACATGCTTAAAGTGGCTCTTTGGTCTTAGTGCTCTTGGTATTTTTGTCTTCATGGTCTATGCATGCTTGCTAGTTATCCTTTTGCTAAAATGGTTACCTTGATTTCTTGACAACACTCTTGGGTTGGGAAAGTTATTCACTTGTCACCCCGCTTGCTCTATCTATTTGGCTATTTGGGCATCTTGTCTAGCTATTGACTTGGGTCATTCATGTCGTAAGTTTCTTGGACATATTGTTTGACAAGTCACTTTAATCTCTCTCTACTATCTTGGCAAGTGAACACTCTACCTCCTATAGTTTCAACATCAAGTTATCTTGTAGGCTCTTTTATGCTTGGCTTTGCATCTAAAACTATGGGATCTAAACCTTGTGCTACCAAAATTCAACCGAATCTAGATGATCATGATATCCTCCATGTCACTAAAGAGTTTCAAGATCTATATGCACAATACAAAGAACTAGAAGAGACAAATGATCTTCCTTACCTTCATCTCTCTAAGTGCATGACAGAAATGAAGTCTAAACTTGAGAAAAGGTTAGAGGAGAAGATTGCATCATTACATGAATCTTCCTTAAGGTCTTTACATGCATGTAAGTCACCTTCTTTGGGGTCATCCTCTTCTTCTAGGTCTACATGCTCTACTTCAAGACATCAAATGTCTTCATCTTCTAGATCTAAAGACCTCTTTAGAGAACAAGAAAGTGATACCTCCTTTGAGCCTATGCTAAAATTTCATGATGGACCTATCTTTGACCAAGCTAATGATGAAGACATGGATGCATACCATTCAGTTGAGAAACAACAAAAGGACTCTAGACATACTTCTAATAGAACTTTTTCTCCCTTAGAAGATTCTTATGATGACACTTTGCAAAAAATTCTTGGCAATAAGATCATCATGTTACCTAAGTCTAGCTCATATGGAAACCCATTCTTGGATATCTATTACGCTTATCATCAACATAATGAACATGATACTCCTATTTGTATAGAGCTTAAACATAAAATCCAAGATCTCATTGATGATGAGATTGTTAATCTTGGAAACTCTAGTGACTCATGTGTTGAGGATACTTTTCTTGAGAAAGATCATATTAATGAACTTATGTCTAGTGATGGTTTCCTTGATACCTCCACTTCTTCCAACACTCATGCATCTCCCAACACTTCAAAGCTTTCCAACATGCCTCCATCAAATAAAGAACCTAATGCTTTCCACATTGACTACGTGTATCCTCAAGGCCTACCTCTAAAAGAAACTCAAGCTAACCTTCACTTGGCTGCAAACCTTTTCCATGCTACTAAGCCTAAAGATCCATGCACTACTCCATTCACTCTTCATTCTCCCTTATCCTTAGAAGTGGTTCCATGTCAAGAGGACTCTCAAAAAGAAAAAGCTATAAATGTCAAGAAAGATCAAGATCAAGCACCCTTTCATCTCTTTCAAGATTTTTCCCCTCCATATCATATGTCTTATCCACCTCCTAAGTATGATGAAGATACCACTTCCATTATCTCCCTTGAGCTTACTGAAAATTATGAGAAAAGTTCTCTTCATATGCTATCCAAAGCTACTTGTCAAGATCAAAGCATCGCCTCATGTTCTACTTCTCCACATCCACTTCAAAATTGTGCTCAAGCTTCAAGTGCTTCTATTAAAAATGTTGTTCTTATGAGAGGTACTCATGAGTCTATTGATGGCTTTGACCATGTTGCTCACTCTAAAGATGTTGATATCCCTTTCCAATATCCCTCTGCATCTTCTAAATCTATCCTTGGTCCATATCCATCTAAAATAAAACATTCAAACCTTCCATCCATATTGTGGCCTTATGTTCCTCCATCTCCTACATTCACTAATAGCTCATTGCCTATCTCTCCTATAATACCTCAAGATCAACAAAGATCAACATGGTAGTAGCTCATTGCCTATCTCTCCTATAATACCTCAAGATCAACAAAGGTCCACTATTAAGAGAGCTAAATCAAAGAAAATGTGGGTTCCTAAATCCATCATTGAAGAAATGCAATCTCAAGCACCCAAAGAACGAGGAAAATCTAAAGCTATATGGATTCCCAAGTCTCTTTTAAAAGACTTGAAGATTGAAAATATTTCAAAGTTGACATTCAAGCTTCCAAAGGCTTCTATTCCATCTTCTTCCAAAAATCTTCCTAAAAATATTCCAAAGGCTTCCACTCCACTTTTTTCCAAATCTTTTCTACCACCTCATACATCTAAATCTCAAGCTATTTCATCCATGATTCCTCCATTGTTCCAATACCCTTCAAGGTGTGTGGCAATGTTGATCTTGTACAATATTTCAACTACCCTCATGAAATCCTCTAAAGCTTACACTAACTTTCTATACATGAACTATTATCCTTTATATACTCTTCCTACTACCATTTCTCTTTCATCACCCTATGAACATCTTTGAGCATACCTTTCTATGGTCTTGGCTTATCATGACTTATCTTTCCTATAGGAGCACTATCTAAATTCAAAAATCTTGAGCTCTTTCTAAAAATTCAAAAAATTAAAAATAAAAAATAAAAAATAAAAAATGAAAATGAAAAAATGAAAAAAATGAAAATGTGCCTCGGTGAAAACCACTTCTTGTGGCACATTGGCAGCAAAATTAAAGAGAAATAAATTTATCCTATGGTGAAAACTACTTCTTGTAGCACCTTGGATAAGTACCATGATGAAAACCTGGCAAACAGGCATCATGTGTAATTCTTCCATCATCCATCTATCCCATCTTCTCTCTTTGATCTTGACAATGTTGAGCTATCTTTGCATATTGGCTATCTTATCCACGAGATTTTCTATTGTGCTCTCCCATTCACTCATAGCCTCCATCTTGAGCTTTATTTTTATTACTCTATCCCATTACTATCCTATCTAGTTTACCCTTGAGTCTTGATCAAAATAAATGAAACATGGTTCTCATAGGTCTCTTGACATGTCTACTCTTTTGGACTACATACTTCATGCTATCTTACTTGTTGGCTTCATTGCTTATCCTACATGTTGTCTTGCTCATTTCTTCCATTGCTTATCCAAAATATGCTTCATATGACTATTTCACCTCTTTCCCTAGCTTGGGTACTCCTGAGGAGTCAATCCTTGAGGATTACTTTTACTTGCTTCATACTCCTTTCTTATCCATCTCTGCTTATCCACTGGCTTGTTTCTCCATCGTGTCCTATACCTTGCTAGACATTAGGAGAAAATGATGTGATCTTGCTCTAGAACTAGTGATATCTAAACCCTTCTAAAAAATTTGAAAAAAATTATATATGATGTTGAAAAAAATCCTAAAAATCAAAAAATGTCCTGAAAAAATGATCATCTTAGTGAAAACCTAGCAATAGGCACTTTGATGTATCACCAAAAAAATTCAAAAATACAAAAATACAAAAAATTGAAAAAAGTCCTAAAAAAATCTGTTAACTGGTGAAAACCTAGAAATAAGCACTACTTGAAACCCTTGCACCTATGTCTATCAGTCTCAATCATCCACTTCGCTACACACTTCCTGGCTTGGAATTATTTCTTGTCCTCATCTCGGGGGTTTAACTACTTAGCCTATTGAGGTATTCTTGTGCATTAGGGTTTCTTTGACAACTCACAAAATAGTGTTTCTCAACACTTCCCCCACTTTGACATCAAGTTTTTTTCAACACTTTACAGATAGTTTACCTACAGTCTCAAATGTCGCGATATTTCTCACTATCAGAATCAAGTCTGGAAGAAATGACCAAGTGACTTGTACACATGCACTTTAACACTTAAATGACTGAGCTATGCTGATATTTATCTACTTTGTGTGCTATCTATGATGATTTCTTTGCCATGTTTTCCCTCCCTAATAGTCTTTCGAGGATGTCATTGACTAGAAGACTGGGGGCATGGGGCATGTCTTCTTGATTTATGCTTGTGGGTATACTTTGTTTGTCTACAGTGTTGTAAGCATTCGTGCTTGTCCTATTCAACACTTTGACTTATAAATGTATCATCCTTGACTATTATGCAAGACCTCACTCAGGGTTATCTTGGTGCTTATGCCTTGGTACAAGTATGATCTTACTAAATTAAACTTAAGGAATCTAATTGTGTAGTTATCTTGACTTACATGTCTCTGATGCTTAGATTGGATTTCCACATACCTATCTGATATCGATCATATTCATATCCTCATAGTTATACTAGTGATGGTTGTATGATCTCATGATGTCCCTAATAAATGCTCAATGATGAAATAAAGAGTCTAAATGTTATGCGCTTCTTGCTGGTAAACCACATTGCATATTAGCTTGCATTTTAGGTTCATTTTCTAGCTTAGTCTTGCATTCTTGCATATGGGGAGAGCTCTCTCTTCATATTTTTTGTGGACATATCAACTAACTCCTTTCATTTATTTCTTTACTTTCTTCTTGTTCATGTCTTTTCACCTTCTTAATCTTTCACTTCATCTCCTTTTCTATCTTATCATCACATTATATAAAGTTTTGACCTCTTAAATAATTCAACATACTAGATTCATTTTCGGGATCGAAATCCAAATTCGAGTTCATCTTGATGGTCAAAATTGTCTTTTAAAATTCTACTTTCTTCTAAGCAGTTAGCTGACCTTTTGAGGTCTAATCTCCGAATCATCACTGGGGCATCTTCATTTCTTCATGTCTTCATCATTTCCATACTTCATATCTACTTCAATTCACTATTTCATGTCTAAATCATCTTTCTACTAGATTTGACCTAATTTTTATGCTATATCCTTTAAGGTCAACTCTAGTCAAACTGGGGCATTTTATCAGTTTCTTATAGTCATTCTTGGGTTCTAATCATTTATCTGTCATATTAGACATTTCTATATCTCAATTTTCTCATGTCTAGCTACTTTCTGCTTCCTCTTACCTCATTTCAATTTCGATCCCGAGGGGGCAGAAATACTCTATTGCTGATTGTTATACTCTATCACTTCTTAGGAGCATTTGTTTGATCTTCTCACTTGCTCTCACTCTATCTACTTTTCTATGTTTTAACATTCTTGAATTTTAACAGTGTTCTCTTCCTAGTGTTCCGTACTACCACTATCAGGCTGTGCATTTAGAACTTGCTATCTATTTTTGCATTTCATTCTTTGGAATCAGATATCTATATCTATCACTGCCTACTTGGCTTTCTATTTTCTTTGACGTAATGTGTTCCCAAATCGATCACGCATTAGTCAAAGAGCGGCAAATGTAATCACCTAAAAATGGTCATCTAGACTATTAGCCCCCTTTTCAACATTTTGGCTAAATTAATTTAATCATTTACCTAGACCAAATTGCTAATAATCAATTTATTTGATTATAACCTATAGTTTGACTATACTATCCTAAGT
Source organism: Cupressus sempervirens (assembly GCA_028749045.1). NCBI lineage: Eukaryota > Viridiplantae > Streptophyta > Pinopsida > Cupressales > Cupressaceae > Cupressus > Cupressus sempervirens. The sequence continues at coordinate 265,047,411 of CM053788.1, read as the reverse complement.
TCATTATTTTATTAAAAGAACATGTCCCCTTTTAATTAAATAAAAGACCCCATTCTTCTAACCCACTTAAAGTGCACACATAAAGTCCTTTTTCTATTTTGCAATTAAAAGAAAATGCTTTGTGACTTTTGTCTTATATGACAAGTGAACTTATATTCTATTGGTTGACTTATGTGTGCACATGGATCACTCCTCTTTTTGAATTCCACCGTTGATCATCCACCATCTTCATCTTGATCTCTACCATCCATACATCTTTAAAAGGGAGAGAGCTTTCCCCCTCAATCCATCCTTATTTTGAATATTGTTATGTTGTAGGTTTTCTAACAGGTTTCTTTGGAGCTTTGTGGAGAACTTCTATTTCTTGTTTACATTCTCTTATACCATAGCATCCTAGCTTAGCTTTCATTTTTACATGTAGTTTAATATCACATAGCTTAATAATGGTATTGTAACACTCTCATACATGTTTTAGCATAGCTCCACTTTGCATCTCATTCTAGCTTAATTTTCATTTGCATTGCATTCTTGAAGAACTCTTTGGGACATTTGCATTCTTGCATCTTGTCTTTGGAACCTCCCATTGCATGGTTTACCAGCAAGAAGAGTATCTCTAAGGCTCATTTGAGAGCCCTTGAACTTGAAATACACTCTCTTGCACTCCATGGATAGGGAGCTCTAAGCCGGCATCCAAGCATTGCGAACTCATCGAATCGTTTGGATAGAAGGGTTTAGAGTGGGACACTTTCGAGTGTGCAAGATCCACACTAGACCTATAAGACAAACCCTTTGTATATATATTGGCCGATTCCTAAGTAGAAGTTTCTAGCCTTAATCAAACACATAGTTTACCTTTTTCATTTAAGGAGGTAAATGAAGAATATGTTAGGCTTGACACTACATATAGGGTAGAAATTAGCTTTCCATAGGGAGAAATTAGAAGGAAAAGTTGATCCTTTGATAGATGTAGATGCTCCACCCTTCAATGTTCAATTGTTGAGACTCTATTTGTAGTATACCTATTCCTTTTCGAAAAAAGTTGGGGATGTTAAAGTGCCTAATTTAATGTAAATTTAAGGCCAATTTTATTTGGAGCATACATGGTAATGTCTAATCCTAAACCATTTGATAGTCCTCAATATGTGATTAAAATAATGCAAGTAGGTATAGTTTCTCTCTAGGAAGACAATGAATAAACATGATTCAATATTATTCATTATTAATGCATGTGATTCTTTTCTACAAATAGACAAGAGGGACATGGTCAAATAAATTAAATATATAAATTAAGGGAACAATTGGAGAGGATTGACCAATTTCACTATTGCCATCTACTTGGAATTTAAGGTGTGATATTTCCAACTATATAAATTTGAAGAATATTTGGTAAACATCATTTACCAAATGTATAGTTATCCATTTGATCAAAAAATCTCCATTGAGATCAAGAAACTTTAAAGACCTAAATATTTCAATGATATAGGAGTTGTCTAGTGTAATTAGGGTGTCTAGTATGGACATCTTGGTTTCACTTATATCAGAGTTTATGGTTTTGAATAGAGCCCATACAAATTTCCTAAATGGTGCCTCATAAAATTGTATACATGAAGTTGTAAGGTAGTTGAGTCTTTCAAAACATATTTCTTTTAGTAAATTACATAATTAATATTTCTTTCTTGGGACTTTAAGTTTCACATATTTTATCATTGTCTCTACAAAAGTATATCCTATAGCTCAAAATAAATAACACAATAAATTAAATCTAAAAGAGAATTTTTAGAAGAAAATATTATCTCGAAGGTTTTATTCACTCTTATAAAAAGAGATGGAATTTGGGAGATTACCCCCATGTATTTGTGTCAATATAGAATATATTTAGGAATTTGGAAGAGAGTGGGGCCATTGAGGTTATTGATAGTTACAATTGGGAGTTTGATATGAAGATGCAACAACTTAGGAAATTAGAGAACCCCTATATGACTATTCTAATGAGAATGTGGCATCCCAAGTATAAGATGTCACATCAAGGTTGTACATCAGTGATTTTGAAGACATTATTGACAAATGTATCTAGATAATTACTAAATTTCATAACACATTTATTTTTAATGATATTTTTATCAAGTCTAAATAATTTAAATTCTTTCTATCCAATGTGAAATAAAGAAAAGTGAGGGAATTTGTCCCAAACATTACCCTTGCAAATGAAAGGCAATTTATGGCATAATTAAAGGTTGATATAGAATGGGAAATTTAGAGTATGACTCCCCAAAGGGAAAGGGAATAGTTAATTTATAATTCAAGTGATATACTCTTTTTTTAATGTCCCCACTATTAGGGTTAGTTTGGGACAAGTTATACCTACATAATAAATGTTAGAAATTAATTAATAATAAATATAGCTATACTATTATACCCTCTATCTTAGCCCCATCATTTAAGACATCTCTATATCAGGATTGATAACCCTCTTGAGGATCATTAGGTCCCCAGTTATTTCTCCATCTCATATGAAGTACTCCCTTTAAGGTCCTTCCTAGAAGACACATTATCTATCCTAAGCCCTTATTACATACGCATATGTTAACACTAATGGAGTATTCTAGCTTTATAAGTGAATTAAGAGCACTCTCTTGATCTTAAATCATTAACTACTAAGTTATGTGTGTTATCTATTTCAAAATCCACCTTTACATATAAATATGTATATGCATAAATTATCCACAAGTGTGATCAATTAATATAAGTAAATTTATAATTATAATTAAAAAAATATAATCCATAAAGATACTATTTTTACCTTCCTCTTTGCTTGGTCCATTTGGTTCTATCCTTAGTCCACCCTTTTTGTTTCTTCTTTTCCAAGAGCCACAACCTTTCATAATATAAATCCTTTGAAAAGTCACAATAGTTCATAGTTATGATCCTTTTGAAAGTCAAAAAATTTCATTATCAAGACCCTTAGATAAGTCCAAATACTTTATAATTAAAAAATTTCAAAGAGTCACAACTATTTATAATTACAACACTTTGAAAGGTTCACATCCTTGCAATATCATTGATACCTTTTTAGAAAGTCACTTTTTTCATTTTCTTTATATTACATTCATCTTCCATTTTTTTTCTTTTTGAACTCCTATCTTATCCTCTTCTTTTTTCCTTCTCTAAAATAAACTCTCCTCCCTTTTATATCTTAATTTCAAGGATTCATGTCTATTTACAAAATATCCCTTGAATTTTCATTAGTTTTAGTTAATTCATATTATTCTATGTTATATTATTTATTTACTTATTTTTATTTATTGTTAAATTCTATTTACAAAGTTAATACACTTTCTACAATATTTTAGGTTAAGGTAAAAATAGGTTTTGAGGGGACTCAAGACCACTTACAACAAGAAGAAAGATAAATAATAAGGAAACCCAAGTTTTATAAGGACCTGAAATCTATTTTCACAAATACAACATTAAACCAAGTTTTACAGGAACCTAGAACCACCAAAATAAACTATCCAAAGTTCAAAACTAGGTTTTACAAGGAACTTGAACCTAAAATAAAATATATATAACAAAACTAGAAATGAAACAAAATAAGACAACTAGGGCTAGCTGACTAGCCTAAGGCCAGATAATAGGGACCAAAACCAACAACTAAATTAATTCTTTAATAACCTTTTCTAAATCCTTGCCATCCTCCATAGTACCCTATAGAATGTCATCAACAATAGATCCATGGACATCAATCAAAAAATTATTCATACTTTGTCTTGTTCTTTTGCTAGGACTACCCAAAATCTTGACAATAACAATAGTAGGGGACATAATCTCCTCATTTCTCCTTTTACCTAAACTTATAGTAGCCACACATATACTAGAAGTTAGCATGTCCACTCTTTTCCCACTATCTTTAACTAGTTTTTAAGGTTCCATTTCATAGGCCTTTGGCTTCTTAGGGATGTTCCCAACTTGGTTCTCCAACTAGTCCCTCTTTATTTTTTCTTCATCCAATTTTCTTTGTATATCTCCCATTTTTTTCTTAAGAATAATAATTTTATTATAGATCCAAGAGTCAACCTAGAGAGAGGCATCAACTTTCAACTTAGGCTTGTGGAGAAAAAGACAGCTTCACTATATTATTTTCATCTCTGGTCTCATCACTTGACCTTTTCTCTGAATTATTTGTCACTTCATGAGTTTCCTTAAGATGTAATTGATTTTCATTATTAAAACCCTTTTGATCCATCATCTTCTTCTAGTTCTCCTTATTTGAACTGTGATCATTAATGACAAGGACATTTACCTCTTCATTCTTCTCCTTGTTAGAGTCCATTAGGTTCTTGTTACCTTTTGCTCACCCGCCAAAGGTTTAAATTTTAAATGCTCAGCTCGTCCAACGGCTAGCCACGGAAATATTATTTTTTATGCCAAGATCAGACCTTATGATGTATTTTGTAGCTCGTAGGATCTTCTCCATCAGATTTCAGCAAGATCGACTATCGGCGCGATCTCACCATCGAGAACTACGCGAGAGTTAGCATCAGCGACATCACGCCCAATTGACACGTGTCTAGTGGGTCCGACGAGTAGGCTACAACAGAGGGTGAGTCAGGAAATTTTTTTGGCACCGTAGGCACTATGTCGCTATCGCATGCCGGTCAAAAAATCTCCATAGCGACATAGCGCCTGGCAGAAATGCTCATGTCGGCGGGCGACACGTTTCCACAGGCCGAAAGTTTCAAAACACGGCGAGGCGCTATGGTACCAATGGAAAACCAATGCATTTTCTGATGGTGACATAGCGCCCAAATGGAAAATCCACCATGGTGAGAAGCGACCAGGCAGGTTGGGTCCCAACAAGTACTTCGCATGAGCAGTCAGGAGCCCAGCGCCACGGTGGCGAATCAGATGTAGCCATGTATTCATCAGTGGGGTCAAGGCAATACAGACCCTCCAAGTTGGTGCTTTGTTAGACTAGGGAGGTGTTTCATTGGGCCAATAAAGAGCGACCACATCCCCCAAGTTAGAGTTCAGTCAGCGTCACCAGTACATGGAAAGGTAAGATCTCCACCGTCAGATCAGGGCCGATCAACGGCAGGCACCATCGCACTATAGAAGAGCTGCGCGAGTCTTATGTTAACGACATTGCGCCTGAAGGACACACGTCCTCATGGGTCCAAGGATGTCAGCAAGGACTAGTCAGACCATTGATACGTGGCTAGTTCTTATTCATCGATAAGCTGAGGGGAATGATCTTCCTTGCACACCGTCAGATCGATTCAGATCAGTGGACGGCACCATCTCGCTATGGCAGAGATGCACAAGTTTTAACATGGCGACACAGCAACCATCCGCCACGTGTTGGCAGGAATCAGGTCTTACCCATCAGTGTCAGGAGAACGAATCAAATGCTGACATGCGTTTAATAGGCCCAGTAGTTTCGAGAGGAATGGCAAGTCTTCACGATCGTCGGATCCGTAGGGATCTACGACTGGCATTGTCTCGCTATCAAGAACAACTCGGTAGATAACATCGATGACTTAGCACCCTTGCGCCATGTGTCCTGGCGGGACCGCATTCCATGCCGCCGGATGCTATTAGATTCAAGGTGACCGAGAAACCAATAAGCTGACGCCACATTTCGGCAAGCCCGATGAATCATAAAAGCAGGAGGGTCGCAGGAGGTCAGGTTTTGCGACCATCAGATTAGAATAGATCAACGGCAGTGCCATGTCACTTTGGTGAAGCTGCAAGATTTTTAGTATAGTGACATGGTGCCCTATTGGCACATGTCGGTAGGGTCAAGTCTCTCCAGGATGCATCGCTAAGGTTGTGCCAAGTAGAATGGGCCCAGTTGCAGATTAAAAAGTTCGCGGCAGGTCAAAAGTCTCACGACAGGAAGACTACATCGTCAAAAAGGTGTAACGATGGAGGTTAGTGTTACAGTGAATCAGGAATAGCCATGTGTGCTAGATCAAAATGTAGACATGAGGTGGCACTAGATCTTCAACATAGCTGGCGCAGTCAGGGGTTAAATTTTGAGCCGTCAGATCTGCAGAGATCAAGGGCAGGCACCATCGTGCTATGGGGAAATTGCGTGAGGTTTGCCATAGTGAGTTGGAGCTCTTCTGCCACATGTCCTTGGGGCCCAGGGGGGGATGTGCAGTTACCATCATAGTTACGATTGACAGTTAAGTTGCCAAGTCAATGATATAGTTTGGTTGGGGCATCGCAGTCACAGTTTGGTACCACCACGGATAGAGATAACTGTTGGGCACTATGTCGCTATTAGGAACTTCAGGGCATGGCACCCATAGCGACATAGCGCCCAGTCAAACATAAAGGTGTGGTCAGTGCGTGAAGAGGACTGCTAAGGTGGCAAAGGGGAAGAAAGTGATTGCCCCACATGGCCCAGTTAGCATGTGGACCTAGTTGACCTTTTTGACCCTACTATTTCGTGAACCAGAAAGGATAGAAATCATCTTTTTTATTTTTTTTGCCATGTATCTGATTTCATAATCAATTGCCACCAACTCAGAGTGAATATCAGGTGCAGAGGGACACTCCATCTATCCAGTCGATCCATCTACCATGTCAGGGAATGTTGTGGTGCCGTTTCTATCTTCTCCAGGCTCTTTCTCAGAAAGATATGAGATTTCTTGGTATGCAAGCCAGGATTCAATCAAATCTTCGATTGGATTCTCAAGATGGGAAGTTAATGCTAGTAGGTAGGAAGTAAATGTAACACAGAAATCTTCAAGTTATGCCTAATCTATAAAGGCAATTTTGTGATTTTGTTCCCGGGGGACTCTTCCTAATTTTCTCTACTACTACTTGCAAACTTGCAGTGCAGAATCCCTGTCTCTGAGCTACATAGCATCCTGTGTCATTCTCTTTAGTGGTCAATGTGTATGTGCTTCATTTTGCCTCTCATTGATGCATTATTGAGATTAGTGGTCCACATACTGTATCTATCTTTGGCCTACTGAATAATATACAAGTGAAATCTTCTTTTCTTGGTGTCATTTAGTTGGTTTCCTGATTTGTATGTGATTATTGATCGATATAAGTCTGGACGTGTATGACTTTTGGATGTCACCCTAGTTTTGCAGTGCATATATGGGCAGGAATGAGTCTGAACACTCTGTTTTGGTGCATCACAACCTTAGATTAGACTAGGTAGATTCGCTTTAGTGCTCTCTTTCTCCCTTTTCCCTCTAAGAATAGATAGATGCACCCTGACAGTAAGAGGAAGCCGGCCTTCTCCGGAGACTCAACCTCGTAGTTCAAGTCCCACAACTTGGAGGTTGTTTCCATGTTTCACTAGGTTGTCCTCACGCATAGGCCTTGGACAAGGGTGCAAACCTAAGTGACAATAGTTCTTGACATCAATAATTTCCTTTTTATTGGGTTAACAAGCTATCTTCCCATTCAAGGATCTTCTCGTAGTATTGGAAACACTCTACTTTTAATGGATAAATCACCTCAAATTGTTGGTTCCCTACCTACCCTTTGTTGTCTTTAATGATTTTCCTATCTTAGAAATTCTATGGCTATGGAGGCCTACTCCCTATTATTAGATAATAATTCCTACCCAAATATCTACCATAGAATAACAAGGCATCTCTCAATGTAAGAGATTCAATGCCTGCTCTATTAGATTCTTGCTTATTGTTATTGCAACATCCATCGATTGGGTTGGTTCAAGCTAGTGTAGGCCTTTTACTTTGGTTCAAAATATTTTCCTTCTTCCCCAAAGGTTTTGAAATTGGTTTTGACTCCAAATTCCCCTCTTTTCTATTTTCCCCATCATTATTAACTAGAGAGAAACCTTGACTACCAAAATATTCAACCAAGTTAGAACTAAGATCCCTAGTTTCTATTTCATTTTCATCCTCTTCATCTGCAATTTTCTCAAACTCCATGGCTTCCTCATTATCTTTCTTACTTTTCTCTACCTTAATCTCCTTATTTTTACCCTTACTATCACTATAACCCTCCTCAGTTTTCACAATATTATTTATAGCTTTCTTAGCACTCATCTTTTGATGAGGCTCATGACCAACAAATTTTATCTGCTTCTGCACAATAGGTGAGAGTTTCACTGCATTATTTCTATAGAAATTTTCAATTAACCAAATAATTCATTCATGGAGAATGGGCCTAGTTTCCTTCTTTCTATGGTCCTACAGACTATTTAGTAGAGAAAATTTCAAGTGGAAAGGGAAGGAAAACCTCTCTTTATACTGAAAATGGTTTAAAAAAACAAAATGGAATTTATGAACCCTTTTCAATCTACCATCCAAAATAAAATACTCATGGACACAAGATAAAAGGTCTTGCCAAATTACCTAAATTTGGTCCAGGTCATAGAAGTCCACTTTCTTCACTAGCCTTTTTTCCTCTACTTCCTTTTTGTGAAATTTCTTAAAAGCATCATTTGATATACTGGTTTCCTTTCTAAATTTTAAGCCCTCCATAGGAAGACCAGTTATCTCTGCTATAAAATTCTTAGTCAAATCCATTATTACCTCATGAAGTGTAATGCTTTCCTTGGACCAATTCTTGGAGAAGTAATCAGTAATGTGGGATTTGTAACTGTGCAACTTCTAAAATGTACGATGTCACTTTACCCTTCTTGAGAATCTCCCACACTACCCTTTTCACTTTCCATTCTTTGCAGCTAGATGACTCCTATTTCCTCAGCTCCCCACCATAGTGCAACCAAATCTGTAATTTCTTTGAAAAATGATAAGTTTCATAGGAGACGAGGTATTTTTAACCTCAATTAATCTTTTAACCCAAAAAATGTGCCAATTCCTTTTTATGATGACACAAAAGTACCTCCTTAAAATAAAATTATATTTTATAATAAAACCACCACTTCTCATAATAAACCATAAAATATCACATAGTATTTCCTTCAATTACATTAGTCATGTCATAATTAATGATCACCATCCACTAACTTTCCTTACTAAGTTTATCACTCCATGTTAGCTTTTCATCCCTGTAGGCAAGTTTATTAGCTATCCAATTAGCTACTTTAATGTATTCTCAGTAATGATGAGTTATGATGATTTTATCAAAAAATGTTATCAAAATTTTAATTTCCATAATACTTCCATCAATATTCCACGTAACCCTATTGTTATTATTCAAAATATTAACTATGTTTAAAGAATCCCTTTCCAACCATAAGTTCCTATAACTAGTTTCCACTGCCATCCTAATAGTATAAAGAGTAGCAATAGCTTCAGCCTTATGACTAGTTAAGTGACCAAGAGGGATAGCCACAACATTACCTACTCTACTCTTATGGTCTCCCAGGACTCCACCACACCCAACTCTTCCAAGGTTCCCTTTAGTAGAACCATCAAAATTAGCTTTCAACCAACCCAAAGGAGGGGATTTCCATATAATACCCTATCGATGATCATTATGTTTTCAACTGGTTCTTGTCATTTTCATTGGATTTATTCTATACACATAATCACTATTTTTATTCTAAAATATAAAATTCTCTTTAATAGCCCTAATAATATTTTGACTCACCACCCATTCAAGAGTTTCTTTATTTCTAAACATTTTGTTATTCTTTTGTTTCTAAAGACCCCAACAAATATGGGGGAGATATATATTCCAAAGAAATCCAATTTTAGTTCCTCTAATAGGATATTTTTAAAATAGAAAACACTCAACAATATTACTACGTTGCTCCCACAAAATACTCCAATATTGAAGGAGGGATCCCAAACATTTTGGCTATAATTACAATTCAAAAAAAGGTGATTCATGTTTTTAATTTCAATATTACATAGGGAACATTTTTTCACTATATTAATACCTCTTTTTTGAAGATTATCTAGAATTAACATTTTATTTTTGAAGCATAGTCCAAAAGAAGATATTAATTTTTGGGATAAGACCATTAATCATAGCTCTAGCCCATAGAGGGGGACTAACCTTCTCCTCAGATATAAAAGTAGAAGAAACCTTGAAATAACCACAAGCTTTAATCCCACACACTATAGTGTCCTCCTTGCCAGGATAGAGGTTGCATGAATTAAGGAAAATTTGAACATTGGAAAAAATTTGGTAAAACACAACAATATTAACCCATCCATTGTTAATTTAGTAGTTCCCCACAAACTCTCCAAAAACTTGGTTGCATTTTTCTATAGGTGAGATGTCATCAAAATCATCCAACAAAGGATGATCCAAAAGCCACTTATTTTCCCAAAATATAACCTTCATTCCATCCCCAAATTTCCACTTACAACCTTTATTCAAAATATTTAGACTCTTAAACAACTCCCCAAATAAAAAAGGAACTAGAGATAGTAGGGTAGGATAGAAAGTCAGAAATAATGGGAGCATTAGAAATGTACTTATGTCTCTAAATAGAGCTCTATTCTATCTTTGGTTTACAAACCTTTTCCTAATATATCAAGCACCATTCTCTTTTTATCTTTAGTTCCAAAACACAAAAAAACTCCATTGAATTTTATCAATTGCATCTGTGATTTTTTCTAGAATTTTGAATAGGATAAGTGCATAAGTAGGGAGAAGTTGGAGACTAGCCTTAAGTAAAGTAACTTTACCAACTTGACTCAGTATATTACTTTTCCAACTAGCTAATTTTTTGTGGAATTTCTTCACTATATCCTCCCAAAAGGATTCAGAAGGACTAAGCCCCAGAGGGAGACCAAGATAAGTGCTCAAAATGGAATCTATAGAACACCCTAGAATGTCAGCAATTTTTCTTTGTCTAAGAATAAGAGTGTTAATAAAAAATAGAGATCTCTTATCCTAATTAATTATTTTCCCAATGGTAGTAGAATAAAGATTCAAGACCTTTTTAAGATTTCTTGTCTTCCTAACATCAACTTTTCCCAAAAAAAGGTATTGTCCACAAATTGTACATGGGAAAAAAGAAGAGGATGTGAAGAAGGTCTCACACCTTAAATTTATCCTCTCAAAACCAACCTACCAATATACCTACAAAGACTATCATGCATAATAGTAAAAATAATAGGAGAATTAGGATCACCTTGCCTTAGACCCCTCGAAGGTATAAAAAAATAGAAGAACTCCCATTAACTAAGATAGCCAAAGAATAGGTAGACATAAGCTACATAACAAGCTTAAGAATTTGTTCACTAAAACCAAAAGAAAGTTAAACCTTTTGAAGAAAACTCTATTCAACTCTATTATAAGTTTTAGCTATATCCAACTTCATTACAAAAATTTGAGAATTAGAAAGAGATGAACCATGAATATTTTCTAGCATAGAAATAATAGAGTTCAAAATTTGTCTTCCAAGGGTAAAACCATTATATTGATAAAAAAATAAGGTTACTAAGTGTAATCACCTAAAAATGGTCATCTAGACTATTAGCCCCCTTTTCAACATTTTGGCTAAATTAATTTAATCACTTACCTAAGCCAAATTGCTAATAATCAATTTATTTGATTATAACCTATAGTTTGACTATGCTATCCTAAGTTCATTATTTGATTAAAAGAACATGTCCCCTTTTAATTAAATAAAACACCCCATTCTTCTAACCCACTTAAAGTGCACACATAAAGTCCTTTTTCTATTTTACAATTAAAAGAAAAGGCTTGTGAGACTTTTGTCTTATATGACAAGTCAACTTATATTCTATTGGTTGACTTGTGTGTGCACATGGATCACTCCTATTTTTGAATTCCACCGTTGATCATCCACCATCTTCATCTTGATCTCCACCGTCCATACATCTTTAAGAGGGAGAGAGCTTTCCCCCTCAAAGGATCCATCTTTTTTTGAATATTGTCATGCTGCAAGTTTTCTAACAGATTTCCTTGGAGCTTTGTGAAGAACTTCTCATTTTCTTGTCTCATTCTCTCATTTCCTTCATATTAGTCTTAAGATCATATTGCATGATAGTGTAGTTTCCTTTGCAAATAATTAGATCACATAGCTTAATAGCTAGATTTGTAATATTTCCATCTCATTTTTAGTATAGCTTGCATTGTGCATCTCATCCTAATATAGTTTCATTTTTGCATTGCATGACCCAATAGTTCTTTGACACTAGAACTCTTGCTCTTGTCTAAAGAATCTCTCATTTTGTGGTTTATTAGCAAGGGCTGTATTTCTAAGGCTCAGCTAAGAGCTCCTATATGCTCATTTGTATGCCCCTTGCACTCCATAACTAGGGAGCTCTAAGTCGGCATTCGAGCTTTCCAATCTATGGAGAACCTTGGATAGAATGATTTAGAGAAGTGCACCTTTCGAGTGTACATTTTTGGCGCCCACCGTGGGGCTGGACTGTACGTTTTGCCCTACCTTTTCTTGTTTTTGCTCACATTTTCCGTACTGCTCTATTTTTTCTTTTTTTTTACGATCGCAGTGTTGGGCAACATTTTTCCAGTATCGCGCGACAGTTCACAATACTGTCATGCGACACTTTTTTGGAAATAGTGTCACGGTCGCAGCCTATATATTGTCACCCTCTGTGCAGAATTATGTCGCACGGATAAAGTAAAACTGTCACCTAAACAAAAACTGGCGCCCTCCTATACTGCGAAGTATCTTGTGACTTTTGTTTAGCAAAAAGAATCGCCTGACATTTTTTTGCTCGTTCCTTGAGAGATTTGATCAAATTTCTTTGTAGCTAGCTTGCTGTCATCTTTAAGAAAATTTCTAAACTATTTTACAGAGGTTTAATTCATGATTTTTATGATTATTTTGTGCTAACTTATGGGCTAACGAGTTGTGCTTGCAGGTTGCCTTTTTTTTTTTGTGAAGAAAATATTGAAACCTTGCATACAAAAAGAATTCATGTCAAAGCTTCAAATGCGCAAGGGCTACTAACGTTGTTTGCAGAGCTACCTAAAGCATAAAAACTCAAACTTGCTTGATTTTTTTTTTTTTGTTTCCATGTGTGGCATTGAATAAATTGTTCATTTTTATAGGTACATAAAACTTGTGATTGGAGTCTTTTGGTAATAGGAGAGTATGCTCTTCACCCTTGTGGTGAATCAAAAATCTTGACTTGCTATTTGATTTCAAAAGCAAGGGGTAACTGAATCTTCCTGGCGTGTTTGGGAGAAAACGATTGGAATAGAAGAGTATGCTCTTCACCCTTGTGGTGAACCAGAAATCTTGACTTTCGAAAGTTGATCCACTTTATATAGTTAGAATCCTTTAGAGGGCCTACTCTCGGACAACCTGAGAGGGACGACCCAAGTGGAGACAAGCCGATTACCTGGCTCTTCCAACCCACTATAAACTCAAGGCTACCAAGGACACAAAACTTTGGTAGACATAGTGTTTGTCTTCGCCTAGTGTGATCGCTTATGGGATTTTGACCATAAGGAGATCACTAGGCAAGAATGCTTAAGGTACTCTTGTGATCGCGAGATCGGTTACTCATCATAAGGTGAGGTGTCCCATATTTGGGAGCAAGAGGGACACTATGAATGGAATCCTGATCTAAAAACCCTAAGTTAGTAACTACCCTTTTTAGCCGCTCAACTTCTTGGTGCAAGGATCGATCCTAGTGGACTACCCGGATCACCCCAAGATTTACACTCACCATATGTGTTCCCTTGGTTGTGCTTATGACACTTCCATGACAAAGCCAATATCTCTTGTGGGCAACCACTTGGTGTGAGGCGAAGGAGCATCAAGCGTGGGCTAAGTTGTTGAGTAATGAACCGTGACTCTAAGGTAGATTGCTTGGCTATTGTTTTTTGATGTTTTGACAAGTTTAACATTCTTGCAACATAAACATTCTAATAGAAAGTTGTTAGGAAGGTTGTTCTGATATCCCAAGTGCGTATTGACAAGGTTGTTTTTACCCTTGATCAATTGTTTTGAAGACATGTTACAACACTTACTATTTGCAAACCTTGCTGTTTACTGGTACAAGCTGAGACGAAACGCTGTCTGATTGAAACAACTGTCTGATTGACAAATTGAAACGAACTCCAAACCAAAAAATTGACTTTTTTTACACAAAGCTGGCACTCTGTTGCATTCTTTGATGAGAAATATCGCGTGACATTTTTTTTCAAAAATTATGTCACACGTCAGTAGAAAATTATGTCGCACTGTTTCTGATATTCCGTCGCACTTGGTATAAATATCTGTCGCTTGAACAAAAAGTATTGCACTGTTCTTGAAATTTTGTCACACGACATTATTTGCTGAACTTATGTTGCCCTCCTTTTGAGAAAGTATCGCCCAAAGTCATTTTGGGTGAAAAATAGAGTTTGTCGTCGAATTTGTTTGGTCTAAGGAGCATCACACTAGTCACCCTTGATCCTTGCCACGTATTAGTGTGTGAAGAGTTCATCCTAAGTTGAAAAGATGGGTTTAGTCCGTCGAATGTAAGTCTTGAAATGTCTTGATAAATCACTTGTCAAAATTCAGCTATTATTTTTCTAGCTATCCACTATTGAGCTTCTCGCTCGTCCACTCAGCTGGAGTCACCCGTGCTATAAGATCTTGAGCACTGTTTGACAAGCCATCTAATCACATTTTGAGACGTGACTAGTCCTGATCGTAAAAGCTTCAAATTTGGCTTGCTCTTCTTGTCCTACTAAATAAAGACAACTCTTTACACGCTGATCACAACTAGATATCAAGGTGGTAACGGTAGCCACACGCCTTTCATTTTCAAACAATTGTAAACACCACCCAAACTTCCTCACAAACAACCTTGTGATAAGAATCTTGAATTTGCTCAAACACAAATAGCTAACGTTCAGCACAACCCACTTTATAGTTTTGAAAATCCATTTGGTACGCCCTTTGAGACACCCGAGGGTACGAGTGGTATAGTCACTATGGTGCATACTGATGAAATTAAACATCGCTTAGAAGAACAAGCACGTGAAACCCAAAAGACTTTGGAGGCTATATACGCTATGGAGAGAGAAAATCAACAAGTTGAAACTGACAATCAGGCATGCTACGAAGGATATAAAGGAACTTGTCCTCGAAATCCCTTTGAAAATAATGATGGTAATCACACACCTCCAAGGACTCCTAAAGCTGCCGCTGGCACATGTCCTTCACCTAAACCATCTCATCATGATAGTGATGAAGAAGTAACTAGCGAAGATGTGATCAAATTTCAACAAGATGGCTTCACCCAAAAACTAATGCTCAGAGCTTTAGAGGAAAATGGAGACCAATACTTCCGATACATGGCAGCTAGGGGATGGAAACTCCCTCAAGGTTTTAATGTTGAACATATTATACCAAAACGAGAGCCCACTGAGGCTGAAATCTTAAGGGAAGAAATACAAGAACTAAGAAAACAATTTACACAACTGCAAACTTCAAAAGAGCCACCTAAGACATCATTTGTTGAATCAATTTGCGCTCTTCCATTTGATAGGAGTCTATACATGCTACCATTTCCTAAGGATATAGAGGTTCCTAAGTATGAAAAATACGATGGAAATGGTGACCCTCACGACCATGTGAGACATTTCTATGCTATTAGCATGGACTTTATGCATGAAGACACCTTTCTTATGCGTTTGTTCCCTAGAAGTCTAAGAGGAAAAGCTATGGAGTGGTTCACAAAATTGAGTCCTCCTCTTAAAACATTTGACGAACTTGCGCAACATTTCATCCAAAAATATTCGTACAACATTCAACATCCTGTGATAGTGCTAGACTTATGCAACATCAAACAAAAACCAGGAGAGACTTTTGCAATATACCTTCAACGATGGAGATCTTTATACTCTCGGTATCCTCGGCAAGTGCCTGAGGCTGAAAAAATTGACATCTTTGTCAACATGCTTGTACCCAAATTATACTTTGATCTAAGAAAATAGTTATTCACATCCTTCAACGCCATGGTGGAAAGTGCATATCGCATTGAGGATGTTGCTATCAAAAAAGGTGATATTGCCATAAACAAGGATAGAATTAACAATGGGAACAGTAAAGACAAAGGAAAACCTTGGAACAAAAACAAGTATGTTGTCAATGACGGAGTAGTGGACACTCCTAAGACTAAGGAACCTGCATTTAACCTTTCCAATGCCATCTATGCAGCAAAGCAACAAGAAGGTTCGAAACCAAAAACCTTTGACAAAGGCTCTAAATTTGCAAAGAAGCAATGTGTTTACACACCTATGGTCGAACCTTATGAAGTGGTTTTAAAAAGCTTAATTGCAAACAAATTGGTCACCTTGCTAGACAACTCACGTCCTTACGATCCACCCGTTAGACCTCCATGGTGGAGAGAAGATCATACTTGCAGCTATCACTGAAGTAAGGGACATAACACAGAGAATTGTTTCAAACTGAAAGATGTAATTCAAGACCTCATCGAAGCTGGCAAAGTTGTTATAGATGGCCTTGTTAAGAATACTGATCATAAGGCTTTCCAAAAACCATTAGCTGAATATGAAAAGGGTGAGACCTCAAGGGTAGCTGCCAAAAAGAATCATGATGCCAAAATCAGTTATGCTTACGCTGACACTGATAATATTATAAGCATGCTTGAGCCCATTGAGTATGTATGTATGACAAGCTCCAACAATGAAAACTAGCCAAATTATGATGCTGAAGATGAACGACCAAAAGTGGTCTTAAGGACACGATCCACTCCTCAAAATCATACTGGTACTAGACCCAAGGTGGTACTCCGGGTGGCTGAGTCTTCATCTTCTCAAGGTGAACCACTCAACGTTGTCACTAGAGGGAAATCTAAGGTTGTCATAAAAGTTGCTAATGATCCTAAAAATGCTTCATCATCTAAACAACCAATTACTTCCAAAATCTCCAACTATGATCTTGTTAGCCAACTGCAATGCACGCAAGCACAAATCTCCATTTTTGAATTGCTAGAGTTATCTCCTTTGCATAGGGATATCCTTGAGAAAGCTTTACGTGCTGCCAATGTTCCCACAGATATTGATGCAGAACAATTCCAAGCTATGGTGAACCACATCTCCTCGCCTCACTATCTCACCTTTTCTGAAGATGATGACCGAGCTCTCAGTCATCCCCATAACCTTGCTCTTCATATCGAAGTTCAAATATTTTGTACCCGCGTCCGTCGAGTCCTAATAGACAATGGTGCAGGTTTAAATATCATTTCGTTTAATGTAATCCAACAATTGGGCATGTCTAAATTTTCCATCGATCCTAAGCGCAAGATCACTATAAAGGCCTATGATGAGGTTGAAAGGCCTTCTAAAGGTCTAATTGTACTTTGAATCAGAGTTGGTCCATTTGAGAAGAATGTCATTTTCCAAGTCTTAGACATACCACTTGCATACAACTTGTTGTTGGGACAACCATGGATTCACGATATGCAAGCAGTACCCTCTACATACCATCAGTGCATTAAGTTCCCTTTTAATGGTACTGACGTGGTTGTCCCTGGTGACAACTCCATGTCTATCAACACATTATCTGCTACCAAAATGCTAGTCCCGCACAATCGCTCTTCTCATGAGCTAGCACCATCTTTCACAGAATGTGACCAAAAATTGAAAATGATGAGCCTTGGTATGGGCGAGTATACTTTGGATTCTATTGCTGCCTTACCAATTTCCCCTCAGTCTTATGGGAAACCACCTATTGCAAAGAAGTCTTCTGCTTCTGCTATGACACTTTTTGGAACTTTTGTGCAATCTTCCATACCACTGGAAGCAGAAAAGGAAGAACAAGGCATTAGGGACTAGATCTATAGAGAAGAGGAAGATGAGGAGGTTACAAAGACTACCCCTATTTCTCCCAAAAAATATGGAAAAGGTTATAAATTTTTGATAAAAATGGGCTACCAGGGCCATGGGTCCTTAATTGGTTGTAAGAACGCTCTAGTTGAACCTTTAAGTCACACTCAAGGTCATGATGCTCGAGACACCACTGGTCTAGGATTTGGGCTAGACAAAAATACACCAAACTGTAATCAAAGATTACTCATGTCTAGTGAATCGAAGGATGATGACTCTCCCGTAATTGCTACTACTGCACAAGACGAAGACTTTGTTCCTCTCACTTCCCTCCTTTGGGGAGAAGACATAGTTACTGCTAATAATGAAGAAGCTTCTACCTCCCAACAACAAGAACAAGAAGGGTCTACTTCTGAGGACATAAATAGAGGACAAATTAGGCAGAATATTGCTCATCTCATAGATAGGGGTCAAAGTATAGATTCTCATGAGTATGAGTGGGAAAGCCTCTTTGATGCATCTTGCGAGCTAGGGGTGGATGTCATTCATGCCTATGCAACCCAACCCGATGTAGTCAAACGGTCTAGTATGGGGTTAGATGAGTTTGACTCACAACATGTCTCAATGGATCACGCTAGTTCCTCTGGGACTATTCCTGAGCTGGACTCTTTTGCGACATTTTCTATAGGCTCAACTTCATAGGTCACCAGAGATGACTCCTTCCATATCAATCACATTGAAACTTCTCTCTCACTCTCACTAATTTACCCAGATCTCATAGATTGGTCTATCCAAAATCAAAAACCTAAAATACGGTCTTTCCAAAATGACTATGAGATCGCTTGTTATCTAAACGCAATTGAACCTATCATTTCTTCCACCAGCAAACCTGCGGTTAACATGACGGAATCAGATATCAAGTACCTTAGTCAAAAAATTAAAAGAAAAAATAAGCGACCAGACAGCAAAAACCACATTGTGGTGGTGTCTGACCCTCAAAAAAGTAAAAATAAAGACGTATCTAATGGTGAAAACCTCTCTGAGGCACCTACAGATGAGGTACTTGGTAGTCTGCCAAGCTATTTCCAAGATAGATCTTCGGTTCTAGTCGAACCTACACAGCCTATCAACTTGGGAATAGAAGAATGTCCTTAGGTTATCCAAGTAGCTCAATCTTTGTCAGACAAAGAAAATACACAGTTTGCTCAGTTCTTTCAAGACAAGAAGGTCAACTTCGCATGGACATACTCTGACATGCCAGGGCTTGATACAGATCTCATCATGCATCACTTATCAATCTCACCAGATGTCAAGCCTATCAAATAGAAGTTAAGAAAAATGCATCCACATGTGGTTCTACTGGTCAAGATAGAGTTAGAAAAACTATTGAATGCAAACTTCATTAGGGCCATTGATTATGCTGAGTGGATTTCCAACATTGTACCTGTCTCCAAGCATGACAAATCCATACGAGTCTATACTGATTTTAGAGATCTCAATAAAGCGTGCCCCAAGGATGACTTTCCACTACCAAACATCGATATGATAGTGGACATGACTGCGAGTTATGAGATGTACTCGCTCATGGATGGATTTTCTGGGTACAACCAAATAAAGATAGCTCTAGCAGACCAAGAAAAGATAGCCTTTACATGTGCACAAGGTACCTTTTTCTAGAATGTCATGCCTTTTGGGCTAAAAAATGTTGGCGCTACATATCAAAGAGCAATGACAACCATCTTTCATGATATGATGCATAAAAACATGGAAGACTATGTTGATGACACATTGGTGAAATCAAAGAAACAAGACACACATCTCAAAGACCTTAGTTTGATATTGGACTGTATGGAACAATTCCAACTTAGGTTGAATCCAAAAAAATGTGTCTTTGGTGTCACTTCTGGAAAATTGCTAGGTTATATCATTTTAGCAAAAGGCATTGAGGTTGACCCTAAAAAGGTCCAAGCTATCATGGATATGCCTCCACCAAAGACTATCAGTCAACTTAGAGGTCTGCAAGGATAGCTACAATCCATAAGAAGATTTATCTCTCAATTAGCTGATAAGGCTCAACCTTTCAATAAAAATCTCCATAAAGGATCTACTCATAGTTGGAATAGTGACTGTCAACAAAGCTTAGACCAAATCAAAGGCTACTTGGCAAAACTGCCAGTTTTGATGCCACCCATTCTGGGAAAACCTTTGATTCTGTACATTTCAGCTACGAATTCTTCTCTAGGAGCACTCTTAGCCCAAAGTGATGAGATGGGTAAAGAAAGAGCCATATACTATGTCAGTCAAACTTTGGTGGCTTATGAACTAAATTATACAAGTATAGAGAAGGCATGCCTTGCTGTGGTTTTTGCCTCCCAAAAACTTTGGCATTATATGTTGGCCCATACGGTTCACTTGATTGCCAAGATAGACCCTTTGAAATATTTATTAAGTAAAGCTGCACTTAATGGTCGCCTTGCTAAATGGATGATGATTCTTTCTAAATTTGACATTTAGTATGTTGAACGTAAGGCAATCAAAGGACAGGCCATAGCTGACCAGTTGGCTGACTTCCCACTTGAAGATGTAGCACCTATGCAAATTGAGTTTCCAGATGCCTCAATCATGAACATTACTGATAGAACGTGGAAGATGTGTTTTGATGGATCCCATACACAGAATGGAGCAGGATCAGGGGTGTTGTTTGTTTCCCCTCATGGTTATATGATCCCAAAGTCCTACAAATTATTGTTCCCATGTACAAGCAGTATTGCAGAGTATGAAGCATTAACAAATGGGATCAAAATGGCCCTTGAATGGCGAATAACTGAGCTACACATCTATGGTGATTCTCAACTGGTTGTGAACCAAGTGAATAATGAATATCAAACAAAGGATGATAAATTGATCCCTTATAAAAAGTTGATAGATGCTCTAAGGAATTATTTTACCTTTGTAACATTCCAACAAATTCCTAGAGCAAAAAACAAGGCTGCTGATGCTATGGCCACCTTAGCATCTATCCTCCAATTACAAGAACATGAATTACAATTTGAGTTCCTGGTGGATGAATTGCGTCATCCAGCCTATGATTCCTCAGATAACCAGGTGATCTACACTATTGTGGGTCATTATTCCTCCTGCTATGTGGCTATTTTCTCCTACCTACGTGATTAGGTTATTCTTGAAACCTTCACGCACAACCAAAAATGCCAACTCCTTCATAATGCTTCACACTACACTTTGGTCTCTGGTGACTTGTATAGGAAGGGTCTAGACAGAATGTTGCTTAGGTGTTTAGAGCTAGAAGAGTTCGAGAAGGCACTTGTCAAAGTCCATGATGGCATTTGTGGGGCGCATTCTAATGGCCTTGCACTTGCCCAAAAACTACTTAGGATGAGTTATTACTGGCCCACCATGCAAGCTGATACTGTGCGCTATGCAAAGTCCTGTTAGAAATGTCAGCTCCATGGAAACTTGATACATGCTCTTGGGCGAGAATTAATCCATTCCATGACATACTGGCCATTTTAGCAATGGGCCTTTGACTCACATCATTTGCCGATTATCCCATCCTCTATTGTTATGGATAATGGAGGGCAGTTCAAGAATAAGGACTTAAAACAGCTATGCAAAAAGTTTCAAATTAAACAACACTGGTCCTCCATTTACTATCCCAAGGGAATGGCCAAGCTGAGGCCTCTAATAAAACACTACTGAAAATCCTACACCGCATAGTTCACAAGTCTGGGAAAGATTGGCACTTGCAAATAAATTCAGCACTTTGGGCCTATAGAACCTCTATTCGTACTTCTATAGGGGCTACACCCTTTTCTCTAGTCTATGGCTCTGAGGCTGTTCTCCCATTAGAAGTCAAGATACCTTCTTTGCACGTCTCCTTACATGGGTTAATAACTGATGAAGATCATAGAGCTATGAGAGTACAGGAATTAGAGACTCTGGATGAATGGTGCAAGGCTACTTTTGATCACATGAGAGCTTATCAGAAGTGCATGTCTACACAATATAACAAAAAGTTTCACCCTCATGAGTTCCAAGTTGGTGAACTTTTTCTTAGAGAGAATCTCAAAAATCAGCAAAATCAAGAACAGAAAGGGAAATTTGAACCTAACTGGTTGGGTCCTTACATTATCACAGCAGCATTTGGGTCTGGTGCTTACTAGTTGTCTACTTCAGAAGGTGAAGAACTTGCAGAACCTATCAACATCCTACACTTGAAGAAGTTCTATACTTAGAGGCTTGCTGCTCAGCTATCTTGTATATATCTATGAGCTTGAAAAAATCCTAAAAATCAAAAAATGTCCTGAAAAAATGATCATCTTAGTGAAAACCTCACTTTGATGTATCACCCAAAAAAAAAAAAAAAAAAAAACTGAAAAAAATTTGTCAAGTGGTGAAAACCTGGAAACAGGCGCTACTTGAAACCCTCGCACCTATGTCTATCAGTCTCAATCACCTATTTTGCTACACATTTCCTAGCTTGGAATTGTTTCTTGTCCTTCTCACAGGGGCATAACTACTTAGCCTTTTGAGGTATTCTTGTGCATTAGGGTTTCTTTGACAACTCACAAAATAGTGTTTCTCAACACTTCCCCCACCTTGACATCAAGTGTTTTTCAACACTTTTCAGATAGTTTACCTAGGGTCTTCGATGTCGCAATATTTCTCACTATCAGAATCAAGTCTTGAAGAAATGGCCAAGTGACTTACACACATGCACTTTAACACTTAAACGACTGAGCTATGCTGATTTTTATCTACTTTGTGTGCTGTCTATGATGATTTCTTTTCCATGTGTTCCCTCCCTAATAGTCTTTCGAGGATGTCATTGACTAGAAGACTGGGGGCATGGGGCATGTCTTCTTGATTTATGCTTGTGGGTATACTTTGTTTGTCTATAGTGTTGTAAGCATTCGTGCTTGTCCTATTCAACACGTTGACTTACAAATGTATCATCCTTGACTATTTTGTAAGACCTCACTCAGGGTTATCTTGGCGCTTATACCTTGGTACAAGTATGATCTTCCTAAATTAAACTTAGGGAATCTAATCATGTAGTTATCTTGACTTATATGTCTCTGATGCTTAGATTGGATTTCCACATACCTATCTGATATCAATCATATTCATATCCTCATAGTTATACTAGTGATGGTTGTATGATCTCATGATGTCCCTAATAAATGCTCAATGATAAAATTAAGAGTCTAAATGTTATGTGCTTCTTTCTGGTAAACCACTTTGCATATTAGCTTGCATTTTAGGTTCATTTTCTAGCTTAGTCTTGCATTCTTGCATATGGGGAAACCTCTCTCTTCATCTTTTTGTGGACATATCAGCTAACTCCTTTCATATATTTCTTTACTTTCTTCCTGTTCATGTCTTTTCACCTTCTTAATCTTTCGCTACATTTCTTTGCTAAACCTGTCATCACAAGGGGTTAATCCAAAAAAATCATCACATACGATCTATCCAAGTGTCACATTTTCACAAAAACATTTAAATCTATACCACCCATATGAGAGATAAAAAACAATACACATAAGCATATACACATGCATGAGCTGGAAACAAAAAATAGAAACATCACATGAAAGTTGAAAACATACATTTTTGAGACAAGTACACAAGAATATCGATAAACCTAGTATCTCATATATATATCAAATGTGTCATTATACATATAAAAATGTGAGATCCAAAATTTGGATATATGTCTCAAAAATACATAAGGTAAAAATCAAAACACAATGTCATGTCTGACTGCCACCCTCTGCGGCTGGTGCTGGCCCTGGTGGAGGAGCCAGTCTCCTATCTGGTGCCTGCACTGCACCCTCTGATCTGCCTACTCACTCTTAATAATCAGGAAGACCCTGTCCTAGTGGTACCACACTCCTATAGGTGGCATAATAGTATGCAGCTCGGGCACCATGACGCGCTGCCTCTCATCTCCCAGCATCCCGCTCTCGGCATAGCTCATCTGCTCGTGCTCACTCATCCATCAGCTGCTGATCCCATACTGCAATAGTCACTCAAAGTGCCTGCATCTCTGCCTCCAAGGCACAGATCCTCGCACCCTGCTCCTCTCCTCCTGCTGGCTGCTCTGCAGGTGCCTCTACCCCCGCCGCTCGCCACCTCCTCAAGGGCACCTCCTCCTCTCCTCTTGCTGGCTGCTCTGCAAGTGCCTCTACCCTCACCACTCACCACCTCCTCAAGGGCACCTCCTCCTCCTCAGACTCCAAGGACTCCTCTGCCGCATGCCTCACCTGCGCTCGCATCGTCCTCTGCCCTACTCAGGAACTCTCCCCCTCCATCTGCCTCCCCCCTCTCCCTCCTCCTTCACCTCCTCCTCCTCTATCGCCACCTCCACCTCCCACTCCTATAGGTGCTACATCTGGATGTGTGAATTGGGGGAATGGGTGTCTCTACATCTCATAAAGATACCCCAGATCAGCCCCTGCATCTGCCACATCTGGGCGATAATCCCAGGGAGTCACCACTAATGTTGCGATATCCTGAACTATTGTATGATAGTCCAGCATCGACAACTATCCCAATCCCTCATCTATGTGCATTTGGGCATAGGTAGTAGTCTCCACTGATACCACCTATCACTCTGCAAAATGTCGCCATACGCAACTGATCACAAACTGCTCCACAATATCTGTGCTCTAACCCACCAGCGGTCTGCTATACTGCATGTAATCTAACTCCCATGAATCTGACCATCACTGACACTCTCGGTATGGTCACCATGTGAATGTTGTCAGCTCATCAAACACATGTTGGTAATAGGTCACATCTCCACTATGCGTCTGTGGGATGAAACCTCTATAACAAAAAATGTACGGCTGGCTGCACTCTCGTGGCTACACCCGTGGTAGGATCACAGCAATGTGCTCCCAAGCCCAGATCTGCGCTAACACTGCTCCACATGCCCATGATCCACCCTCATGATATACTATCTCATGAAGCTCGTGGTACATCTCTGCCAATATCGCAGGCCCCCATGCCATCCTATGTGGTTGGGAGATTAGATCATATAGCAGCTGACCCCATCCTAGTGGAAAGCCCTTCTGGCCTCGGTCTGTCACTAGGGCTTGGGCTACCAAAGAACATAACAAGCTTGGTAAAGGATAATCATATCCATACTTAGTCATCAATCTCTCCCAACTCAGGTGACGATCCAGAATGGTCACATCCTGGAAAAGCTCCTGCACTCACACTCATCCCTCTGTCGGGGTCGTATCATAGTACACCTGTGCCATCATAAAAACTTCACATCAGTACACCTGGCATCCAACATTGAAATGGATAAATCAACAAACTACTAACCAAGTAACTTACCAGCTCGCCATGGCATGGCACTCGCAAAATGCGATATACATCCTCCAAGGTAATCGATGCCTCATCGATCGGTAAGTGAAAGGTGTTATGCTCGCTATGCCACCTCTCTGCCAGCGCAGACAACAAACTATGGTTTGCCCAAATATGGGGCATCCGTACAACCTAGTGCAAGCCCATAGCCACTAGTGCAATCTGCTCCTCATCGCTCAAATGCTGCACAAAGCGCAAACCAACCACCCTGGGAGCTCTAATCTGTAATGCCAAGAATACCTCCTGTCCAGGTAAAAAAAGCAATCATTAGTAATAGTCACATGATGAAAAAAAGCATTCAAAAAAATAACAAAACTCTCTGTACGACACTTTTTACAAAGAGAGTGCAACACTCTTTTTGAAATAGTTTCGCGCGACATTTTTTACATGGTAGTGCGACATTTTTATGTCATGCAACATTTCGCACGATGTCATGCGACATTTGGGTGTGGCTCATGCGACACATTTTCTCGAACGGTGCGACACTTTTTTTGAAAAAAAGTGTCGCACGATAATATTTCTGAATCTGTGTGATACTTTAAAAAGTATCGTGCGACTTTTTCTCAAAAAGTTTGAAAACGTGCGAAAAACTCACAAAAAGCTCGAAAAAGCAACAAAAAGATAGTCACTTACCAGCGCCCCATATCGCTCTGGCCGGTTGTGCAACCGGTTGCACTCGAAATGGTGTCGATGAAGAGGAATGTTTGCCTGAGCCATGATGCTATGTGGACCACACAAAATCTCTCAAATCACAAAAAGACAAATGAATAGTGAAAATGACACTTGGACCCCTTTTATAGCCTCCAACCTCATTTTGACCTAATTTTTTACTCCTCAAAATTGTGCAAAAATTGCACCCCTAGCTAATTTCGACATCTTGAATCCATTTTTGGGATCAAAATTGAAATCCGAGTTCATCTTAATGGTCAAAATCACATTTTAAAATTTTACCTTCTTCTGAGCAGTTAGCTGACCGTTTGAGGTCTAATCTTTGAATCGTCGTTGGGGCATCTTCATTTCTTCATTTCTTGATCATTTCTATGCTTCATATCTACTTCTAGTCACTTTTTCACATCTAAATCATATTTCAACTAGATTTGACCTAATTTTTATGCTATATCGTTCAAGGTCAACTCTAGTCAAACTGGGGCATTTTATCAATTTTTTTTTATAGTCATTCTTGAGTTCTAATCATCTATCTATCATCTTGGACATTGACATATTCTAATTTTCTCATGTCTAGCCAAATTCTGCATTCCCTTACCTCATTTCAATTCTGATCCCGAGGGGGCAGAAATACTCTATTGTTGATTGTTACAGCTATCTATTTCTTAGGAGCATTTGTTTGACCTTATCACTTGCTCTCAATCTATTCACTTTGCTAGATGTTAGAATTATTTTCGGATCCTAACATCATCTTCCTAATGTTCAATACTACCGCTATCGGGCTATGCATTTAGGACTTGCTATCTATTTTTGCATTTCATTCTTTGGAATCAGATATCTATATCTATCATTGCCTACTTGGCTTCAATTTTCTTTGACATAATGTGTTCCCAGATCAATCACGCATTAGTCAAAGAGGGGCAAATGTAATCA
This sequence comes from Cupressus sempervirens, assembly GCA_028749045.1. NCBI lineage: Eukaryota > Viridiplantae > Streptophyta > Pinopsida > Cupressales > Cupressaceae > Cupressus > Cupressus sempervirens. Next base: position 265,020,717 of record CM053788.1, on the reverse strand, counting down.
CCTAAAAATGGTCATCTAGACTATTAGCCCCCTTTTCAACATTTTGGCTAAATTAATTTAATCACTTACCTAAGCCAAATTGCTAATAATCAATTTATTTGATTATAACCTATAGTTTGACTATGCTATCCTAAGTTCATTATTTGATTAAAAGAACATGTCCCCTTTTAATTAAATAAAACACCCCATTCTTTTAACCCACTTAAAGTGCACACATAAAGTCCTTTTTCTATTTTACAATTAAAAGAAAAGGCTTGTGAGACTTTTGTCTTATATGACAAGTCAACTTATATTCTATTGGTTGACTTGTGTGTGCACATGGATCACTCCTATTTTTGAATTCCACCGTTGATCATCCACCATCTTCATCTTGATCTCCACCATCCATACATCTTTAAGAGGGAGAGAGCTTTCCCCCTCAAAGGATCCATCTTTTTTTGAATATTGTCATGCTGCAGGTTTTCTAACAGGTTTCTTTGGATCTTTGTGGAGAACTTCTCATTTTCTTGTCTCATTCTCTCATTTCCTTCATATTAGTCTTAACATCATATTGCATGATAGTGTAGTTTCCTTTGCAAATAATTAGATCACATAGCTTAATAGCTGGATTTGTAACATTTCCATCTCATTTTTAGTATAGCTTGCATTGTGCATCTCATCCTAATATAGTTTCATTTTTGCATTGCATGACCCAAGAGTTCTTTGACACTAGCACTCTTGCTCTTGTCTAAAGAATCTCCCATTTTGTGTTTTATTAGCAAGGGCTATATTTCTAAGGCTCAGCTGAGAGCTCCTATATGCTCATTTGTATGCCCCTTGCACTCCATAACTAGGGAGCTCTAAGTCGGCATTTGATCTTTCCAATCTATGGAGAACCTCAGATAGAATGATTTAGAGAAGTGCACCTTTCAAGTGTACACTAAGGATAACCAAAAATCGTAGGGTAAGAACTTTAGAGATAATTTTGTAAATAAAATTAAAAAGGCTAATGGGTCTAAAATGTTTAGGGGAGTTAGCTCCACACTTCTTTGGGATAAGACAAAGGAATGTAGAATTAATCTCCTTAAGAATTTTTTTCTCCAAAAAATTCTTTCACTACATAGTAAACATCTTTACCAACCACTTCCCAAAATTTCTAGAAGAAAAGCATTGGAAAACCATATGGGCTAGGAGATTTATCTCCTTCAAAGGAACATACAACTTTATAAATTTCATTCCTAGAAGGAATAGATTTCATCATTTTTTTATGCTCATTACTAACCACTTGAGGAATAGCTTCAAGAAGTTCCATCTATTTAGTTCCATCAACATTAGGGCCTAAAGATAGAAGAGATGAGAAATAGGAAACCATTTATCTAGATATTTCATTTTCATTAGTTATTATATATCTTCCCCTAGAAAGGCTAGAATATGGTTCTTAGCTCTATGTTTCAACATAGAAAGATGAAATTTTTTAGTTTTTTTGTCACCTTTTTCAAGCCATATTGACCTAGATCTCTACCTCCAAAAGTTTTTCTCTTTAGAAATAATATCATGGTATTTTACCACCTTTTCATTTTCTTCTTTAACTAGGTCCTCCAAGTAATCTTTCACCTGAATTTTATCTTGGATAATTCATAATTCATCATTTAGATTTGATTCTCTCTCAAAGATATTCCCAAAAGAGTTATTATTCCATTCTCTCACCTTTTTCTTAACTTTCTTAAGTTTGGAAGAAACAAAAAACTACCTTCAATATTAATGTTCCACCATTTTTCTAGTAAAGAATAAAAATGTGGATGTTGCATCCATATTTTTTACCTAAATGGGAAATTATTCCTAGCTTGAAAAGGATCTACCTTAAATTCGAGTAGAAAGTGGTTAGAGGTAATCTTTTGAATAGCAAAAAGTGAACAAACACAATCACAAGTCTGGTCCAAAGAAATAAGGACTTTGTCTAGGTGGGCTTGAATACAGTCATTTCCAACTCTTTTATTTCTCCATGTAAAGTTAATACTTTGGAGTTCCATATACATTAATCCTTCTTTATTAATGAAATCCATGAGATCCAATCTACCTTCCAAATGATTAGTATTTCCTCTATATTTTTTTTCATGTTTATAGAGAGGAATATTAAAATTTGCCAACATTAACCATTTACCATTATAGTCTAAACTCAAGCTTAGATAGAGAATCCCAAACTTTTTTTCTAGCAATTTTGTTATTAAGAGCATATATGTTAACTACATACTAGTAGTTACCCTGAGATAAATTTTGTATCTTGACCACAATAAAGTGCTTATTGGCATCCATTAGGGTACCAAAAAATATTGAATTCTTCCACATGATTAGTCTTCCTCCTGATGCTCCTTCAGAACTACTCACAATAAGACCATAGTTATTAAAATATTTTAAACTTTCACCTTTACCTTTCTCCATCTTCGTCTCTTGGATCACCATAATGTCAAGTTTATCGTCCCTACTAAAATTTCTAACTATATCTAATTTATGGATGTTATTCATCCCCCTTACATTCTAGGTAATGATTTTCATTGGTTTTTAGGGGTAAATTCCATAATAGTTGTTTGCTTCCCATCAACAATATTTTTCAAGCTTTCTGTTTCTCTCTAATTTTTGGATGCCTTTTTACCAGATTGCTCTGGGGTTCCAACATTTAGTTTCAATTTAAGAGATCTTATTTCTAGTTTACTTCTTCAAGTAGCTACTCATAAAGGCATAATAGGTGTGATTATATTTTTAGTCTTTTTTCTTTGTCCAAGTTTTTGTTTAAATTCTTCCTTACCTACTTTCTTGTCCATTTGGTTAGAAGGAGGTTTGAACATATTCAAAGACATCTCTTAAAAAAGAGGTTTCGACAAAGGGATATTTCCTCCATCTAGAGAATCCTCCAAAAAGTTATTCAATAAATCTTCCAACTGTCCATTCACTTCCACTAAGATTTCTCCTTCCTCAAATCTCCTATCCCATCCACTTTATCCAGATCCTCAACATAATTTTGATAAATGACCATCCAATTATGTATTATTCTCAATTTCTCAATATCCTGAGTAGAGGATAAAGGTATCACTTCATCATTATTCTTACCTTTATCCTCCAACTTCTACTTTCTATCATTAGACTGAGGTCTAAGAATATCTTCAATTTGTTGACCCTTTGGAATAAATTTTCTAGTTAAAACTTTAGGTTTCCAAACTCTTTTTTGAACCTTTTTTTCTACAATCAACACCTTTTTCTTATTTTTAAGTTTCAGAGGCCATTTTTAGTTCAATGATCCATTTTTTTGCCAAAAAAAATGCATTAGGGAGGTCTTCAAAAATAACCTCTTTTGACCATTTTTCCAATTTTGAGTTGATTTCCACCTTCTAAGGAAGGTCCTTCAGGTGTACTACCTTGACATAGATCCTAGCAAACAATACTTTAGATCTAGAGGCAGTCATATGATCAGTGGCAATGATCTCTCCAAAGGTCCCAACATCCCCTTAGAATTATTTTCATGCTAAAACTCAAGTGGGTGACCTAGGAATCTTACTCATGTAGGAGTCACGAGAAAGAATGTATCTAAGAGGTCCATATTTGGTTTCCATTTTTTAATTTTTAATGAACTATTTCCAAATAACCATGGTCCACCACATAAAACCATATTCATATCCTCCTTACAAGTAAATAAAAAGGAGGAAAACCTTAGACATTAAAGCAATGTCAACCTAACCTTGGAGGATCCATTTCCTTTTAATCATATTTCTTAAGGTTTCTATATCTAGATGGGGTCCCAAAAATTTCCCAACTAGGGTTAACTGCATAGAAGAAATAGAATAATTGACTATCAGGTGAGGGACAAAAATTTGAAACTTACCTTTCTCCAACATGAGAAGTAATAGGAGGAAAGGTTGACTTGCCCCCTGGTCTTCTCCCAAATAAAGAAGACCACTTTCTTTGACCAACTTCATCCTTCTCCTTGTTTTGCTCCCCATCAAAGGATCCTTTGAATTCCTTATATACCATAGAGGAAGGGCCCCCTTTCAAAATTTTCTCAAGTGGGTCCCTTATAGGGGCAAGGATATCAGTCAAAGGATCTGATGAAAGTTATAATTGCCATGCCTTCTTAAACCAAAGCCCAGCAAGACTTTATCTTCTTCCTACTCCAAATTTCCATTTGATCCATTACTAGTATCCAGAACCACATTGCATGAAAAACCCTTGGCAATATCCATAGCCAAATTCCCACCTACAAAATTCTCTATCAAAACCATACTTTCTACAATATTATCTCTTGTATTTAATTTTATTTATTTATATATTCAATTTTATTTTATTACTTTCCAATTATTTAAAATATCATACCAAATATTATTTAATTGATAAATGACATTAAATAATGAAGGCATAACATCCATTTGCAAGTTTGAATCATAACATCTTTTTTGAATGGAGCTTTTGGGCAAGAATGTGGTTGCAGGTAACAAAAATAGAGATGCATCCTATCACCTAGAAGGAATTAACAAGGAAAAAGTGGATGCTAATGATGAAAAGTAAGTGGACACTCAAAAGGTATAGAGAGATGTCCTCTGCAACCCTACTAACCAAGGGTTTACTAGGGCCCTACTTCAGTACCCTAGAAGGGAGGGTCCTTCACATACAATCTATTAGAATTTTAAGGTTCCACATGATTCTAGGTTGAAGGATAATATAGAAGATGCTAAGGGAAGGAAATGATCATCATGTTTTGTTAAGAGGCTTGTGGGTAAGTCATGTTTCCCCTCCATTGTTTCAAAATCTCACTAGTAGAAAGGTGAGTTCTAAATATTTGTGTCAGACCCCATTGTTGATTATTCTATTTCATCTATGAAATTTACATTTGTTTTAAATGTTGGAAATATAATGTAGGCTAGGTTAATAAGAGGGGAGGGGTGAATTAGGAACTAATAAAACTTTAACTTATTTCACTAATTAATCCTTCATATATTATTCTAATCTAATTGCATGCATGAAATAATGAGAGCAATAAAACATTCATAACACTTTGACACAAGATATGGTGACCCAAAAACCTTCTAATTAGAAACTAAAAATGGGGTGGGGTTGATACCCACAAGCTTTAGTACTATAGCATAAAGTTGGCCTATTATGTCTTATAGTTGACCACTTTTGGTGATCTTCTCTATTAGGAGCAATAAGGTCTGTGAGGTCCACTTTGTTAAAGGATTTACAAACATACAATGAAGTATGCACTCTATTAGGAGATTTAGAAAAAGATGATTAAGTCCACCTGGTTAAAGGATTTTTTTGATGCACCTATTGGGATGAATCAGTGGTTGATCTTTGATCTATAACTATGATTTGTTGAATGTGATTCCTTGAAATAAAATGATCACTTGACTATGATAGATAAGTCTCAATTGTACCATATATTTCTTGTAGCCTTTAATTCACACTCTTCTTCTTATACTTATTCACATACTCAAATGAATTACATTCTTGGATATGATACAATACATTAAAAATATATCAATACAATTAACTACATATTGGAGTTGGATACAATACTAAATTCATCATTATTCACAAAGTTGGGCCATTATTGTAACTTAGGTTTAGAAGACAAAATCAGTGACATTCTGACACTTGGAAAATAGTATCAATGCTCAACATGCTCTAACACTCAGTTAAAGTTGAAGCTCAGTCCATACTAATCACTTTGAGTAGTACGAACTCAATCATCTCTATATGACTTGGTGAACACTGAGAAACTTGGTAGATGCCAAATCACTTGGTTGGCACTACATGACTCAATCAACACTGGATTCAATTCATTAACACTGTGATCTTGGTAGACAATGCAGAACTTGGATAACACTACAAAGATTAGTTAACATTAAGATCTTCATCACTTGTATTGGATAGCTTGGTATACACTGCTATGCTCAGGCTATATTATAAACTATCTTAGATGCTTAGTAGACACTGCAAATCTTGACATGAACTACATTATGGCTACTTAGCTTGGTAGCAATTGAAACACTTGGTTAACACTGTTGGATGAATGATAAGGTCAGTAGCAATGTAACCAACTGACTAAGTGTTAAGTCATTAATAGATAAATTGACTTTAATGTCAACAATATCCCTCTCTGAAATTAGTGACAAAACCACTTATCATTTCACAATTTGAATTCTCAAAATTACAAGTCAAAAAATTCCTTTATCAACATTTTTTGTCCTCAACTCAATTTTGAGTTACTATTGTTGTAGCTTGGTAAATTACTCTATTTTTTTGATTTTTCAAAATTACTTTTGTAAAAATTTTACTTCTTAGTTGTATATTACTACTCCTCCATACATATATCTCTCTATACAAATAACTAGAGTATGATAATCTACATAATTTTTTTCTCCCCTTTATCAATAATATTCTTGTTCTTATTATTAATAAACATACATATCTTCTCCCATAATCTATACAAATGATCTTCTTCTCCCCCTTTTTAACATAAATTCCAAGGGTGTATAATATCTACAAGTTAATACCAAAATATGACAAGAAATCAGTGTGTACCTTCAAAATGATTGACATAGTCTTGTACCAATTCTCTTGTAATACCTTACTTGATTACAAGGTTATCTATACCTCTATTAATAGTTCCATCATGTGGTTAGCTATGGAGAAGTTTTTGTCATTGATGAGTGTCTTTGCATGTGCAATGTGCTTTTGTAGTGTATCCATGTTTGTAAGAATCATGCCCTGAATTTCTCCAAGTGTGGACCTAATTCTAGCTTCTTCCGTCAACAATTCTTCTTGTAGATATGGTAAATATCTTGTCTTTGTAAATTGTGTAGAACTACAACTAGGATGAAGTGACAACTGGTGTGCACTTGCCTTCATATCCTCATCTATCTTGGATAATTTATCCTTGATCTCCTTTTTGAAGATAGATGTGTCACTCAACTTGACAAATAATGAAACAAACTTACTGATAGATGTTTCTAGTGAAGTAGGAATGGTAGACAACTTTTCTTGATCAATAACAATCTTCTATGCTACTTGCTCCAAAACTTGATTTTCAAATTTTCTCTTAGCTTGCTGCAATAATTTTTCTTATCCATTCAATTCTTTATTGTACTTGTGGCCAATTTCAACTAACTGATCTAGAATAGGTTTTTTTCCCATCAACCTCAATATTTAGAGCATCAATAAATATGCTCTTTATGTCCTCGAGGAATTAATTAATCTTTTTCCTCTCTTCTCTAAGCTTCTTCCACTTATCCCTCTTCTTCCAAAGTTCTCCAATGGTATCCATCTCTTCCAGAGTGAGGTTAGAGGTATCCTAATTTAGAATAACAATGTCCTCATCCAAATCGATCTCCTCTTTTTTACCATGTTCTAAAGAAATGATATAATGAATAATTTCTTTTCCCTTATTTAGAAATTCAGTGTTCAATTGAAACTAATTCTCAACTATCATTGGACAGGCCATGGTGGAAACAATATTTGAAAAGGTCGGAATAGAACCAAAAGTACTAATAATAGAAACAGCATTAACAATAGGAATACCTTGCTATTTCTTAGTCAAGCTTGATGTTGTGAAGACTTGCTACTTAGCAAATGGAATGATCGGCACTTTAGTAATTGAAATACTTATCAGAAAAATTCTAGAGACTGGTTGTGTGCTTGGTGTAGCATATTTAACCTCAAACAACTTGGTAGAAGCCTTCTCTGAGCCTGATTGCACTAAGGATTTTCTTGGAGAGTGAGGAAATGAAGTCATAACTAATGCTATAATCTTTTCTGCATTAGATTCTTTAATACTTTGTATTTCTAGAAGACTTCCTTGAGTGGCTTCCTACTTTCCTTCCTCATCATCAAGATTGACATCATCTATCTCATCATCTTTGATTTCTACTTCTTCTTCAACATCATCTTCTTCTCCATCTTTGTCATCAACATGCACAACAAAGTTGCTAGGCTTCTATAACCCATAGATCTTGTTCCATGTAGTAGTGCTATACTTCACCATAGATTCAATGTCTTTTAGTACTATTATACATGTATTGAATTTGGGTGTGAGATTCTTCTCATTTACTTTCAGTGATTCCTTCACCTCTTTCTCACTAACACTCAACATAATTTTTCTCAAAGTATGTTCATTGATTTCTTTGGAAACTTTCATTGCACTATCCTATTGAGGTTTGATTAATTTCATAAGCATATCATGAACTTGCTATGTAAGCTCATTAGGTGAATATTTCCACTTACCCAATTTTTTTAGAAGGGTATCCTCAATTTTCCTTTTCTCTTCTTCAATCCTAGTCATTCATTAGCTGAATATTTCCACTTACCCAATTTTGTTAGAGGGTTATCCTCAATTTTCCTTTTCTCTTCTTCAATTCTAGTCTAGTACTTAAAAGACTTGAAACATGTCATACCTATTCCTTGGTCCATCTTCTTCAATATTTCCTTAAGGGTAGGGGAAAACCTTTAAAAGATAATATTTCAGCTTCATCATCTTCACCCAAATTCAATTTCCTCTATGCTTTGGAGGATCTTCTTGTAAGCACAGCAAGGGAAGACTTGGTAGTTTTGGTTATAATAACCTTTCTTTTCTTCTTCGAAGGCTCCTCTTCCTTAGGTTATGCTTCCTCTACTTCATCTTCATCTTCATCTTGAATATCATCTCATTTTCCCTAGTTTCCTAGGGTATGAGAGGAGAGCCTAATTGCTTAGTATTCTTCATTATTTTCTCAATCCTTTTCCTTCCTTTGCTTATTGCTCGGGGTAATTTGATCTCAAGCTCAATTATGGCATTAGCCTCTTCCTAAATACCAAAATATGTTGCCTTAGGATCCATAGGCTCATTCAATAGTGCTTCAATAATATCTTTAGTGTCATCAATGTTAACCTCATATACTAGGGATTAACCCATGCAACTCTAGGTTTAACTGTCTAAATGTAAACCTTCTCACAGTCAACCATGAAACATATATCCTTCTCATAATATTCTAAAAGTTTCTTGGGTATCCTAAATATTCTCTACATTTTCTCCTTAAATGTCTCAAAATATTTATCAATAATACTGTCAAAATTTTCTCCTATCTCTACAATGAATTCATTGATTTGGTAAAATACTAGAGTATCTTTCTTCCATACTACAATGCCTTTAGAAGGAAAAAAAACTTCTGAACATAGAAAAATATAGATGTCAAGAGAGAACCAAACTTACATGGATTGTTCTTTGATACTCATATGCTCTCCATATTCTTTCTTAATTGATTCAATAGTATCTTGACAAGGTTGAAGGACTAATTATTCTTTACCATTTTTGTATGCCAAGTCAACTACTTCACATGACACACTCTTCAACCAGCTTGATCTATAGATTTTATGAGCTATCACATGAATAGTAAACTTTAATTCCATGTCAATAAAACCACTAAGTTGCATGTCTCTTCTCTCCCATTTTTCAAGAGTCCTCTTTGTCAATTCAACCTGACCTAGGGTTTGAGTGGTCTTCTCTTTGTTCAACATGGGAAATGTAGTAATCTTGTGTATCATCTTCTTGGTTATCAAAATAGGGTGATATAACCATAACTAGATATTATGAACATGAATCAAGCTGAGTTTGATACACTTTACTTGAAAATCCTTCAGTATATGTAAAATATGTGACAAACCCTTTGTCTCCAAATGTTTGTGCGTAGGTTTTAGACTATGTGCACAAAAGTGTCACACTTCTATAAACCATTATTCTTGAGAGAACCCATGGAAGAGGGAGTCTCAAGAGCTGGCTTATAGCTCTCTATCTATGATGTGCAAAGGCTATGAGATGGTGGCTCTTCAATGAACCAAACTATGCAACCCTTGCAAGGTGCACCATAGAACAAGAGATTCAAAGAGTAGAGGCAAGAAAGCCAATATCCAAGAATCTAGTATAAAATGCAATGCAAATGCAAGCTATTCTAATTGAAATGCAAGCTAACAAAGAGAACTAAGCTAAAGCATAAATGAAAATATGCTAAAAAATATATCATAATGTAAGTAGAATGAGAGCTAAGTTAAAATGCAAAAATGCAAGAATGCTCCAAGTCTCCAAAATTACCAAGAAAACCTATAGCATGACAATAGCATGAGAGACTAAGATTTTTCAAATGAGGAGAGAGCCCTCCCTTTTAAAGAAAAATAGAGGGTAGAGATTAAGAGGCAAGATGAATGTAATCAATGGTGGAGTTTGAAAGTGGGAGTGATCCATGTGCACAAGCATCTCAACCAATCACAATTAATGGTTAACTTTTGAGAGGGTTTGAAATGTGTGGAGGAGAATTAAAGTTATTTTAAAAGTAGAAGATTCCTCTCACATAGAAAAATATGCATTCATGTGTAGACAAAAATGCATTTTCTTTTATTTCTAAAATAAGAATAATGCTTTATGTGTGCAACTTAGGATAAGAGATGAGTGGGGAATTTTATTTAATTAAAAGTGAGACATGTTCTTTTAATTAAATATGAATTTGGGATAAAGTGGTCACACCATAGGTTATAATTGAACAAATTGATTTTTGGAGATTCGATCAAGGATAAGCATTAGATAAATTATGCAAAAAATGCTAGAAAGGGGGCTCATAGTCTAGATGACCATTTTTGGGTGACTGCATTTGCCCCTCTCTAACTAATGTGTGATTGATTTGAGAACACATTATGTCAAAGAAAATAGAAGCCAAGTAGGCAGTAATAGACATAGATATCTAATTCTAAAGAACAAAATGCAAAAAGAGATAGCAAATCCTGAATGTACAGCCTGGTAGCGATAGTACTAAACATTAGGAAAAGAAAGATGATGTCAAGATCCAAGAATAATACTAATACCTAGAAAAGTAGATAGATCATAAGCAAGTGAAAAGATCAATCATATGCTCCTAAGAAATAGATAGTTGTAGCAATCGATGATAGAGTATGTTTGCCCCCTTGGGATCAAAATATAAATGAGGTAAGAGGAATGAAAAATGAGCTAAATATGAATAAATTGAGATATAGCAATGTCCATGATGACAGATTAATGATTAGAACCAAAGAGTGACTATTAAGAAGTGGGAGAATGCCCCAGTTTGACTAGAGTTGACCACAAAGGAATATAAAGCATAAAAATAAGGCCAAATCGAGTAGAAAAGTGATTTTAGATGGAAAGGTGAATAGAAGGAGATATGAAGTGTAGAAATGGTGAAGACATGAAGAAATGAAGATGCCCCAATAATGATTCAAAGATTAGGTCTCAGAAGGTCAACTAATTGCTCAAAAGAAGATAGAATTTTAAAATAAAATTTTGACCATCAAGATGAACTTGGATTTCTATTTCGATCCTAAAAATGGATCTAGAATGTCAAAACTAGCTAGGGGTACAATTTTTGCACAATTCTGAGAGGTTCAAAAATTAGGTCAGGAGCTATACAAGGGGCCCAAGTATCATTTTCAAATTCATTTTGTCTTTTGTGATTTGTTGAGAGCTTGTGAGTGGTAGAGAGACTATGATGGCTTTGGCCAACATTTCATATCACCAACATTGTTTCGAGCATAGCCGGTTGCACAACCAACCCAAGTAGTATGGGGCGCTAGTAAGTAATGACTTTTTATCACTTTTTCAAGCTTTTTTGGTGTTTTTTCGCATGTTTGTAGGGTTTGTTGTAGAATATCACGTGATACTTTAAAAGTATCACACAGACACTTTAGTAAGTATCACGTGATATATTTTTGCCCAAAATGTATCACACACATACAATGAAGTCTATTGTATGGGACATACCCATATGTTGTATGAAACTAGTGCAAAATATTGCACAACAAAATTGTGTTGCAAGGATTTAGAAAAAGTATCATACGATACTCTAATAACAAATTATGTCACCTATAGCATGAAAAAGTATCGCTTAGCATGTTTTTGTTTTTTTTTTTGACATTATGAGTATATTTTTGATGCATTATTGATGTATACATGTTGTGTGCTAATGGAAGGTATTCCCAGTGCTACTAATCAGAGCTTCCAAAGTGGTGGGGTTGTGTGTTGTGCAGTATCTAAGCGATGATGAGCATGTGGCCATATTTGTGATGGGTTATATAGATGCCCCATATATAAGCAAACCGTGGATTGTTGACTACGCTGATTGAGCAGTGGCACAACGAGCATAACACCTTTCATCTACCAATTGGTGAGGCCTCTATTGCATTGGAGTATGTCTATCACATTGTTTAAGTGCCATGCCATAGCAAGCTAGTAAGTTGTTGATTGATTGTTGTTGTCATGTTTTGCAAATTTTGGTGTGAGAGAGACTGATATTAATCTTGGTTATGTTGCAGGTGTACTATGATCAAACCTTGACAGAGGGGTAGGCTATGATGTAATAGTTGTTTCATGATGTCACTATCTTGGATTGGCATCTGGGTTGGAAGCAGTTGATTGTGGAGTATGGAGAAAGTTTCCCTCTTCCCAGCTTGCTATGTTCATTAGTGGCACAAGCTTTAGTGATAGATAGGGACCAAAAGAGCTTCCCACTAGGATGTGGTCGACTAGTATTTGATCTGATTACATGACCATGAAGGATGGCATGGGGCCCTATGATACTAGTAGAGATGTATCATGAGTTACATGAGATAGTCTATCATGAGGGTCACTCATGGGCATGTAGTGCAGTAGTGGCATAGATATGGGCTTGGGAGCACATTGCGGTGATCTAACCATGAGTGCAACCATGCGAGTAGAGCCAATTATACATCTTTGGCTATAAAGGATTTATCCACCATAAACATAGCAGGGATGTGACCTATTATTGGTAGGTGTTTGATGAGCTAACGACGTTCACATGGAAATCCTACCGAGAGTGCCACAAATGGTCAAATGCATGGGAGTTGGACTATATGAGGTACAATAGGCCACTAGTGGGGAGGATGGTTGATGTGGTAGAGTGATTTGTGATTAGTTGAGTACGCTGGAAGTTTGTAGAGTGATAGGTGACATCAATAGATGCTACCCCTTATAATTGGATGCATTCATATGAGGCATGGGGATGGTTATTGATGTTATATTATCACATAACAGTATGAGATATAGTGGCTCTAGTGCTAACTCACTAGGATTATCAGCTAGATGTGGTTGATGAGGGGGTAGATCCTACATACTTATATGTGAGAGAGAGGCACCCATTCCCACAATTCATAGAGCCCGATGTGCTACCTATAGGAGAGGGATCTCGATTAGGGAGGAGGAGGACATAGAAACAAGCCACAAAAGAGATGGAGGAGGTGAAGGAGGTGCCACTAAAGTGATGGTAAGCGAGGAGAGTGGAGGAAAAGCTAGAGTAGCCCACCAGGGGGGATGATGATGAGTGGGATGTTAGGATCCACACATTGGAGGCAGAGTTATAGATAGTGTAGGTTACCATTGCAGTGTGTGATCAATAGCTCATGGATGAGTGAGTATGAGGAGTTGAGCTTCACAGGGAGAGATATGTTGCATGATGTGAGGTGGCTCATTATGGTGTCTAGGTTGCATACAATTATATCATGTATAGAGGGGTGGTGCCACTAGGGTAGGGGTTACCTAATTACTCCAAGTAGGTAGGAAGATTAGAGGGTGCAATAAAACCACTAGATAGGAGATAGGCTAGACTACCAGGGCCACCACCTCCACCTATTGTAGAGGGTGGGAGTGAGTCATAGGATGAGGCCAATGTTTTGATTTTACATCATGTATTTTTGAGATGGATATCCAGATTTTGGATCTCATATTTTTGTATATGTACTATGACATATTGAGATATATATATGATATACTGGATTTGATTAGCAATCTTGTGTACTTGTCTCAAATGGATGTTTCAACATTTTAGTTTTCATGTGATGTTTCAATTTTAGTTTCTTGCTCATGTATGTGTCTGGTTGGATACTTATGCTCATGTGTTTGTCTTATGTATGATGTTGTTAGCTCTCTTGCGTATGATATAGGTTTTTATGTTTCTAAAAAATATGTAACACTTGGATACATTGAATGTGATGTTCAGACTAACCCCTTGTGATGATAGGATAGCAAGATAGATATGAAATGAAAGATCAAGAAGGTGAAAGACATGATAAACAAAGAAAAGAAGAGCATGGAAGCAATTAGTTGACAAGTCCACAAAAAGGATAAAGAGATATTTCCCCCCATATATATAAATGTAAGACTAAACTAGAAAAATGAACCTAAAATACAAGCTAATATGCAAAGCGGTTTACTGACAATGGACACATAACATTTAGACTCTTATTTTATCATTGAGCATTTATTAGGGACACCATGAGATGATACAACCATCACTAGTATAACTATGAGGATATGAATATGATCAATATTAGATAGGTATGTGGAAATCTTATCTAACCATCGAAGACATAGGAATCAAGATGACTACATGACCAAATTCCTTGAGTTTGGCATAGCAAGGTTACACTTGTATCAAGGCATTAGCACTGGGATAATCCCTAAGTGCAATCTTGCAAAAAAAAAAGTCAAGGAAGATATGTTTATAAGTCCAAGCGTCAAATAGGACAAGCATGAAACACTTAAAACACTATAGACAAATAAAGTATACCCACAAGCAGTAACCAAGAAAAAAAGTATCCCATGCCCCTAGCCTTCTAGTCAATGACATCCTCGAGAGACTATAATGAAGGGAACACATAATAAAGAAATTATCATAGATAGCACACAAAGTAAATACAAATCAACATAACTCAATCATTTAAGTGTTTAAGTGCATGTGTGTAAGTCACTTGGCTATTTCTTCAAAGCTCAATCTTGATAGTGAGAAATATCATGGCATCGAAGACTATAGGTAAACTATCTAAAAGTGCTGAGAAACACTTGATGTCTAGTTGGGGGGTAGTGTTGAAAAACACTTTTTTGTGAGTTGTCAAAGAAACACTAGTGCACAAGGAGACTTCAAATAGGCTAAGTAGTTGTGCCCCCAAGATGAGGACAAGAAACAATTCCAAGCTAGGAAATGTGTAGTGAAATGAGTGATTGAGACTGATAGACATAGGTGTGAGGGCCTCAAGCAATGCCCATTTCCAAGTTTTCACCACTTGGCATTTTTTGTTATTATTATTATTATTTTTTCAATACTTTTTATATATTTTTTTGTATTTTTTAATTTTTTGATTTTTTTGGTGATACATCAAAGTGACTATTGCTAGGTTTTCACTAAGATGATCATCTTTTCTGGACATTTTCTAATTTTTTAAAGGATTTTTTTTAGGCTCATAAATATATACAAGATAATTGAGTAGTAGGCTTTTTAAGCATATAATTTGTTTAAATGTAAGACATTGATAGGCTCTGCAAGCTCTTCCCCTTCAAGAGTATACAATTGATAAGGACCAGACCCAAAAGTTGTTGTGATAATGTATGGGCCTAACCAATTAGGTTCAAATTTTCCCTTTTTCTCTCTATGCTATTGATTCTTTGGAATTTTTTTTAAGCACAAGGTCACAAACCTGAAACTCACGTGGATGAACCTTTTTATTATACTAAGTAGACATACACTTCTGATAAGCCCTCATATGATCAAAAGCTACTTTACAATGCTCATCAAGGGTCTCTAGTTCCTATATTTGCATAGCTCTATGATCTTCATTAGTTATCAACCCATGCAAAGAGATTCACAAGGAAGGGATCTCCACCTCTAATGGTAGGATAGCCTCAGAACCATAGACTAAAGAAAAGGGTGTGGCCTCTATAGGAGTATGAATAGTAGTTTTGTAGGCCCAAAGTGTTGGATTTATTTGTAGGTGCAAATCTCTCCCAGACTTATGAACTATGCAATGAAGGATTTTGAGCAATGTTTTATTGGAAGCCTCTACTTGACCATTCCTTTGAGTTTAATAAATAGAAGACTAATGTTGTTTGATCTTAAAATTCTTACATAGCTATCTTAGGTCCTTATTTTTAGACTGTCCTCCATTATCAGTGACAATAGAAGAAGGGATACCATATCAAAAAATGATGTGATTTAGTATGAATAGGTTAACATGTTTTCCTATAGTAGCAGATAATGCCATAACTTTGACCCATTTAGTGAAATACTCAATTGTAGTAATGATGAACTTGTGGCCACTAGAGGAACTTGGGTGAATTTTACTCACCAAGTCAAGGGCCCAGTGTTGAAATAGCCAATATGTCACAGAAGGGATCAACTCACATCTAGGAGCATGGATTAAGTTACCATTGAGTTGATATTTTTGACAAGACTTGGCATAACGAATGACATCAGCTTGCATAGTTGGCTAGTAATAACCTACCCTAAGCAACTTTCAAGTAAGTGCAAGACCATTAGAATGTGCCCCACAAATTCCATTATGGACTTCAGCAAGTGCCTTTTTAGACTCTTCTAGCTCTAAACACCTAAGTAAACTTCCATCTAGAATCCACATAATGCATTGTACATGTGACTCAATTGCAACTATCTATATTAAAATTCATTAGCGATGCTTGTAACATGAATGCTATAGCAAATACCGAGATATGGTCACATAGCAGAGTTCGGATAGACTTACCTGTATCTATGATAATGGATTGTTTGCATAGTTGTCAATTAGGTAGCATCAGTACCCACGCATGAAGGTTTTATTGCTTCTTAGTACATAGTATGATAGTTGGGAATTTCCAAGCATCGAGCAAGGTGATCACAAAATTGTACATGGATTTTAATGCTATTATCTTTCTTTAATTTAACCTCCTATTTTTTATGTTGTATTTCTCACATCTCCCTTGTCTTTTTTTTTTTTAAAACCTAACCCTAATACATATATATACATATCATTCGGACGGTCATGAATGTAAAGTTGTGCCCTTCCATATATGATTTAATCAGAGTTCTTATGTTCCTTATTAGCATAGTATATATGTTTATATTTATTTGGAAAGTACTTGTAATTTTATATATATATATATATATATATATATATATATATATATATATATATATATATATATATATATATATATATATAAAGTACCAATACATTAATTGGAAACATTTATAAATAATAGATTAGGGTTTCTTTGGATTGTAAGAATGTTTTAATAATCAAATTAGGTTTAGGCTTATTTAGAATTGAAAAGATTTATAATGGCAAGGTTAATATATTTAAAGTTAATGATATTAATGTATTCTGAAATAATAAAATGTTTATAATTATGAATGTTCACATGAAACTCGGTGATTATAAATTTAACATTAATAACATTTATTATAACTTGTAAGCTATTTGATTGACATAATTCAACAGTAATGACATCATAGTAATATATTGAATATATCAATCTTAAATATTTAAACTAATACATTACATGTTTGATAAAAGAAAAACATATTAATCTTGGCTCATTACAGTCCCCCTTTCCTAACATTGCTTGTCCCCAAGTAAAGTTGAATGAGAAATGACTTCTTCTCCAACCCATGAAGCATCTTCCCTGGGAAGATTTTTCTATTTTACTAAGTATTCTGAATAGTCTGGTTCCTTAGTCTCCTGTCATGCCTTTCAAGAATAATCTCAGGCTCTAAGATGAGCTTTCCTTCATTGTCTAATCATTAATTGTATTGCTTACTTAGAACAACTGAGTACACATTAATTATTATATCTTTCTCTATAAATAAATAGACTAGGTGTGTGATTAGCATAGCCATGTTTTAGATTTCCCTACTTTGATTTCTTTCATGTTGGATTTTTAACTTGGTATGAGAAAAAATAACATTTTTAACTTGTAAAAAGATAAATTATAATATTTTTTTTTCCTATCAAATTATAATAATTAATTGTTGTATTATCCAACTATTTAACATTTGCGATTTTTTTTTTATAATCATCATTATCACACACAAAGAAAAAATCATTTATTTAATATAAACTAGCAATTTTTTTTTTTTTATAATCATCATTAGCACATACAAAGAAAAAATCATTTATTTAATATAAACTACCTGGCTTTCCATCAAGAAACTAGAAATCAAGAAAGTGGTTTGCGATGTTTAGCAGGAAAATGATCATGATTTAGGTTTTCTATTGTTCTTTCTTTATTCTATTGTACATGCTTTTTAGTCCTCTCCCTTTTCCATGTTTGCATGTGTACTGAAAATTCTTCAAATGTGTTGTACTACTACTGATCATACGCAACCTGTGAAAGCTCACACATTCCATTGATGAAAATGTCTAGGCACTTTGCTTGTGGTTGATCGTCTGGATCGTATATTTGATGGCAAACATCTGGTGTTGTATATTTGATGGCAAACAAATAGAATCAATTTTCTTATTAATTTTGAATACATTCAAATACATTAGTAGCCCCCAATTAATACATTCTAAACATACAAAATTTAGGAGATTAAAATGTGTAGTACGCGAAAGATGACTCAGATAGTAACTAACAAACAGATTGGAGACTTTCAACTAACATATCTAATGGAGAATTTTATTTTATTTTATTTATTTATTTATTTGGCATGAGTCTTGCTTATTCCTAAAAAAATAATTTTAAAGAGCTGAACAAACATGGAAGGGAGATCTTCAAATGTAGTCAAGTTCTATTGCAAATATTCTCTAAAATTTTGCTAATTTTGCCTCAACAGTAATGTTTTTCTTTAAATTTATTTAAATTGCTGTGGCAACTCTTAAAAATTTTAGTCATGAACTCCCTGCAACTTGATTATATTTTTTGTGAAGTTTACTCCTATTTTGTTTTAACAATTTATCTTTCCTTGACATCCTTTATCATTTCTTTATGCGATCCACAAACAATTGTAGCAATATCCTTCCCATAAAAAAATGCAGTGATATCCTTGGGATTCTTCAAATGATCTAATTGTCTTCTTTTCAATTGTGACAAGAAGCATAATTCTCCACATTAATTCTCTTCCAACCCAATTCATTCCTTCAGTAAAACCTGATTCGGAGGATATTACTACTATGCTCCCCATCAACTCTTAATGCAAATTCTAAATATCTCTTTGAACTCTCAACCTTTTGCTGCACTAGTGTAGCTTTGCTACCCTACTGAATGAATTTAACAATATTTTTTTTATTCCTATAATCCTAACTAATTCTTTCAACTCTCATCATATATATTTTTCTTTTGTAATGAAATAAAATATATACTTTGTAATTCATTCCATTTATCCCTATTTTCGAATATCTCCATTTCACATATATGATAATGTTCCAGTAGGGTTGACTGTCACACATAGAAGTTTTGGATACTCCAAATCTATGGACAAAGATCAGGTCATGCTTTTCCCATTAATTGCAACTGTGTCAGTAAATTCTTGTAGGTGAATCTAAGCTTCACTAATTGTTGCAGGTTTATCTTTGAAAGCGAGAAAGTGAAACTATTATTTTCCTAAAAGTGTCATTGGCTAAGTAGTTAGGCATCCCTCAATTCTTAGATGCCATGACCCAAAATGAATCTACAACATTTCGTCATAGGTTATCAAACACCAAATCTTGAACAAGCAATGTTGTGTTATGAATGTCTACAGTTACTCTTATGAAATTAATTTCATTGGATGTTGTTGTATTTTCCAACCAAATTATTATTATTTTTTTGCCTGAACTCATTCAAAGATTCCACAGCTATACAAGTAATTGGCATACTACATTTGGTGATTCAATCAAGAAGTTACATAGGTTCCTTTTTGTTATTCCTTCCATGTGCATTGTTGTTCATGTGTATAATTTGCTGCTCCCAAGGTCCCATCAACTCATATAGAAGTGTCCTTGCAAAGAATTTTGTTATTAGTAAGCAATAATAAATTATCTTAGAAAGGATCCTTTTATTTCCATAGCAAATAAGAAAATTATAAATTCCAACTGATGCTTAAAAAAAACTATAGCACCTGACCACTTAAGTACTTTGTTTGTCTAAAAATGTGAAACATACTAGTTACAAGGGATTTCCTCTACGGTGATGTCTAAATAGTAAACTAAAAATAATATCTTATTAAGGGGATGCTTAGGTTTTCATTTTATTTTTGGAGGTTCAGATCTGTGAGCATGGTTGTTTAGCATAGGCACAAAGCTTCTAAGAAAAACCAATCTAGTAATGGCCATCACAAAAAATATGTTACACAATACGGGAGAAAATGTCTATAGGTTGATCTCTTTGGATAAGAGCCAAAGATTGAGGAATGTCCATTCCACCAATTTTAGACACAATCCTCACCTCATTCCTTAAGATATCACTTTACTTTTATTTTTTAATTGTCTTTATATCATGAAAGATAGTTTGCTAGATAGCCATGGTTTGATGACCTACTGTGAAATTTGTATCCATGCAGTAAAGCACATGTTGCCAAAGGGTGGAAGTAGAGCTCTTGAAAACAAAGGGAATACCAGCAAATTGAACATTTCCCCAAATTTTTTTGTAGGCCTTCACAATTCTCTCTCAATTTTGTGGAATATTTATGATATAATGAAACGTTTCTAATAAATAGATTAATATGGAAAATGTAAGTTTTTTTAAGGTGATCCTCATGTAAGATATAAATATTTTAAAATGGTATCTAAAGCCTACTAGTTTTTTTATTTTTCCCTGGTCAAGTTAGGGTTTCTTCTTACAAATAAATTTCCATGCATTTCTTCCAAGATTTTGTATAATCCATCTCTTTAATCTTCTCGATTTATTTTCTAGGGGAAAAATAGATCATCATAGTTTGTTACCTTAAAAGCTATTACAAAAAATAAAATAAAAAAGGCAAAATTGTGAGAGAAGAGAGCACTCAAGCCCTAAAGGCCCTATCCATAGTCAACTTTCATTGATCGAATTTTTTGGCCTAACATCTCTGAACCTCTCAGTAGATTTTCCATCCTACAATGGTCTTTTCCTTAGCATTTTAGCTCAATATTATCCTCTCCTTTATGAGATGCAATTTATATTAAATGTTGAATGCTTGAAATCCTCCATATCCCATTAGATAGTTTTGGATTCCTATTTATCTCTTTTCTAATAAGGATGGTGTGTGAACCATTGTAGTTTTGCAGCTGTATTAATTATCCTATGATGATCATATGTGAAACTTCTGGTTCATAGCCACTAAATTATGATCTTCAAATATCACAAGTCAAATATAGAGAGAACTTTTTTTTGTCACTCAATTATCTTGATTGAGTATTGTTATAAACTTATATTTGATCGATGAAATCTCACTGTCCATGTGCAATTTTGGATAAAAATATCATGGCTAATGATGGGAAATTATTATGATTGGACAAACACGTATTGTTGTGTTTCTTATCCATCTATTAATATATTTTTATAAATTATTCAAGCACAAGGTGGCAAGAAAGTTTCTCTGCTAAGGTTTGGTTTGTCTGTTCCATAACATTTCTAATTTCATTAGATAATTGTTCGCTCATTTTTTCTCCTTTTTTCATTTACTATGTTTCAAGATGGTAGGATCAAGCTCTGATACCAATTGTGATGACCCCTTTTTAATACTTTGACCTGATATTCAAATTTTAGGTCATAAATTAGGAAGTCATCCAAATTAGTCAAGCCTATGATCCTTATTGCTATTAAGATGTTTGAGGAGTTGAGCATTTATTGGTTTATTTGGAAGATTTTTCCTCATAGTGCCAAATCATCTTCTCTCATCCTAGTTATGACCATCTTGAGATGGTAGAATGATGGTGCAGAGGGCACATGAAACAAGCTCCAAGTGGTTCCGACAAGTGCTCAAAATTACTTTGCCTTTCCCTCCACCAACTCCCTATCTCAGGATTTCATAGCTTGGATGAGAGATGGACTCTCTACACTATAATCAAAATGCAATTCAAATGCTTTAAAATCTTTAAGAATGTGTGTGTGTGTGTGTGTGTGTGTGTGTGTGTGTGTGTTATAATGTTCTAGTATTTCTAAAATGTAATATTTATTTATACATTATTAATTATTTGAAATATTTTTCATTGCATATAGCTCTATATAATTTAGTTCTATGTTTAAATACTTTATAACATAAATTGATTTGGTTATATTCAATGTATATTCACAAATTATTTTTACCAATTCAAATTGGTGGATGAACTAACCTTATATTTAATTAAGCTTTATGTAATACATATCACATCGATCCATGTAATGAACTATACGTGTGACTCAATTGCAACTATCTATATTAAAATTCATTAGCGATGCTTGTAACATGAATGCTATAGAAAATACTGAGATATGGTACTATAGCAGAGTTCAGACAGACTTACCTATGTCTATGATAATGGATTGTTTGCATAGTTTCCACTTGGGCAGCATCAGTACCCATGCATGGAAGTTTTATTGCTTCTCAGTGCATAGTATGACAGTCAAGAATTTCCAAGCACCAAGCAAGGTGATCACAAAATTGTACACGAATTTTAATGCTATTATCTTCCCTTAATTTTAACTCCTATTTTTTATGTTGTATTTCTCACATCTCCCTTGTCTTTCTTTTTTTTTTAAACCTAACCCTAATACATATATATACATATCATTTAGATGGTCATGAATATAAATTTGTGCCCTTCCATATATGATTTAATCATAGTTCTTATGTTCCTTATTAGCATAGTATATACGTTTATATTCATTTGGAAAGTACTTGTAATTATATATAAAGTACCAATACATTAATTGCAAACATTTATAAATAATAGATTAGGGTTTCTTTGGATTGTAAGAATGTTTTAATAATCAAATTAGGTTTAGGTTTATTTAGAATTGAAAAGATTTATAATGGCAAGGTTAATATATTTAAAGTTAATGATTATTAATGTATTCTGAAATAATAATATGTTTATAATTATGAATGTTCACATGAAACTTGATGATTATAAATTTAACATTAATAACATTTATTATAACTTGTAAGCTATTTGATTGACATAATTTAATAGTAATGTCATCATAGTAATATACTGAATATATCAATCTTAAATATTTAAACTATTACATTACATGTTTGATAAAAGAAAAACATATTAATCTCGACTTATTACAGAATCTTAGGTAGGATGACGCAATTCTTCCACCAGGAACTCAAATCGAGATTCATGTTCTTGTAGTTGGAGAATAGATGCTAGAGTAGCCATAGCATCAACAACTTTGTTTTCTACCCTAGGAATTTGTTGGAATGTCACAAAAGTGAAGTAGTTCCTTAGAGCATCTATCAACCTTTTATAAGGTATCAACTTGTCATCATTCATTTGATAGTCATTATTCACCTCATTAATGACAAGTTGAGAATCCCCGTAGATATGCAATTAAGTTATTCTGCATTCAAGAGCCATCTTGATCCCATTTGTTAAAGCCTCATATTCATCCATATTGTTTGTATAAGGGAACAAGATCTTGTAAGATTTGGGAATCATATACCCATGAGGAGAAACAAACAATATACCAACTGCAGCTGCATTTTGTGTGTGAGAACCATTGAAAAACATTTTCCAAGTTCTTTCAGTAATGTACATTATTGAGGTATTTAGAAATTCAGCTTGTATGGGTGTTGTGTCCTCTAAAGGAAAATCAGCTAGTTGATTAGCTATAGCTTGTCCTTTGATGGCTTTATGTTCGACATACTGAAAGTCAAATTTTGAAATAATCATCATTCATTTAGCTAGATGACTAGTAAGTGCAACTTTGCTCAACAAATATTTCAAAGGATCAATTTTAGCAACTAGGTGAACTATATGTGCCAACATGTAATGTCAAAGCTTTTGAGAAACAAAGACCACTGCAAGTCAAGCTTTCTCAATGCTGGTATAATTCATCTCATAGGAAACCAAAGTTCAACTAATATAATATATGGCGCATTCTTTACCAGTCTCATCACTTTGGCTAATAACACTCCTAAAGAAGAAGTTATAGCTAAGATATACAAGATCAAAGGTTTTCCTAGAATAGGTGGCATCAAGACTGGAGGTTTTTCCAATTACCCTTTCATTTGATCTAGACTTTATTGACATTCATCATTCTAGATATGAGTGGAATCTTTGTGCAAATTCTTGTTGAAAGGTTGAGCTTTATTAACCAATTGAGAAATAAACCTTCTTATGGATTGTAGATGTCCTTGGAGACTTCTAAGTTGACTAATATTTTTTGGAGGAGGCATATCCATGATAGCCTAGACTTTTTTAGGGTCAACCTCAATACCTTTCATTAAGATAATGTAGCCTAGCAACTTTCTTGAAGTGACACCAAAGGCACACTTTTTTGGATTTAGCCTAAGTTGAAATTGTTCCATATAGTCCAATATCAAACTAAGGTCTTGAAGGTGTGTGTCTCTTGTTCTAGATTTTGCCAATGTGTCATCAACACAGTCTTCCATATTTTTATGCATCATATCGTGGAAGATGGTGGTCATTTCTCTTTGGTAGGTAGCCCCAGCAAATCCATCCATAAGGGAGTACATTTCATATCTCGTAGTCATGTCTATGATCATATAATGTTTGGTAGTGGAAAATCATCCTTCAAGCATGCCTTGTTAAGATATCTGAAGTCAATACAAACTTAGATGGTTTCGTCATGCTTGGATACAAGTACAATGTTGGAAATCCATTCTACATAGTCAATTTCTGTAATAAACTTTGCACTCAAAAGTTTCTCCAACTCTGCTTTTACCAACAAAGCTACATGGGGATGCATCTTCCTCAATTTTTGTTTAAAAAGCTTGATATTAGGAGAAATAGATAAATTATGCATGATGAGATCCGTGTGAAGCCCAGGCATGTCCGAGTATGTCCATGCAAAATTGATCTTTTTATCTTAGAAAAATTGGGTAAATTGCTCCTTTTTTTTCAGTTGATAATGATTGAGCTACATGAGTAATTTTAGAAGATTCCTCTATTCCCAAGTTTATTTTCTACATAGGATCAATAAGAACTATTGATCTATCTTGAAACTAGCTTGGCAGACTACCAAGTACTGCATCTGCAGGTGCCTCAAAGAGGTTTTCATCATTAGATACATCTTTATTTTTTATTTTTTTAGGTTTAGACACCACCACAACATGGTTTTCTCCATCTAACCATTTCTTTTTTCTTTTGATTATATGACTAAGGTACTTGATATCTGATTTTGTCATGTGAATTGTGTGTTCACTAGTGGAAGAAGTGATAGGTTCAATGGAATTTATGTAGCAAGTGATCTCATTGTCATTGTGGAAAGATAGTATTTCTAGTGTTTGATATTAATTGGACCAATCTATGAGATTGGGATGGATTAATAAAAGTGAGGGAGAAGCTTCAAGGTGATTGATACAAAAAGAGTCATCTCTGATGACATGCGAAGGTAAGCCTATGTTGAACATTGCAAAGGTATCTAGATTAGGAATAGCCCTAGAGGAACTAGTGTGCTCCACTAAAGCATATTGTGAGCCAAACTCATCTTGCCCTACACTAGACTCATCAACTACATTCAGTTAAGTTACATAGGCATGAATAACATCCACTCCTAGTTCACAAGAAGCATTTGATAAACTTTCCCATTAATACTCTTGAGAATTTTTACTCTAATCTCTAGCAATTAGACAAGAAATATTTTGTTGAATCTAGCCTCTATTCATGTCCTCATGATCAGATTCATCTTGTTCTAGTCATCAAGAAGTGGAAGCTTTAGCATCAGTAGTGGTATTTGGAGTGTCTTCCCCATAAAGAAGAGAAGTTGTAGGCACAAAGTTTTCATCTTGCAAAGTGGTAGAAACAAAGGAAGGATTATCATCTTCTAAGTCACTAGATATGGACATATTTTGAGTAGACATTGGCATATTATCCTCTAGCCCAAGTCTTGAGCTAGTAGTCTCTTGAGCATCATGGCTTTGGGTATGACTTAAAGGTTCAGCTAGGGTGTTTTTGTTACTAGTTGAAGACTCATGACCTTGATAGCCCATATTTGTAAGCATCTTATATCCTTTTCCATATCGTGTGGGAGAAATGGGAGTGGTAACTGTATCATCTTCTTCATCATCCTCTCCCCTATATATCCAGTCTTTAGTAGCCTGTTCTTCTTTTTTTGCTTCCAAAGGAACTGAGGACTGGACAAATGTGCCAAAAATTGTCATGGTAGATGCAAAAGGTTTCATTTTGGTGGACGGTTTCCCATAAGACCGAGGAGAAAGTGGTAGAGTATTAATAGAGTCTAAAGTGTATTCTCCCATACCAAGACTCATCATTTTCATTTACTGTTCACATTCTGCAAGAGATGGTGTTGACTCATGAGAAGAATGATTTTTGGGAACTAGTATTTCAGCAATAGATAATGCATTGATGGACATTGAGTTATCATCAAGGACAACTACTTAAGTGCCATTGAAAGGGAACTTGATGCACTGATGATATGTAGAAGGCATTGCTTGCATATCATGAATCCATGGTCATCCCAACAGCAAATTATATGCAAGTGGTATATCTAGAACTTGGAGAACAACATTATTTTCCACTAGACCAACTCAAATTGATAGCACAATTAGACCTTCAGAAGGTCTTTCAACTTAGTCATAAGCTTTTATGGTGATCTTGCACATAGGATCAATAGAAAATTCTGACATGCCCAACTCTTGGATGACATTAAAAAAGATAATGTTTAACCCTACACCATTGCCTATCAAGACTCGGAGAACATGAGTATGGAAAATTTGGACTTTGATATGGAGAGCAAGGTTGTGGGGGTGACTAGGAGCTCAGTCATCTTCTTCATAAAAGGTGAGGTGGTAGGGTGAAGAGATATGATTCACCATAGCTTGGAATCATTCTGCATCAATATCTGTGGGAACATTGGTAAAGCGTAAAGCTTTTTCAAGGATATCCTTGTGCAAGGGGGATAACTCTAACAACTCAAAAATGGAAATTTGATCTGTGATACATTGTAACTAACTAACAAGATCATAGTTTGAGATCCTAGAAGTCGTTGGTTGCTTAGAAGATGAAGCATTCTTGGATTCTTGGGCAACTTTTAGGAAAATCTTAGATTTCCCACTAGTGACAACATTGAGTGGTTCACTTGGTGATGAAAAAGAATCGGTCACCCAAAGCACCACCTTAGGTCTAGAGTCATTATGGTTTTGAAGAAAATCACACATTTTTAAGACAACTTTAGGTCATTCTTCTACATATCATTTATCATCATTATAATTTTCCATGCATAAATACTCAATAGGCTTAAGCATACCTATGATATTATCTCTGTCAGCATAAGCATAGCTGATCTTAGGATCATGATTCTTTCAAGTAGCTTTAGAGGTTTCACCCTTCTCATATTGTGGTAAGGTTTTCTTAAAAGCTTTATGATCAGCATTTTTAGCAAGACCATCTGTGACAACTTTTCCTTCCTCAATAAGATCTTGAATCACATCTTTGAGCTTGAAATAGTTTGTAGTATTGTGACCCTTGCTTCAATGATAACTAAAAACATGATCTTCCCTCCATGATGGGGGTTTGATGGGTGGATCATAGGGCTGGAAATTATCTAGCAAAGTAATCAAGTTGTTTTCAATTAAATTTTTCAATACCATTTCATAAGACTCAACCATGGGTGTGTGAACACGTCATTTCTTGGTAAACTTAGAGCTTTTGTTAGATGTTTATGGTCTCACATTTTCTTGTTGCTTTGTAGTGTAGATGGTACTGGAAAGGTTAAATGACAGTTCCTTGGTCTTAGGAGTATCCACCACTCCATCATTGACAACATACTTGTTTTTATTCCAAGGTTTACCTTTGTCTTTACGATTTCCATTTTTGTTCTTATCTTTGTTAATGACAAAATCACACTTTTTGATAGCAACATCTTCAATATGATACACACTCTCAACCATGGCATTAAAATATGTGAACAACTATTTCCTTAGATCAAAGTATAATTCTAGTATGAGAGTATTGACAAAGATATCAATTTTTTCAGCCTTAAGAACTTACTAGGGATATTGAGAGCATAATTCCCTCCATCATTGAAGATACATTGCAAAAGGCTCTCCCAATTTTTGTTTGATGTTGCATAAGTCCAACACTATTACAAGATGTTGAATATTGTAGGAGTATTGTTGGATAAAACATTCTAGAAGCCCGTCAAATGTCTTAATGGGAGGACTCAATTTGGTGAACAATTCCATATCTTGCCCTTTTAGACTCTTAGGGAATAACATCATAAGAAAGGTGTCTTCATGCATAAAATCCATGCTAAGAGCATAAAAAAGTCTCACATGATCATGAGGATCACCACTTCCATCATATTTTTCATACTTAGGAACCTCTATATCCTTAGGAAATGGTAGCATGTAGAGACTCCTATCAAATGGAAGGGAAAATATTGAGTCAAGAAATGAAGTTTTAGGTGGTTCTTTTGAAGCTTGCAGTTGTGTAAATTATTTCCTCAGCTTTTGTATTTATTCCCTTAATATCTCAACTTCAATGAGTTCTCATTTTGGAATGATGCACTCTACATCAAAATCTTGGGGAAGTTTCCATCCTCTTGCTTCCATGTATCAAAAATATTGATCTTCATTTTCCTCTAAAGCTCTAAGCATAAGTTTTTGAGTGAAACCATCTTGTTGGAACTTTATGACATCTTTGCTAGTTACTTCTTTATCACTTTCATGATGAGAAGGGCATGTGCCCATGTTGACTCTTGGAGTTTTTGGAGGTGTGTTTTTATTGTCATTGCCATCAAAAGGATTCTGAGAGCAAGTCCCTTTGTTCACTTCATGACAAGTATAGGAATTATTTTTAGCTTGTTGACATTCTTTCTCCCTAGCATACATGGCTTCAAAGATCCTTTGGTTTTCACATGCTTATTCATCTAAATGATGCTGGACTTAATTAGGGTGTACCATGGTGACCAAACCATTCTCACCCTTAGGTGTCTCACAAGGTGTGTCAAATGGGTTTTCAAAACTGTAATGCAAATTATGCCTAACCTTAGCTATTTTTTGTTTCAATTAGCCCAGGGTCTCCACACAAGGCTATCCATGAGGACGTCTAGGTGGGATTTCTAATTTTTTGAAAAGAAAAAGGGTATGGTTCCCACTCCCAACTTGAAATATAGTTGTAACCAGCATGTAAAGACTTGTCTTTATTTAATAGGACAAGAGGAGTAAGTCAGATTTGAAACTTTTACAATCAAGATTAGTCACTTGTCAAAGTATGATAGATGGCTTGTCAAGCAATGCTCAAGAATTTACAACACTGGTGACTCGAGCCAAGCAAGTGAGTAAGAAGTTCAATAGCAATTAGCTAAAAAAATGGTACCCAGAGTTTGACAAGTGATTTATCAATGACATTTCAAGACTTACATCTAATGAACTAGACCCATCTTTTCAACCTTGAACAACTTCCTAATATACAAATATGTAACCAAAATTTAGGGAACAAGAATGACACACTCTAAACTAGAAAGACCAGAATATAGATGCTATTTTGGAAAGAAATAACCCTAGGTGATACTTTATCAGTTACCAAGTTATAGTGAAACAACATAAGATATCGTACAATACTTTATAGAATAAGAGGGTGATAGTTTTCTAGCAAGTGACAATTCACACAAAGCAATGTGACAGAACTCAAGACCTAGAGTGATATAACTCAAACAAGTACGTAGTAAAATTTTGAAAAATTTCTATCGCATGATATTTCTTCAAAGATCAGGTGATAAAATGCTAGCTTGTGCAAAAAAAGACCAATTTTGACTCATAATTTTGTGTTCCAATTTCAACAATCAAGTGATTTTCTGAATTAGATAGTGTAGGTTTCTAGTTTGTGTCAATTATTAGCAAGATTTCCAAACAATAAGTGTTTTAATCATGTCTTCAAAAAATTGAACAAGGGTAGATATAACCTTGCCAATATGTACTTGTGATATGATAATAGCCTTTCCACTAATATTACTATGATTGTTTGATGTGCAAGAACATTAACACTGGTCAACACATTCAAAAATAGTAGCCAAGTAATCTAACTTAAGGTCACAGTTCATTACTCAACAACTTGGCCCACACTTGATGCTTCTTCACCTCACACCAAGTGATTACCCACAAGAGATATTGGCTTTGTCATAGAAGTGCCATAAGCACAACTAAGGAAACACATATGGTGAGTGTAAATATTGGGGTGATCCGAGTAGTCCAATAGGATCGATCCTTGCACCAAGAAGTTGAGTAGGAAAATAAGGTGGATACTAACCTAGGGTATCTAGATAGAGCTTTTGTTCATAGTGTTCCTCTTGCTCCCAATTATGGGACACCCCACCTTATGGTGGGTAACAAGCCTTGTGGCTACAAGAGCACCTTAAGCATTCTTGCCTAGTGATCTCCCTATGGTCAAAATCTCATAAGCGATCACACTAAGTGAAGAAAAACACTATGTCTACCAATGTTTTGTGTCTTTGATAGCCTTGAGTTTATAGTGGGTTGGAAGAGCCAGGTAATTTTCTTGTCCCCACTTGGGTCATTCCTCTCAGCTTGTCAAAGAGTAGGCCCACTAAAGGTTCCTAACTAAACATTTAGTGGCTCAACTCTTGGAGGTCAAAATTTTTGATTCACCTCAAAGATGAAGAGCATACTCTCTTATTCCAATTGTGACACCCAAACACACTAAGAAGAGTAAATTACCCACTTGCTTTCAAAATCTTGAGGTGGGTCAAGATTTTTGATTCACCACAAGGGTGAAGAGCATACTCTCCTATCACAAGGAATTCCAACTACAAGTTTTAATGTGCCTACAAAAATGAACAACTAGTATATGTTGTGCATGAAATTAAAAAAAAAAGCAAGTTTTGGTATTTATGCATTGGCCAGCCCTACAAACAATCATTAGTAGCCCTGTTGCATTTGAAGCTTTGAGATGCATTCTTTTAAGAAAAGTTTCTAACTTTCAAAATGGAAACCTATAATCACAACCATTAGAGCCAAGGTTTAGATTCCAAAAATAAAGAAAAATCTATGAATGGACTTTTGCACAACTGTTTAGAAACCTGTAAAAACCAACAACTAGCCAACAACCAAAAATTGACCAAGACACCTTAAACAACAAGCAAATCTCTATCAAGTGATATTTTTGCTGAGAATATATCATACAATACTTCACAATATACCTATATGATAGAACTTCTCTATGCGATATTTTTCCATAAGCCAAGCGACAAAAGTTTGGATACAAAGGCAATATACTTTAGTATAACTGTGTGACACTTTTTCCAAAAAGTGTATCAGACAACAATACTGTGAACTATTATACAAAACTAGAAAAAATATCGTCCAGAACTGTGACTATAATAAAAAAAGAAAAAAAAAAGAAAATGAAAAATAGAAAATGAAAATAGTGATAAAAACAAGAAAACTAAGGGCAAAACTATTGTTCGGCCCCATGGTCAGCACCAAAAATGTATGGATAAAAGTGTCACACTTCTATAAACTATTACTCTTGAGAGAACCCAAGGAAGAGGGAGTTTCAAGAGTTGGCTTATAAATCTCTATCGATGACTTGCAAAGGCTATGACATGGTGGCTCTCAAATGAACCAAACTATGCAACCCTTGCAAGGTGCACCATAGAACGAGAGATTCAAAGAGTAGAGGCAAGAGTGCAAATATCCAAGAATTTAGAATAAAATGCAAGCTATTCTAAATGAAATGCAAGCTAACAAAGAGAACTAAGCTAAAGCATAAATTAAAATAAGCTAAAAAGTATATCATAATATAAGTAGAATGAGAGCTAAGCTAAAATACAAAAATGCAAGAATGCTCCAAGTCTCCAAAATTACCAAGAAAACCTACAACATAACAATAGCATGAGAGACTAAGATTTTTCAAATGAGGAGAGAACCCTCCCTTTTAAAGAAAAATAGAGGGTAGAGATTAAGAGGCAAGATGAATGTAATCAATGGTGGAGTTTGAAAGTGGGAGTGATCCATGTGCACAAGCATCTCAACCAATCATAATAAATGGTTGACTTTTGAGAGGTTTGAAATGTGTGGAGGAGAATTAAAGTTATTTTAAAAGTAGAAGATTCCTCTCACATAGAAAAATATGCATTCATGTGTAGACAAAAATGCCTTTTCTTTTATTTCTAAAATAAGAATAATGCTTTATGTGTGCAACTTAGAATAATGCTTTATGCTCACTCACATAAAATTTTTGAATGACGAGTAGGAAGGGGAACAAATAGGGGAGAGATCAGGAAGCGCATGTTCAAATTTCAAACCTGGTGCCAGGCGAGAAATCTTGGGGTGGTGGATCTCAGAAACCAGGTATACAAGATGGGATCTAGACTGATTGTAGAGAGGCAGAGTCTAGGGATGGGGACCCATGTGCAGCCAGTGGAACCTAGGATAAGCCAGAAATGAAATCCAAGGTGGATAGACCAAGGAATCTCCCAGTGAAATGGGCCTCACTCTTTGGTGTTAAGCCTTTTGGTAAGTCCTCTTTCCCTTCAATTAAGGTTGTGTTAGTTCTAGAAAAGGGATCATGCACAATTGCCATTCTAGATGAAATTGTTGACCACAGCATAGCTAAGATGGCATCCACACTTGTGGGGAATTTTATGGGTCAGAGACCAAACATTGATGTAGTCTAGTCCTTCAAAAAGAAGAAATGGAGTATGAAAGCGAAGGTTAGTGTTACTGCTATGGCAAATGAATTTCTTTCTTTTGAATTCACCTATAAAGAGAATATGGCTGACATCTTGTGTAAAGGACCTTGGATCATTGGAAGGGCTACCCTAGTGCTACAAAAGTGGTCTTCAAAATTGGATTTAAATGAATCTTTCTTTCAACAAGCTCCAGTATGGGTTAGACTCTATGAGTTACCCTTTGAATTCTGGAGTGAGGATGTTTTTATGGGTGTGGCTATTTCTTTTGGAGAGCTTCTCTCCATAGACCCAACTACTACTTCTAAGAGTAGGCTGACGTATGCAAGGATCTGTATAGGTGTTAGGGAAGGGGTTGGTATGCCTGAAGTGGTGTGATTTCAGTCAAAATTTGGCACTCATATTCAGTAGTTGGATTATGAGAGTGTCCCTTTTGGATGTTATCATTGTTTAAGACAAGCCATAAGGCTTTTCAATGCCCAAAAGCAAAGTCAGTTCATAAGAAGAATCCTTCTGTTGCTTCTCTCTTTAGGGTCAAGAAAGTATGGAAAAAAAAGACCACCAACCAAGGCTAGAAGGGTCCTCTTTTGGTAAATAAGAAGGTTGCAGAAGCTTCAAAGAAGGTAAATCAATTACAACCTTCTGATTCCACTTTACCTCTAGGCATAGATGGAAAAACTATTCCTCAAGATGAGCTATTGAAGACAATCCTGAATTCCTCTCTAGTCATTAGGGAGCGAAAAACAATTAATGTCCAACCCCAACTGACTGAGGGTGCTCTAGTTGAGGAAAGGTTGGATCCTCAAGTGATTTTAGGAGATATAGAAGACAAGGATGCCCCACAACAGGCTGTTTAGGAGGTTGTGATGTTAAGTTCTCCACTTTTTGTGGGAGGGCTTAACCTAGCTTCCATTAAGGAGGAGAAGGATAGAGGTAATAGGTATATTATCATCTATCAAGACCTAGAGGAAAATATTGTTTCCTCTATAGCTGGAGGGACCTATATAGGAAAGATGGATGTTTTGATGAAGGATCTGGACCAATGGGAGGATCTTCCAAGCAACCCAAAGTTTTCTCTCAAGGATTCTAGGTCATTCAATTTTGGCATGGAGAGTGAAGTTCTTCTATCCCCAAAGCCCAAGAAGAAAAATGTTAGAGAACCTTCTTTGGCCTCTTCGGTGGAGACTAGGAGCAGCTGCAAACTAGATGTGGGCTCAGCAACCAAAAGAGGCAGAAAATCAAAGAAGGAAGCTAGAGAGGAGGAGACTAGAAGAAGCTTGGCAAATGAATGCCAGAGAATTCTTCAAGAGTGTTCCAAGAATTAAATATGAAGATCATATCATGGAATATTAGGGGCCTTAATGGAGCCCATAAATAAGAAATTATTAGGAACCTTATTAGAGATCAGAGACTAGACATCTTGATGATCCAGGAAACTAAGATGAAAAAGGACTTTTGGGGGAAGATTAAGTTTAGCAACTTGATGAGTGGGGAGGCTTCAAACTTAGATGGTGCCTTTGGGAGTTTGCTAACCCATTTTAACACCAAAAATTTTAGAATGGAATCTTCTTACAATGAAGGTAATATTCTTTTGTGTAAATTTTTTCATATCCCTTCCAATGATTGTTGGTTCTTGCTGAATTTATATACTCCCAACAATAAGAGAGAAAGAAAGAATTACAGGACTAGAGCTCAAACTCTGGTGTAGAGTAGCAACTTAAAGAAAGGAATTATTATGGGTGACTTTAACACTCTTCTGTTGGATGATGAGAAGAAGGGAGGTTTGCCTCTAGCTTAGGAAAGTAAACATGACCTATCAAACTTTATTAATGGTCTAACTTTTTTGGATATGGACCTTATGGGAGGTGCCTTTACTTGGTCAAATAAACACATTGGTCAAGACTGTATTCAGGTTAGATTGGAAAAAGCTCTTATCACTCCCAATTGGCTGTAGTCTTCCTCTTTCAAATTAGTTCTTTTGCCCAAAGTGGGTTCTAACCACTCCCCTATTTCCCTTTTGATTGATCCTATAGGCCCTAAAAGGCCTCCCCCTTTTCATTTTGGAAAAATGTGGACCTCCCACCTTGATCTTTTTGACAAGATATAGCTCTAGTGGAGTATTGATGTGGAAGGCACAAATATGTACAGGGTAGCTAGAAAACTTAGCAATGTTAAAAGGATGGTTAAATCTTGGAACAAGTTTGATTTTGGCCACATATTATTTGAGAAGAAAGTCCTATTTGACAATATTTCTTCTATCCAAGCCTCTATTCAAGAGGATGGGTATGACGAGTTAAATAGGGAGTTTGAGATGTCTATCATTTCAAAATTACACAATATTATTAGTAAAGAGGAGAAGTTCTGGAGACAAAGATCAAGGGTTAATTGGCTCAAAGAGGGAGATTGGAATATTAAGTTTTTTCATCTTACTACTCTTAGACATCAAGCTAATAATAGAATCATAGGTTTCAAGAAAGGACAAGGTATGCTGACCAAGGATGATGAAATCTCAATTGAAGCTATTTCTTTCTTCTCCTCCCTGTTGTCTTGGGATCCTATGCTATCCAAAGTGGATCAAGATGACATTTTTTCCTGCATCCTTCAAATCATCCATCCTCACCATAATAAATTGGTCTGGGCCATTCGCTCTAATTTGAAAGTTAGAGAAGCTCTCTTCTCTCTGTCGACTGATAAATCTCCTAGTCCTAATGGGTTCCCTACTTTCTTTTTCCAATTTTTTTGGCTAGTTTTGATGAAGGATGTGGTGAAGGCTATTCAAGAATTCTTTGGCGCCAGAAGCATTCTAAAGGAGATTAACTCTACTTTTTTAGTTCTCATTCCTAAAGTTCTTGGAGCCAATTCCTTGGACTAGTTTAGACCAATTAGCCTATGCAATTATTTTTACAACATCATTTCAAAGGTTCTTACTTCCAAGTTGCTCAAACTCCTCCCTTTGATAATATCTCAGCAAAAAACTTGATTTATCTCAGGTAGAAAAATTTTAGACTCCATAATGATGGTGCATGAAGTGATTCACTCTATGGAAGCTGGAAAAAGGGAAGGAATGTTACTTAAATTGGACCTATCAAAAGCATATGATCGGGTTGACTGGTCTTTCCTAGATATGGTGCTTAAGCCTTTTGGGTTTGATGATAAAACATGTTAGCTAATTTTTCAGCTAGTAACTACTTCCTCACTTGTTATTTTAGTTAATGGATCCCCCTCCAATTTTTTTAAACCTTCTTGTGGTCTTCATTAGGGGGATACTCTTTCACCTATTCTCTTCATAATCTTGGCAAAATGCATAGGTAGACTTATTGAGAAGAATAAGAAGGAAGGGAGAATCAAAGGTATTAAACCTTCTTCTAAAAGTGCCCCTTTTATGCATCAGCAATTTGATGATGATACTATAATGGGAGGGGAGGCTTTTGTTAAGGAGGCAAAGGCAATGAAGGACATCTTAGATACCTACTCCAAAGGGTTAGGACAACTCATCAACTAGGATAAGAGTTATGTTTTCTTTATCAATAGTCTTGAGGATAGACATAAGAAAATCTCCAAAATTCTAGGATGTAGTGTGGGGAAGCTTCCCTCTACCTATCTTGGGCTCCCTTTCAACATGGATCCTCCTAATTCTTTTTTGAATGACATTATGGATAGATTCAATAAGAAGCTAGTTGGTTAGAAAGGGGCCTCTCTAAGCCAAGTTGGAAAATGCCAACTGGTTAAATCCACCCTTCAGAACTTGCCTATTTATGCTTTGAGCCTTTTTGTGATCCCTGTGAAATTTTTTGAGAGGATGGAAAAAATTCAAAGAGACTTCTTATGGACGAGGGCTTAAAGGAATGAAAGGTATCCCCTAGTTGCTTGGGAAAAAGTCTTCCTCCTAAAGAAAAATGGAGTTCTTGGCATAAGGAAGCTAACTCACCTCAATAAGGCTCTTTTGGCTAAGAAAATATGGTGTATCTTCAATAGCATAGGGGAATGGAGAGACATTTTGGTAAAGAAGTACATAAAGAGGCCCTCTAAATAGTTTACCTTCTTCAACGAAGATATCCCAAGAGGATCCACTGTTTGGAATGGTTTTTTAAAAGCCAGAGACCTAGTAAATTTTATAGTCTCTTGGAAATTGGGAAATGGGGAGGATATCTAGATCTAGTTTGATAGCTAGCTGATTTAGGGCCCTCTTATGAACAACCCCAACTATGAGGTCTGGGTGAATGAATGCATCAACCATTTTGGGCAGAAAGTTAGCAACTATAGGAATGACTAGGGATGGATAGACCTTTCCATCATCTCTAAAGATCTTAATGCTATAATGATAATGCTAAACTCTATGGCCCTAAATAACAATAGGGATGAATTGGTCTGGGAAAATAATGTCAATGGGATATTTATTGCTACCTCTGGGTATTCAGCCCTTTGAATATTAAATGAGATTCCTCCTTGGTCGAGGGCTTGGCTCATTGGCCTCATTCCAAAAATTAATATGTTCTATTGGTTGGCCCTACAGGACAGAATCCTCACCCAAGATAACCTCATTAAAAAGATGTCATATTATGCCCAAAAAATGTGTGTTATGTAAAGATTAGATGGAGATCGACAATCATTTGTTCATACATTGCTCCCTCTTCAAGGAGGTTTGGGTTTTCCTCACCCAGGACTTGGGCTTCAGTTGGTGTGTGCCTTCTAACCATCTATATCTCTTTTGTTAATGGAAATGCATGTTCAATAGGTCTAATCTTTAGGAATTAAGTTCTTAGATCCTGCCTTATTTCTGTTGGAGCATTTGGAAGGAGAGAAACAATAGAATCTTCAGAGATAAAGAGGAGTGAACTATAGTGATAGGGAAGAAAATATTTTTTAACATTAAGGAAAACTATTTAGTGAGGAAAGGGGGAGATATAGAATTAGGTGGCAGAAATAAGGAGAAGGAAAAAGATAGAAAGATGAAAAGATAGGAAGCCAAATGGCTTCTCCCCCCTGAACGATGGCATAAAGCCAACTTTAACAAAGCTTCCAAGGGAAATCCTAGCTCCTTGGGAAGTGGAGGCATAATAAGGAATGAAAATGGCAATGGTATTGTGGCTTTTTCACTCCCGCTAGGATTTCAAACCAACCACTTTATGGAAGCGAATGTTGCGTGTAATGATGTCAAACTGGCTTTTGAAATTGGAGTTACTAACCTTTGGCTTGAAGGGGATTCGAACAACATTATAAAATGTATTAAAGGAAACTCTCAGCCATCATGGTCGATTGCAAATCTTATTGATGAGACACGTGAGACTCTTGCCAAATTCAGTAGAGTCCACATCACTCATATATTCTAGGAAGCTAACTCGGTAGCCGATAGGTTTGCTAATATAGGGGTCGAAAAAAACCAAATAATGACATGGCATCCTAGAAATATTTTTTTGGTGGATGTCAAAAGCATGATCAAACTAGACAAAATCCAAGGAAGTACGAAGAAGATCAATTTGTAATTATGAGTATGAATGGATTAAGGGGAAAGGGTACTTCCCAAAAAGGTAACATGGGAAATCGTAATTGCTCTAATTTATTACAAACTCTTCGACACACTTTGTGGGTCATTTTTTGCATTTGCAATAGGAGCAATAGAAAGGTTAATTCTTTTTGCATTTTGCTCATACATAGACATTCCTATCAATTATAGTGCAAGGTGCATATGAGAATTGAGGTTGTGCAGAGTGTAGACATGGTAGGTGAAAGGTGTAAAAAGGAGCTGATGGGTGAAATAGAGAAATGGAAGAGCAAGGATAAAGTTTGGGAACAAGTGGATCAGGGTAGGATTACCAGATACATTATGAAACTGCATGGATTTGATCAGAAGGTGACCAATAGTATGGTTGGATCATGGAAGGATGGTAGAGTTATGGTGAATGAGGTTTCTTTCATGATCATTGAGGAGGTGATATCGATTGTTTCTAAAATCCTAATTGAGGGTTTTAAGTTCTTTAGGGACAAGAAGCTCTCAGCTAACACTATGTGGGATTTTGTGAAGGATATGAAGGAAATAAAAGCCCTAAAGAATATTGACACATACTATGTTCCTAATACCATGAAGAAACTATGGAGGTATGTTCTAAGAGCTATAATCGAGTACATTACTTTAGACCCTAGCTTTGATTAGGCTCGTACCTACCACTTTGTTATTTTGGATCATTTTTGACATAGCTGTAAACTTTCTTTTCCTTTTTACTTGTTAACTTCCATTAGCAAGGTGGTGGACAGCTTCAAAAAGAATCCCACTGATAACCCCGCTCTACATGAGGAGCTCTTGCTACTTATTTATGAGCACTTTAAGGCTCAAACAATAAGAAATTCTCCCCTTAGACTAAGAATGTGACCTCTAGAAGTTCCAACTTCTCTTCAGACTCAGATGATATTTAGAGCTTAAGCTCTAAGAATGGAAAGATTTCTTCCATTGGTAAAAAAGTCACCCTTTAGGTCAAGAATTTTCCTTCTTCCATAACCCCTAGTAGAAAAATCTCTAGGGTTCATCGGTAGAAGTAACCTATGAAGGATGTGAAGGTTGACAACAATGATGAGGAGGATGTGGAGACAAAAGAGGAGGAAAAAGAGATGCAGGAGGAAAATAAGGAAGACCAGGGAGGGAAGAAATGTAAGAGGGGGGGTCTAGAGGATGAGAGAATGCAACAAGAACTGGATATGTCTTCGCTACCTCTTTCTCCTATCCATATTCAAGCCTAACCCAAGGAGCAAAAAATGGATCATGAGACCGAGGGAGGGGAGGTGCAGGTTAAAGATAGGAGGAAAGCTTGGACAAACTTTAATGTTAGGACCTCAAAAATGGGAATTTTTAAAGAGGCCATGAACCCACAAGTCCTCATGGAAAACCAAGAAGGGTCGTGGCTTGAAGAACTCATAGACCCGATGATTGTGGCTATTTCAGATAAAGCAAGAGAAACTAGGATGAACCTCTTGAACAATGCCTACAAAAATATGATTGATAACTTTAGATCAATCAAGTGGCTTTTCCATGAGCTCGAGGAGGTCAAAGAGTAGGTGGGTCATATGGAAGAATTCAGGAATGGATTGGATTCTTATAATACAGATGGCCACGATGAGAAGCTTAGTCTGGCAAAGAGAAGTTTTAACAACCTTGACATCTACAATCACAATCTCTCAAACTAGATGATTTCACTACTAAGGTCCATTAACAACAACACCATATCTTTAACTAGCTAGATCAATGATAGAGTTATGAAATAAGATGAGGAAGGAAAATATAGGGAAAAAGCCAGACTGGTGGTCGACCCTATAAAGGACAACATCAAAAATGGTCAAGACTAGGAGGATTAGAGGGCACACTAGTAGGAGGATGAGGAGAACCAGATGGCCTATGAGGCTTCTCAAGTCATGCAAGAGCTGGAGAGAAAGAACAAGGACTAATCCACTGCTTGTTCTTTTGTTTCTATCTGTGCCTTTTGGTTTTTTGGCTTTTTGTCAAGGCTTTTGCCTTTGTCATTTCTTGTTGTTTCTATTCCTAGTCTTTTCTATGATCTTTGTTTTTTGGCTGGGCCTTGTTCTTATTATTAGCCTTTGAACTTGAACTCTTTTGGCTGGGCTTTTCATGCTTATTTTTAGCCTTGTTAATGTTGTAACTCTTGGGTTTCAAGGTCACTGTAAAACCTATTTATCTAATCAAAAACTTAGGATAAGAGATGAGTGGGGAATTTTATTTATTTAAAAGTGGGACATGTTGTTTTAATTAAATATGAACTTGGGATAAAGTGCTCACACCATAGGTTATAATTGAATAAATTGATTTTTGGAGATTTGATCAAGGATAAGCATTAGATAAATTATGCAAAAATGCTAGAAAGGGGGCTCATAGTCCAAATGACCATTTTTGGGTGATTAAATTTGCCCCTCTTTGACTAATGTGTGATCAATTTGAGAATCCATTATTTCAAAGAAAATAGAATCCAAGTAGGCAGCAATAGACATAGATATCTAATTCCAAAGAACAAAATGCAGAAAGAGATAGTGAATCCTAAATGTACAACTTGATTGTGATAGTACTAAACATTAGGGAAAAAAAGAACAATGTTAGAATCCAAGAAGAATACTAACACCTAGCAAAGTAGATGGATTAGAATCAAGTGAAAAGATCAATCATATGCTCCTAAGAAATAGACAGTTGTAGCAAGTGATGATAGAGTATTTCTTTGATAGAGTATGATAGACTACCATTGACAAATAGTTTTTTGTTTGCTTCATTCTTCTCTAACATTCCAAGCTCTTGAATAGGATAGTGATAAAATGAAAAAATGTGATGGAAAAGAAGTACCTTAGGTGGAATTTTGGATTGCCCTCCAGTAGGGTCAAGTGCCTCTGCAATTATTGAACTCAATTTGAACACAGGAGCCTTGCAATCAACTCCATGAACCAACACTTCAAAACCTTTCTTAACCCTTGTGCTTGAAGATGCCATCACTTAGTAGGGTTTTGAACATAGAATAAATCTTCAAAAAAAGATTCTTAGATCACTTGGAGGCTTTGAGTTCTCTCTTTTCTCTATTTTCTAAAAATTTGCAGTCAAACAATATATTTGATTTCCTACTTTTAACAAATTTTAGTCCTTACAATTGCCATTAATCCTTTGTATACATATCTTCTTGGTAATAGGTTTTCCTCCACTTAATTTGGTGTTTAATTTGGAGAAGACACCTTCAACTTGGTAAGGTCTCCTTACTTAATAGGAACTACCAACTTGACATCTCCATCTAGAAAAGGCTATGCAACCTAACCTTCCTTGGTAAGGTCTTGTGACTTGACCTTGCTCGGTAAGGTCTTGATCTTCTATCATCACTCGGTGATCCTTATGAATCTTACATTTTTATATGAATCTTTCTACTTGCTAGCTAGAACTAATGTTTGATTACTTCTTCTAAATCATAGTTCCAGTGATCTCCATAGAGAACTATGTGAAGGTGATTGTGACACCCAACTCATTGACTTGGTTGTCAAAAAAGTTAGGAATTTGGCTTGCATTCTTTGGATATTTCCATACCCATTGCTACCTCATTTTTTTTTTGATATTATTAGCTTTGGCTTTCTTTTCATCTTTAATTCTACCTATGTTCATAAAATTCTTGGCAAGATATTCAAGTTCTATACACACAAAACATATCTTTGTATTGTCTCTTTTCCTCGTGTGATATTTCACATAGTTTGGTCCAAAGTTCCCAAACTCACCATAGTAGTGACATCAACACCATTTTTTTAATCCCAACCAACTATTGGTTTCATAATTTGTTCTACTAGGTTCCACTTCTTGGTCTTAAACTTTGAAGTTTTGTGTCCTTTCCTATTGCAATTGTGATACTTTCCTTCAAACTTAGGTTTTTATGTGCATTCACTTTTTCTATGACCATGCTTATTGCAATTGTAATACTTTCCATTCAATTTTTCTTTACCATTGCTCAAACACTTTTTTATGTATGATCTATCTTACCACAATAACTGCAAGTAGGTCTTTTTTTCTTTTGAGCTCCTTGCTAAGATGATTCACCTTCTCTTGAATATCCTAATCCTTCTTTTTCTTTGTATCTATATTGATTTTTCTCATTCAACTGATTCATGCTTTCTTGAGATTTCATCATTCTCACATTGATTTTCTTTTCAATATACAGATCATTTTGTAGTCTTTCATTCTCTATCCTTAGATTGATAAGCTCTTGATTTGCATCATTG
Organism: Cupressus sempervirens; assembly: GCA_028749045.1. Taxonomy (NCBI): domain Eukaryota; kingdom Viridiplantae; phylum Streptophyta; class Pinopsida; order Cupressales; family Cupressaceae; genus Cupressus; species Cupressus sempervirens. Next base: position 264,978,371 of record CM053788.1, on the reverse strand, counting down.
AGTTTATCAATAAAGTCTGCTTGCTAAAGGGATAGTTCTTGACTTTCATTTTCTTTTGCTTCTATTTCTTCTTTGGATTTTTCTTTTTCTTCTATAACTTCACATAATCTGACTGATTAGATTTCTCACTCTCTTTTAAGCCTTCTAACTTTTTCTTTGCAGTCTTTCATTCTCTATGTAGTCTTTCATTCTCTACCCTTAGATTGATAAGCTCTTTATTTGCATCACTAAGTTGATCAATAAAGTCTTCTTGCTAAAGGGATAGTTTTAAATTTCATTATCCTTTGCTTCTATCTCTTCTTTGGATTTGTCTTTTTCTTCTATGACTTCACATAATCTAACTGATTGGATTTATTGCTCTCTTTTAAGCCTTATAAATTCTTCTTGAAGATTAGAATTCTTCTCAAGTAGGTCTTTTATTGTTACATAAGCTTTATCTAAATTTCTTTCAAAACATAAGTCTTTAATTATTTCTTCAATGTAGATATTGTCATCCATTTGTGCTGCAAGATCTTTCCTTCTTTACAATGATTAAGAGATTTTCTCCTTTGTTGTCTTGAGTTTTCCAATAGCTAATTCAAGATCTATCATTTCATTCTCAATAGCCTTATCTAGCATTTATATCTCCATTGCCTTGGATATTTTCTCAAGCTATTAAACTTTGATTTGAGAACTAGTAGCTCTAATACCAATTGTTGGAAATATAAGGTAGGCTATGTTACTGAGAGGGTAGGGGTGAATCAAGAACCAATACAACTTTAACATACTTCACCAATTAATCCTTCATATATTTTTTTGAACTAATTGCATGCATGAAAGAATTAAAGCAATAAAACATTCATAACACTTTAACACAAGATATGGTGACCCTGAAACCTTCCAATTTGAAAGTTAAACTAAGGTGGGGATGATACCCACAAGCTTTAGTGTTGTAGTATAAATTGGCCTGTTAAGGCTTATAATTAACCACTTTTCATGATCTACCCTATTAGGAACAATATGGACTATGAGGTCCACCTTGTTAAAGGATTTAAAAACATACAATGAACTTTGCACTCTATTAGGAGATTTAGCAAAAGACTGTTGAGTCCACTTGGTTAAAGGATTTGATAGATGCACCTGTTAGAATGAATCAGTGCCTGATCTCTGACCTACAACTATGATTTTTTGAATGAGATACCTTGAATTTTAATGATCACCTAGCTATAATAGATAAGTCTATGTTGTACCATATATTTCTTATAACCTTTAATTCACACTCTTCTACTTATAATTCTTCACATACTCAAATAAATTACATTCTTGGTTATGATACAATACATTGTATATATATCAATATAATTAACTACTTACTAGAGTTGGCTACAATACCAAATTTGTCATAATTCACAAAAATTGACCCATTATTGTAACTCAAGATTAGAAGACAAACTCAATGATGTTCTAACACTTGAAAAACATTGTCAACACTTGACATGATATGACACTTGATTGAAGTTGAAGCTTGGTCTATATTGATCACTTCAACTAGTACAAACTTAGTCAACTTTGTAGGACTTGGTCAACATTAAGAAACTTGATAGATGCTAAATCACTCAGTTGGCACTACATGACTTGATAAACACTTGATTCACCTTGTTAACACTATGAGCTCAATAGACACTGTAGAACTTTTATAATTCTACAGAGATCAATTAACACAAAGTTATTAATCACTTCTACTAGATAGTTTGGTAGACACTTCTATGCTTGTGCTATATTGTAAACTATCTCAAATGCTCAATAGATACTGTGAAGCTTGAAATGAATTGTATTATGAATACTTAGCTCTATAGCAACTAAAACACTTGGTTAACATTGTTGGATAAATGACAAGCTTATTAAAAACTTGTAGAGATTGGTAGCAATGTAACCAAATGACTAAGTGTTAAGTCACTAATAGATAAATTGACCTTAATGTCAATAAGAAAATTCCTGGGGGCCTAACCATATATTGATTCTTCAAGGAATAGGGCATGTGCAAGATCATGTTGGGTCAAACTATAGCCTTAAGTGGCAATGAAAAATTAGGACATCAATGTTAGTCAACTTGACATGAAATATCAAACTAGTTATGTAACTTATATCAAAAATTTGTAAAAATAGAATGTGTAATAAATTAAATGTAGTTTCTAAAATATTAGCACTTTTTAATAAAAATAATAATTTAATGGGTCAAGATTTGGAATTTCAATGCGAAAGTACCAAAAAAATTAGTAAAAAATAAGAAGTAGGTGTATGTCTAACTACCTTAATCACAATCAAAGGATAATATAAATTTTTAAGATTTTAGATATAAGAAATAGATGCATACCCAGATGTGATGCATATTTTTATGTATTTTTTATCCCAAGGAAATAATTAATTTTGAATTTTCTATTACAATATTTTTTAGAATATAAAACCTCTTGCATCTAACCACCTTAACTCATTCAAAACCATACAAAATTTTAAAAATAAATTTGATTTCCTCCTAGTAGGAAAAGCAATAGAGTATGACACATTTTTTAGATGTTGAGAAGGTTACACCATTTTAAAGTTATAAGTATTTTTCAATCAATACGTAAATCAACACATTATAATTATATCCATTAGAAAATAGGTAATAATTACTTATTGAACTCATAATTTGACAAAAATTGCATCAATAGAAAGTGGGTGATTTTCTTATGAAACCCTTTTCATTTCATCAAATTAAGATGAAACGTGATTGTTTTCATCTCACAACTTCTTGGCCCTCCATGATCTTGCACACACGCAATATGGTAAAGAGGAAATGGACCCTTTGGGGCCAAGTTGATATTGTGGCTATGCCTAAAGATTTCTTCTCCTTTGAATTCACTTGTAAGGAGGACATGAATATAGTTCTCTCTCTCTCTCTCTCTCTCTCTCTCTCTCTCTCTCTCTCTCTCTCTCTCTCTCTGTGTGTGTGTGTGTTTGTGTGGCAGGGGGATGGGGGGGCTAGTATTTTAGAAGAAGATCCCTTACGGTTAAGAAATTGGAACTAAACTTGGATTTATCTAATGCTTTCTCCTTACCATGCCTATTTGGGTTCGGTTTCTATGTCTCCCTTTGGAGTTTTAAAATGAAGATATTTTTAAAGGGATTTTTGGGTCCTCTGGAGAGCTAATATCCATTGATAATATGATAATTGCTAGATCTAGACTTCTTTATGCCAAGATCTATGTGAAAGTGTCTTATCTTAAGGACTTACCTCAAAAAGTGGATATTTATTCTAAATTGGGAAAGTGGATTTGAGAGGTTAAATTTGAATATCTTATAAATACCTATTTTTATTGCAAGAAAGTGGGTCATTGGGCTAGAATTTGTCCTAAAAAACATGAAAAGACCAATAAAGTGGTACAAGGAAAGAAAAAATCTCAAAAAAATGGTATGGAAACCTAAGGAACCAAAAGATAATACTATTAACCTTGATAAAAATACTAATAGTGAGAGTAGAACAAATGACTCTAATACCATTGAGAAAGAGAAGAAAAAAATAGAAAATATAGAGAAGGAAGATAAAGGAAGTATGGTCTTCTCTTTCTCCTACCATCAAGAATAGTGCTGAAACAAAGACTACGTAGGATCAACTAGACCACATCTCCTAAAATTTGATAGAAAGGAAAGAATATATTGGCATGGAGGGTGAATGTGAGGAAGGGGAAATTTAGGAGGAGGATAACAATGAGATCTTAGGATATGGTATGGATAATTTTCTTGAAGAAGGTAACCTCCCATTATTGGAACCTATTATTGAAGACTATTTATTGGGTGAAATGGTTCTTGATACTAATCTTGAAGTTTTCTTCAAGCAAGAGGATCAAATAATCATCAAAGATGATAAAAAAATTAAAAGATAGACACAAGGAAGGAAATTGTGAAGGAAGGATTCTCTTTAGTGCCATCATCTAGAGTTTTCACTAGGAGGAAGAAAATGGAAGTGATCTCTCCTAAAATTAAGGTGGATGTTAGATCTCCAAGGTAAGTAGGAAGATAAAGTCTCAAGAATAAGAGGGAAATAGAGAGTGTACAAAATATAGCTGATGGAAAGCAAGCTACTATTTTAGAATTTACCCCTAAGAAGAAATGAAGATAATCTCATGGAATATAAGGGGGCTAAATAGTCTCAGCAAGATGGATGCAGTTAGAAATATAGCTAGATATTATAAACCTGATATTATGGTTATTCAAGAAACCCAAATGGATAAAGAAAAAGTGAAAAAGTTGAGATCTTTCAAAAATTGTGTTATGCTAGTTAGTAATTCTAAAGGAGTCTTTCTAATTATGTGGAATCAATCTATTGTATCTAGGCAGCTTGTTGATTCTAACAAGAATTTTATAGATGTCAAGTTTCAATGTTTAAAGTTGGGTATCTGGTGGAATCTGGTTAATATTTATGCTCCTAATAGTAAGAGTTCAAGGAAAAAGTTCTGCAATATATTATCTAATATTAAAAGTAAAGATTATAATGGTAACTGGATTTTGATGGGGGGTTTCAATTTTCCTCTCTATGAGCTTAAAAAAATGGGAGTAATTTGAATCACTTGGAAGGGAGACTATATTTTATGGATTTTATTAATGGGGAAGGCACGATGGACTTGGATCTTCATGGCATCAACTTTACCTAGAAAAATAAGAGGGTAAGGGAGAATTGTATTCAAGATTTTTTTGATTGGGTCCTAATTTCCCTTGATTGGGCCCAAGATTTCATTTTCCTTTGTCTTTTATTCCTAAGATTTCCTCAAATCATTTTCTTTTAGTCTTTTTAGCTGATTTGACTAAAGCTAAAATTAATTTCCCCTTTAGATTTGAGAAAATGTGGACTCAACACCTAGGTTTTTCTCTAATCTAGAAAAGTTGGTGGAATACTAAGGTGGATGTGACAGCTTTTTTTTATGTTGCCATAAAACTTAGGTATGTAAAAGAAAATGTTAAGAAATGGAATACGAGTGAGTTTGGAGATATCTTCAAGGAAAAATATAGGTAGCTAATGGAGCCAAACGATATTCAAGATAGAATTAAGATGGAAGGATATTCAAAGGATTTTTTAGTAGAAGAAAATAAAAAGTTGGTCAATTTTTAAAACACCGTATCAAAGGAAGACACTTTTTGGATACAAAGGTCGAAGGCTATTTAGTAGTAGAACAAGGATAGAAATTCTAGTTTTTTTCCACTTGACTACCATGAAACATAGGGTATCCAATCGTATAGTTAGGTTGAAGGTGGGTTTGAATGTTTTGACTGATGAAAAGGAGATTGTTGGTGAACTCATTTCCTTTTTATCATCTCTTCTCTCCTCTAATTAAAATAATGATAGGATGAATCATGAAGAGTTTCTTTGATTTATTCCTCAAATTGTCTCTAAAGATCATAATTCTAGATTGAATGCTCTTCCCTCTGAGAAAGAGATTCATGAAGCTGTTCAATCTTTTGATGGGGATAAATCCCCTAGCCTATATGGTTTCCCTATGTTTTTCTATCTTTAATGGGATATGGTTGAAAAAGATGTTTGTAATGTAGTAAAGTGGCTCTTTGGAGAAGGAAAAACTCTTAAGGAGATTAAATCTACCTTCTTATGTTTGATTCCTAAATGGTGGGAGCAGATGTTCCAGAGCGCTTTAGACCTATTAGCCTTTGCAACTCAATATATAAAATTATTTCTAAAGTTTTGACCTTGCATAACCTAAAGATTCTTCTAAATATGATAGCAGAGAAACAAAATGGATTTTTCCTAGGAAGGAAAATTTTGAACTCTATTATAGTGGTATATGAAAATATGCATTCTATGGCTTCCTATAATACCCAAGCATGTGTGATGAAAGTGGACATTGCAAAAGCTAATGATAGAGTTGAATGGAAATTCCTCTTGAGAGTTATGAAGGATTTTGGATTAGGTGAAAGATGCTTACATTTGATATCTCAATTGGTTACTACAACTTCTATGGTTGTTTTGATTAATGGGGCTTTGTCTAGTTATCTTAAACCCTCTATAGGGCTCAGGCAATGGGATTCCATATCTCTAATTTTGTTTAGCATTATGGCTAAATGTATGGGAAGGTACATTAGAGGTCTTATGGAGAATAGGTATATTCATGGTATATATCCATCCTCCCAACATCTATCCTACTCCCATGAATAGTTTGTTGATGATAATATTTTTCTGTGTATGGCTTTTGTTAAGGCTAGAAGATTTAAAAGGGCCCTTATCTTTTATTCTAATAATTTAGGGAAATTGGTTAACTAGGATAAAATTTCTATTCAATTCCTTAGTACTCCTATCCCAAGGAAAAGGAATATTGCTAATATTCTAGGATGTTCTATTGGTGAATTGTCAAGAATCTATCTTGGGATTCCACTGGGTCAAAAACCTTTAGATTCATTTTGGGAGAAACATGTAGAGAAGTTTAGTAAGAAATTGGTAGGATGGAAAGAAAATATAATCATTCAAGATGGTAAAGCTACCCTTCTTAAGTCATCTCTTCAAAGTCTTCCTACCTATGCCCTAAGCCTCTTTAAAATTCCAAGAAAATATCTTGAGACAATTAAAAAGATCCAAAATAAATTTTTATGAATAGGTACTGAAGAAAGGAAAAAAAATGCCTTTGGTTGCATGGGGTAATATCTGAAATCCTAAATGTGGAGGGGAATTTGGTATTAGGAAAATAAAAATGATGAATAAATCTCTTCTATCGAAGAAAGGGTGGAGAGTTTATCAAGAAGAAAAGGAATGAAGTTCTATTTGGAAGCACAAATATCTTTTTTAATGCCCCTTCTCTTTCTAATTTTTGAAATTATCCAAGGATTGATAACTCCTCTTCCATATGGAGTGTTGTCCAAGGGGATAAATATATACTACATTAAGGGTGCAGATGGAAGATAGGTGATGGTAGAAAGGTGAGGTTCTGGGAGGATATCTAGATTATGGATCATCCTTTGCTTCATATTTATAATGATTCATTCACTATTGAAAGATGAAAGAAGATATATGGGTGTTTTATTTCTAAATATTGGAGGAATTATGGTTGGGTGAATCTTGTGGAGATCAATCCTAACCTTATCACTATCCATATCTCTCTCAACTCCTTCTGCCTCAACTTGGAATAGGAGAATACCATGGTGTGGGGTATAGATACAAGTGGGAATTATAAAGTGGCATCTATTTTTAGGAATGATATTAATGATAGTGCACCTCCTTAGTCAAAAGATTTGATGAAGGGCCTTATTCCTAAGATTGAAATATTCTTTTGAACTGCTCTTCAAAATAAAATCCTAACTATTGAGCATCTTCATAAAAGGGGATTTTGCACTATAAATAGATGTATATTGTATAAGATGGTGAATGAAGATAGTAATCATCTCTTCATCCATTGAAATTTTAGTCATAAAGTCTAGAATATCCTACTTGAGTACTAGAATATTCAATGGGTTCAACCCAAGAACCTTATGGATTATTTTCAAAGTTGGAGATGCTCCATATAGTCTTTGAAAATTTTCTCTTCCTCATCTCTATTGGGGACTATGGAAAGAAAAAAGTAATAGGATTTTTAGAGATAAATAATATCCTACTTGGGTGGTAGGCCACAAAATCCTAGGGGCTATAAACAAGAACTTCTTCTATCAAAACAATATTAAAAGTGATTTTTATATTGCAGGCCCTATTAGAAGAAAAGCAATTGAGGATAAAACCAATAGAGAGGGAGTTATCTGGAAATCTCATCTTATTGGGTGGCTCAAAGATAATTTTGATGGATTTGTTAAAGGGAACCCAAGGATAGTTGGGTTTGGTGGAGCTCTCATAGATCATAATAGTAGGGTGGTAGAGATTGTGGTTGTTCCCATTGGATCATCTACTACTCATAGAGCTAAAACTTTGTTTATTATTCAAAAGGTGGTTGAAACTAGTGACCAAAATTTTTGGCTGGAATGGGATTCTTTGAATATTATCAACATGTTAAATAATAATTATTCCATAACATAGAAAATGGAAATAATTTTTGGGGAAATAAAAAAAATTCCTTAATAATTTTGAAAAAGTTTTTGTAACCCATATTTTTTGTGAAGGTAAGAGTGTTGCTAACTCAATTGCCAACAAAGTGGTGCATACATACATGTTGTTGTGATGGGTGGATGACCTATACAAAAACTCTAATGTAAAGGTGCTCATTCATTTTGATGTGATAAATGTAATGGAAGCAAATCTTAATTGAGTATTTTTTTAAATATGAAGGAAACTATGAATTTAATGATATAGTGGTAATTATTTTACAAGGAAGTACCTCTTCATTATTATCCTCTTAATCTAGCACATTTTGTGGGCAATTTTGGAAATAAAGGTAAAAATTTGAAAGTCTTTTTCTTGCAAATTTTTTCCTCATCATAGAAATCTATTGTTTAGGTTGGGTTGCAATATGAGTAGGAAACTAAGGAAGCAAGAGCTTGTGAATTGCAAGCATTGGAAGGAGAATTTGATAGTTTGGAATGTTCTTCAAAGGGTTAGATTATTGGTTACCTTGAGATAAATTGTATGGCTATAAATCCCATAAAATTGAAGAATTTTAAAAAAATTAGGTTGGGGAGGAAGTGACTTTGGATTAGGTTTCTATGTCTATTACTTAAGACTTTATTTTGAAGATTATTGGGTTTCGTATTGGGGGAATCAGATTTTAAAAAGAGACCAAAATCTTGAATTTTTCTCTTAATTAATTCTTGAAAAACCCTAAAGAAAAAAGAAAATTGGTTAAGGAGGGGGATTTCTTTGATCTTGACCAGAATAAGGAACTCTGGCAAGATATTTTGTCCTACATTCATAAGTATTTTATTCTTTATGGGAGGTCTTAAAGAGTGTATAATTTCCATTTTTTATTTTTAAAACCAATTTAGATACAAGGATAGGGCTTCTTTTCCTTTCTACCTAAAATGCTCCTTGTTAAATAGCCTTAGTGCTCATAGGAAAAAAAAGGTCTAATCTTGTTCTCCATAAGGGGCTCATTCTATTAATTGAGGAAGATTGCAAAGAGAATGATGTGAAGTTCTCTCCCTTACTTTGAAAGGGAAAGAAGATAACTAGTAAAGAAATATTGGATAAATCTAGCATAAATTTTATTTTAAAACCATAATGTCAAAATTGAGAAGATTAGTGAAAAGGAAATGGAAAGTTGGTCAAATAGTGAGTTAAAAAGTGAGAAAGAACATTTTAAGAAAAAGAAAAAAGAAAAAACTAAGGGTGAAGATAAAATCAAGGGCAAATTGAAGGTCAAACCTGAAGAAATTTTGGAAGATAATAGGAACTTCAAAAGAGGAGAACTATGGAGAAGAAGGGGGGTGAAATAGAGAGTGAAGATTACAGTTCAAACAATGATGGGTATTCAAGTTCTCAAGGTGAGTCCTTGGTTAAGTCTGGTAGTACTAGGAGCAATGTGGGTTCTCTGAACCTAGGACCAAAGGAACAAGATGTGTCTCTAAAGTCCCCCAAGGGAAAAGATAAGAATATGCAAGATAACACACTTACCCTTAAAGTTGATGAGGAGGGTAATTCCATGGAAACCAATAAGGACAATGAAGATAAGAAAAGGATCCTTATTACTCAAGAGCCAAAAATTAATGATGCCACCCAAAAGAATGACGCTGAGGAAAAGGCTTCAACTGAGGAGAATGAATCTATACTGGAAGATGTCTGCAATAATATTGATCATCTTGAGGATAGAATTTTTGATGAGGTTAATGGGGAGACAAATATAAGTGGGAGGATTATGTTTCTTAACAAAGCCAAATTAAAGGAAAATGTGACTCTTTAGCTAGATACTTGGATTTATACTGAAATCATGGCCCTAAAGAAAATTGTTAAAGATCCATAGGAAAGTATAGATAACAAAAAAACCAGAAGGACCGAGCTAGAGAGAAAGTAAGGAAATTCCTAAAAAAATTACAATCAATGAAGCAAGGTTGTGACAACTTCTCAAAGATAGTGGCCAACATATGGATATGATTACTTCCCACCTGTGTATTGTAGCAGATGTAATCACTAAAAAATGTTCATCTAGGCTATTAACCCCCTTCTTATCATTTTGGATAAAAAAATTTAATCATTTACCTAGACTATATTGCTAAAAAGAAATTAATTTTATTTTAACCTATAATTTGACTATAATATCCTAAGTTCATATTTATTAAAAGAACATGTCCCCTTTTGATTAAATAAAAAACTCCTTTCTTCTAACCCACTCAATGTGCACACATAAAGTCCTTTTTCTATTTACAAATTAAAAGAAAAGGCTTTTGTCTCACATGAAAAGTCAACTACTCTTCATTGGTTGACTTTATCTTACACATGGATCATGCAAAAAGTCAAACCCCACCCTTGATTATCCATATATTGGTCTTGATCTCAATCATCCATCTACCTTTAAAAGAGAGAATTCTCTCCTTCTCAAAGGACCCATCTTCTTTAGTATTGTTATACTACAGGTTTCTTGATCATTTTCTTGGAGCTTTGTGGAGAACTTCTCCTATCTTGTCTAATTATCTTAATGCATATTAACTAAGATTCATATAGAGTATCTTTTCCTTTTATAGTAGTTTAAATCACATAGTTTAACTAGCTTTCTTTAGTAAAACTCTCATTTTGATTAATCAAGTTGTATTGTGCATATCATTCTAGCTTAGTTCATTCTTGCATTACATAATTGAGAGTTCTTTTGGACACTTGTATTCTTTCTCTTGTCTCAATAACCTCCCATTGCATGGTTTAATAGCAAGGGTTGTGTCTCAAAGGCTCAGGTAAGAGCTATTCATATTGCTCAAAACACTCCTTTTCACTCCATGGATAGGGAACTCTAAGACAACATTCAAGCATTCCAATTCATGGGATAACTTGAATAGAAGGATCTAGAGTGGTGCAAATTTCTAGCGTGCATTTTTGGTGGCCATTGTGTGGTAGAACATTAGGGTTTTTCTCCTAATATACATCTTTTTCTTGAACTTTTTGCTTTCTCTCTGATGTTTTAATTTTTAACAGTCATGAATATCAGGAAATATTTTCTTAGTATTGTATGATATTTCTTTGTACTATCATGTGATACATTTCAAGTAAAAGTATCACATGCCCATATAGAATAGTATCATATGAATACAACAAGTTTTATCATACCACTATACTAAAAAGTATTGTATGATGCTCTATTAGCAAAAAGTATCACCCAACCTAAAACTAATTTTTTTTTGGGTTCTTTGATCATTTTCTCTAATTTTTAGTAGTATGTATGTCAACTTTTTAGGTTCATTACAATATGATAGTGGTCTTATTGCAGTTTTTATATTGTTTTTGAGACTAACTCTTATTGGACTTGTTGGTGTAAAGAAATATTTACTATTTACACTTACTTAAGTTTACTTAGGTTAATGTATTATTTTATTATATTGCATTATTTTATTATTTATTTTGTGAGACACTTAGGAGTTTGCATACTTTCATGAGTTTTCATGTTGACAACACAGAACTAAGCAACTCTAATTCAGCACATGGTGTCTACAACACTAGAGTTTGCATCATTAACAAAGTTTCCATGTAGACAACATAGTTATTCACACTACTAATTTAGGACATGGTTTCTATAACATTATTTTGTGTGCTACACCATTGTAGGCTTATCCTCTCATCATCACACTTACTCCTGTGCTTAATGGAAAATAACCCATATCTAGTGGAAATGTGCCTAATTGCATGACTTATCATGATGCTAATTCCTAGGCATTCTAGATGCATCTTAGAGGCCTTTATATATAGGCACTCTTAGTGTACGTTCATACACATTGAGTCAAATACATATTGATATTTTGATCATACTCTTTCTAGTCTACTATTGTGCTTGCGTTTGAGTTCTTTGATTTTGGGTGGATTTTTCCCTAAAGAAAATTCTTACATGGTATCAGAGCTAGGAGAATCTATCTTTACATAACCATTTGAGACTATTGTTTCTTTAGCACCTTGACCCAAACTTGGAGTACCACATAAATTGGGAGCATCTAGAGCTAGAATAAACCTTGCCATTGCATCTGGAATATCGATTCGGTAAAAATTGGCTATAAATACACCTACCCTAGGCCAAAGATGATAATATGGCAATTTTTTTTGAAAATTTTCACCTGAAGGACTAATTTGTAAGTTCAGGTATGATCATATTTTAGATCTACAATTTTTTTTTAGATCTAGTGATTTTTCTTTACATTTTTCGGATAGATTTTTCAAATTTATTTTTGGCCAAGTGGCCCTATAGGGAATTTTTTTTTGTATAGGTATTGAGTAGTGACACACCAAACCTACACCCTATAAGAAATATTCAAATTTACCTAAACATATTCCTTTCCTTTACTCAATGATAGGCATATTTCATTTTCCAACCACATAGTGGACAACTAATCAAATTCTAGCTCCAACTATCAATGGACAACACTCAACACAAAGTCCAACTTCACAACACATTTCCCAGTGACCTCTCTACATTTATTTAAAACTCTGTGTCAAAGGTCTTTTATACATTGCACACAGAGTTTAACCACTCAATGTGGGATTAAACTCAACTTCTGGTGAACATTTTTAACACTTTGGTTGTTGTTTTCCTGGCCCCTAAAGATTGTTTAAACTCCCACTATGAAATTTAAATAACTCTTACTTGACCCTGCTTTCCTAATGCCTGTGAATATTTTTCCATGTGGCAAGTTCCATGATGTCCATGAAGACCCACCTTCTTGTACACCATGCATCAGCAATAGGCACCCTTTGCAATTGACCGATAGCTCGGCTCCACCTATTAGCACCACGTTGACCCTAGACATAGTCTATGTGGCACACTACCAATTCGCCACACCTAGTAGAAATAATCCATGTGGAAACTAATTTTACCACATAAGTAACATGTGTTGTCCAATCACCATGCATTTGTACTACCACGTGTAGATTTTTGTATGCCCTATTAGATCTATATAGCCACGTCAACAGAGGAGTCATTTTGCACTGACGTCAACTAGACACCAAGTTAAATTTGAAGACCATTTGACCATCATTCCTAGTCATTTCATAACTATAGTGATGGTCATTTAACTATCAAATTTAAACTCACTATTTTCTACCCAATCCCCTCTTTAGATGTAGTTTTGATTTGGTAGCCCAACTTTGAGGGGCCATAAGTCAGTCATCCAAACTTTAAATCAGGTGCAATTATTTTTATATTTTGGGTAGAATTTCTTGAACTTTTTAGTGGTGGTATTCTTTTCTATTTTTGGTGCAAGGATTTGTTAGAAAAATGCATTTTTCGGTGATGATACCTATTCAATCCTACATTTTCCAACTTCAAACACTCCATACGGGCTCATCTAGACACATTTCCAGGTTCTATTTTTTTGAAAGTGCATTATTTTTCATCTACTTTCCAGATCTACAATCAGATTATAGGGTTGTGTGGAAAAAATTCTCACTTTTAGACTTAGGGCCTTTTATGCATTGTAATGTTTTGATTACTTTTCAAAATTATTGTACATCTGAGCTATAGTGCTTAGTGACATATTTGAGCCTCAAAAGGTAGTTGTAAATAGAAAAATTAGAAAACCACTTTATTCATTTTGACAAGTGGCCTATTGTACATGCACTACATATAAAGTGTCAAAAGCATCTTTTTTTTTGGAGGGGGGGGGGGGGTGGAGGGGGGGTCTTTTGATTGAGTGAAAAGGGGTTTGTGTATCATGTTTTTGTGTCTCTCTTGTGTGTTATTTTTATGTTTTGCATCATGGGTTCACCTAAATGTCCATTTCTAACTTCACGTAATTATTCTACATGGAAAGATATTGCATGGAATAGATTAATCAAAAAAGGTTTAAGTCTTTATGTTGATGGTACGATTACCAGACCCATTGATGCTACATCACTCATTGATTGGAAAAAAAAAGACCAACAGGCATTAGGAATTATCAGGAATTATGTGCATAGAGATGTCTTCTTCCACATTTCCACTTTCAAGGAATCCAAACCTGCATGGGACAAACTTGAAGCATTGTATGGTAAGGTGGATGAGGAAAAGGGTTTTTAGATTGAGGATGATTTACTTCTATTGGATCCAAAGAACTTTGACACAATTCAAGATTACATCAACAAAGCCAATGAGTATAGGGCACTACTTAAAGATTGTAGAAATCCCATGAAGTATGAAAAGTTGATTCATCACATTCTGAAGAGGCTACCTTTAGAGTATGCTTCCTTTGTTTTGACTTATAATACTCACATGTTGACCATGGGAAGTGCTTTCCAAAAGCCTACTTTTGATGCTTTTGTAGAGATGTTGATTCTTGAACAATCTCACTTGATAGATTTGGGACTTCTCACATTATCAAAGACCAAAGCATTGGTTGCTAGTGATGAGAAAAAATCAAGTCAAGGAGGAAAAGGTTCTAACAATAATAACAAGAAGTAGTGGAAGAAAAAATCCCAATCTGAGACACAGCAATCCTCCTTACAGAAAGGCAATTCTTCTTCCAACAAGAAGAAAAGTAATGAAAAGAAGGAAAAACTTTTTTGTGCATATTTCAAGAAGCCAAATCATTATGAGCATCATTGCAAGATTAAGAGAATCAATGAGTTAGAAAAAATACTTAGAAATAATAAAATTCAAGTGCCATGTACTTCCAAGGATTCAACTCCAACCACTTCAAAGGTAAAAGAGCAAGCACTTTTGGCAAACACAAGTTCTTCATTGGAATAGATTCTTGACTCAAGTGCCTCCTATCATATGGGTTCTTCAAAGGGAGACTTTTCTTCATTGAAGAAGTCATAGGTATTGCACATCTTTGTGGGAGATGATACAAAAATGTAAGTTGAAGGGAAAGGACATGTGGAAATGGACAACGCGGAATTTAAAGATGTTCTCTATGTTCCAAACCTAAGCACTAATCTCCTCTCAATTTACCAAATCACTCACCTTGGAGATGGCAAAAATGTTGAGTTCCTTCCAGATTTAGTGATGGTGTGCAGTCTTAAAGATGATTGATTAGTTGTAGTGGCAAAAGTTAATCATGACAAGAGGCTTGATTCCTTCTCCCACTTTGTGCCTAAGTCTCCTTCACATGCCTTGTTAACTCAATCTAATTTACAAATTGAACTATATCATCAGCAATTTGGTCATGTAGCCTTCTGCCATCTTCAACAACTTTTCTCAAAACACATGATCAAAGGTCTATCTAACATCAACTTTTCTAAGGGAGAATGTTCATCATGTTTAGTGGATACACATCTTGAGGAGAATTATGATAAAGGGAAGTCTCTACTAGTTTTTCTTTAGTTGGTTCACATGGTAATAGCAAGTCCTTTTGCAGTGACATTAGTCAGCTAGGGCCACTACATCCTTACTTTTGTTTATGACTTTTCATGCTTCACATGGGTCTATTTTCTTCATCACAAGAATGAAGTGGTTAATAAGCTTCAAGCCTTCAAGAGTCATGTTGAACAAAAATCAAGGAAAGCCATCAAGGTTCTATAGATGGACAATGAAAGTAGATATGTGGATAGAAAACTTAAAGAATTTTTCAAGCTTGAGGGAATTGATCTTCAGAATCCACCAACATTTAGTCTACACAACATAGATATTGTAGCACTAAGGATATGAACTCTTAAGTCTATGGAAAGTTGCATGATACAAGCCAAGTCTCTTGATCCAACACTTGATTTCAAAGCCATTAGTAGTGCCACTCACATACTTAATAGGTCTCCTCATAATGCCCTAGATGGGAAGACTCCTTTTGAGGAATGGTGTGGCAGAAAACTAGTTGAGTCACTTCAAAGTCTTCAATTTTCCAACATGGGGAAACATATCTTCTAGGGGATGCAAGGCACCACCATCTAAGCATTGTACTTTCATCAGATATGAAGACAATATTAAGGCATATAGACTTATGGATCTTGAGACTCATGATATTTTTATGGAGAAGGATGTTCACTTTGAGGAAAGTTCACCAAGCTTGTCCTCTAGTCCTCTCTACACTTCATACACTATGGAAATTGATAGTGACACCAGCGATAGTGCTTCAATGGATTCACATACATGGGGTTCTATTGATAGTTGTAGTAAGAGGTCATGACATCAGTATAGTCCACATGCATATATTTCCACAGTGATAGGTCCAACACAACATGGTACAACTTATCTTCTAGCTCTAGCAATAGGGGATGACTACATGGCAGACATTGTAAGTTTGTTAGTGGAGTCACACATATCAGGCTTGGGAGTAATCCTTGATGATTTACATCTTCTCTTTAATGAAGATGATCCTTCTATAGTTGTTGCAAGGGCTCACTCTTACTCTTGTGTCCATTCTCTACATGATTGATCTTCATAGATTGATGTGATTGTGGATCCTTATGAATAGTAGTTGTCAGAGGTCTCTTTATCAATTGAGGAGATTATTTGTTCTTTGGAACAATTTCTACCTAGATCCTTGCTAGATCTGCATTCATTCTTTTCAATAGTGTTAGAAGGGGTGACCATCAGCATCGAAACAGGGACACTTGAGTAGGTTTCAGGGCCAACATACATATTTAGGATTGCACCTTTGCCATTGTTTCTTCCAAAGGGGAGGAACATCATTCAACACTCTTGGACTAGCTTCTACCTTGGAGTGGCTTTTACTAATCAAAATTCTTCATTTTGGGGGGGAATACCTTGTCTCTCTTCCACTTCTTTCTTATGGAGGGGACCTCTTCCTCTTATGAGGTATTTTTCTTCTCATTCTTCACTATTGTACTTGATGTATGTCATAATGGGGGGCCTTCATTACTCCATCCATCCATGCATATTGTCTTTTTATCTCTCATTTTGGGGGAGGGTTTTTCCCATGAGGTTTTCCCTCTTTCTCCACATTATGAAAGATTGCATTTCATTATGTACATGGGTATCTAACATGGCCTAGTATTCAGGACCCATCATGCATCTCATCCTAGTTTTTGTAAGCTTAAGGGCATTCCCCTAAGTTGCACTTAAGGGGGGTTGTTGGTGTAAATACATATTTACTATTAACAGTTACTTAAGTTTACTTAGGTTAATGCATTATTTTATTATATTACATTATTTTATTATTTATTTTGTGAGACACTTAAGAGTTTGTGTACTTTCATGAGTTTTCATGTTGACAACACAAAATTAAGCAACTCTAGTTCAACACATGGTGTCTACAACATTATTTTGCATGCTACACCATTGTAGGCTTATCCTCTCATCGTCACACTTACTCCTGTGCTTAATGGAGGATAACCCATATCTAGTGGACATGGGCCTAGTTGTATGACTTATCATGATGCTGATTTCTAGGCATTCTAGATGCATCTCAGAGGCCTTTATATATAGGTACTCTTAGTGTACTTTCCTACACATTGAATTGAATACATATTGATATTCTGATCATACTCTTTCTGCTCTACTGTTGTGCTTGTGTTTGAGTTCTTTGATCTTGTGTGAATTTTTTCATAGGAAAATTCTTATCAAACCCATAGTTGCACTCATAGTTTTTTTCCTTAAAAGAACACATGTCAAATCTTCAAATGCAAAGAGGCTACAAACAATTATTTGTAGGGCTTCCTAAAAGCATAAAAATCAAACGAGTGCTAGTATTTCTTTTATTTTGTGTGCAACAATCTTATTAATTATTTATCTTTTCATAGGCACATAAGACTTTTGATTGTGGGCTCTCGATGGTAGGAAAGTATTCTCTTCACCCTTGTGGTGAATCATAAATATTGACCCACCTTTAGATTAAAAAGAAAGAGGGTTGATTGAACTTTTTGGTATGTTTGGGGGAAATAATTGGGATATGAGAGTATGCTCTTTAGCCTCATGATGAATTAGAAATCTTAACCCCCAAGAGTAGATTCAATCTATTTTAGTCTAGCATACTTTAGAGGGCATGCACTTGAGAAATCAAGAAGAATGACCCAAGTGCATAAAAAAGAATCTCCCTATTCCAACCCACTATAAACTCAAGGCTACCAAGGACACAAAACCTTGGTAGATGTAGTGCTTGTCTTCTCTTAGTGTGTGAGTACTTGTGGGATTGGCACCATGAGGAAAATTCTAGGCAAGAAAACTTAAGGTGCTCTTGTGTCCATGAGGTCCATTACTTGCCACAAGGAAAGGTGTCCTATAATTGGGTGGAAGAGAAACACTATGAATAGAAACCCAATCTAAATACTCTACAGTAGGTACTACCTTATTTTTTTGCTCAACTTATTGGTGCAAGGATAAGATTTTACACTCACCATCTATGTTCCCTTGATTATGCTAATTGCATCTCCATTATAAAGCCAATATCTCTTTTGGGCAACCATTTGGTGTGAGGTGAAGGGGCACGTAGTGTGGGCCAAATTCTTGAGTAATGAACCTTGCCTCTTAGGTAGATCTACTTGTCAAGTATTTTTGAATGTGCTAGACCTATGTAAATGTTCCTACAAATCAAACATCTCATCAAGCATTGGTAAGAATTTACTTTGATATCAAAATTGTGTGTTGGCAAGGTTTCCTTTTCCCTTACTTAACTATTTGAGACATGAAAATTATCCTTGTAATCACATAAAATGGTCATTTAGACTATGAGACCCTTTCTAGAATTTTTTCTTAATTTATCCATTGGTTATCTTTGATCAAATCATCAAAAAATCTATCTTTTTTATTATAACTTATGGTGTGACCACTTTATCCCAAGTCTCTTATTTAATTAAAAGAACATGCCATTTAATTAGATAAAAATCCCCACTTCCCACTTATCCTAAATATGCACACATAAAACATTATTCCTATTTTATAAATAAAATAAAATGCATTTTTATCTACACATAAATGCACAATTTTATAGGTGGGAGGAATCTTCTATTTTAAAAATAATTTTAATTCTCCTCCACACATTTGAAACCTTCTCAAAATTCAACTCTTCATCATGATTGGTGGAAGTGCTTGTGCATATGGATCACTCCCACTTTCAAACTCCACCCTTGATCACATGCATCTTGCCTCATGATCTCTACCATCCATTTCTCTTTAAAAGGGAGAGCTATCTCCTCACTTAAAGAAACTCCACACTTTTACTTATGTTATGTTTCAAGATTGAAGATCTCATACTTGTGGAGCTCCTCTTCTTCTATCTTCTATTCTTTATTCTTCATGCTCCTCATTATTCTAGTTTCTCTCCATGCTTATAGCTCTATTTTCTTTCTTTTGTTTTAGTTGCATTCTCATGTCTATTTTTTTACAACATATTGGATCTAATCAAGTGATTTTGTAGGTCTATCACTTTAGTTTTAAAGCTAACCCTTGTGTAGATCTGTTTGAATGCCAAAACCCTAGCATTTTAAAGTTGATCATATCTCTTAAACCCTTTGGAGAATGGATCTAAATTTTTTTGTAGGGTGGGGATAAATCTTAAATGTCTAAGTCCAATTTTCAGAATGTTAGGAGTTTCTTTGTGCCTGTTATGAATTTTTATTTATTTTTCATAAAATATCATTTTTGGGTGCCAATCAACAATTTTTTTAGAAATATTTTCATTTTTGGAAAGGTCTTCAAATTATATAGGGTTTTTTTCTTTGCATTTTGGATTCATAGGTTGTATTAGGGCTTAATAGCTCAATTTAAAAATTTGGTCTATTTTGAGAAAATGAGTCCCTAGGACACAAATGAAAAGATATGGCTAAATTTCTTACACTTTTGGAAATATCTCTAGTTTTTAGTAGGGGTCTCTTCTTTTCATTTATGTTTTTGGAGCTGAAATATATCTTGTTGACTAGGTCAAAAATGCAATAATTTGGTATAGCTCTGATACCATGTAAGAATTTTTCGTAGGAAAAAATCACCCAAGACCAAGAAGCTCAACAACTAGCATAGAGTAGATCAATAGAGAATGATTAGAATAACGATATGAAATTCAATTGATGTAATAGTACACTAGGAGTAGCTAAATATAAAGGCCTCTAGAATGCTTCTAGAATGTCTAGGAGTTAGCAATATGATGAGCCTCACAACTAAGCACATGTCCACTAGGAGTGGATTATCCTCCCTTAAGCACAAGAGTTAGTGTAATGATGAGAGGATAAGCCTACAAAGGTGTGTCACATAAAATTATGTTGTAGACACCATGTGCTTAATTAAGATTATTAACATGACAACTCATATGAGTATGTAAATTCCTAGTTGTCTAACCTAATAAATAATAAAATAATGCATTTATACTAAGTAAACTTAAGTAAAGTGCAAATAATAATTATTTAAACTAACAACCCCCCTTAAGTACAACTTAGGGGAATGTACTTAAGCTCACAAAAGCTATGATGAAATGCATAATGGGTCCCAACTACTAGGCCATGTTAGGTACCCAAGTACAAATGCAATTCTAAAATGCAATGAAATCTCTCTACAAATAGAGAAATAGAGAAAAACTCATGGGAAAAACCCTCCAAAAAGAGAGATATGCACAATAGAGAAGAGAAGGATCATGTGACCTCCCTAGTGAAAAATTCCTCACCCCCAATAGATCTCACAAATTAATATACTTGACTTTTGTGAAGGGCTTGGTGAAGATGTCGACTATTTGTTGCTTAGTAGGATAATATTGTAATGCGATGACCTACTCATTAATTAGCTCTCTAATGTAGTTCATATGAACCTCAATATTTTTGGTGTGTTGATGTGGCATTGGATTTTTGGAGATCTCATTAGCACTCTAGTTGTCACAATGGATGACTATGCGATTGGGTAGATCAAAACCATACTCTTTCAGAATCTACTACAACCAAGTAGCTTCTGTCATCACACTCACAACTCCTTGATACTCAACCTCATTTGATGAAAGAGCAATGGTGTTCTATTTTTTACTCTACCAAAAAATGGGGCTAGAATTGAGATGAATTATATATCCTAAAGTAGACTTGTGAGAATAAAGGTCCCTTACATAGTTAGAGTCTATATATCCCACTAACTAATGTAAGTACTAGCTGCATAGTGTATCCCATGTGTATGTGTACCTTAGATATAGTGTAAGATTCATTTGACTACCTTCCAATGAAGTTCATGTGGCTCTTGCATGAAGTGAGAAACCATGTCAACTACAAATGAGATGTTGGGGTGTGTATGTGTCAAGTAGATGAGGCTTCCAACAAATTGTCTATACAAAGTTGCATCAACAAGTGGAGTGGAACACTTTTTTTTCTAACTTAACACCTAAAAGGAATGGGGTAGATGTAGCCTTGCACTCACTCATGTGAAACTAAGTATATCAAGAGCATACTTGGGCTATCATAAGGTGATCCCTGATGAAGACTGATGTATCTTAATACAAAGGAAATAGTGTAGTAGACTCAAGTCTATCATTGAAAACCTATCTTGTAAAGTATCCTTGACACTCAATAATGGATGTTGTACTCCTTATAATGATCAATTCATCAACAAAAATCACAAGAAGCAAATGTGAATCATCCCTTTGAAGAATGTAGATATTTAGATCAAAATGACATCTAGTGAACACTTTAGAGAGAAGGAAAGAATCCATCTTGGCATACCAAGCTCTTAGAACTTGTTTAAGTCCATAGTTAGACTTCTTCAATTTTCAAACCAAGGTAGCATCCTATATGAATCCTTGTGGCTACTCCATACATATCTCCTCATGAAGATCCCCATTCAAGAATGCACTTTTCACATCCATCTGATGAACAACCCATCGCTGAGCTGCAACTATAGCTAGTGTCAAATGAATGGAATTCATCTTTTCTATTGGTGCAAAGGTCTTAGTGTAATAAATGCCAAGTACCTAAGAAAAACCTTTTGCAACAATTTGAGCCTTATGTTTATCAACACTTCCATCCGCTATGAGTTTGGTTTGATATATCCACTTACACCAAACCAATTTTCTCCCCTTACGAAGAGAGACTATGTCCCATGTATCATTTCTCATAAGAGAGTTATATTCTTCCTCCATTACTCTATCTCATTCTGGAATACCTAGTGCTTCTTTGAATGATTGTGGATCTAAAGCAACTACAACATAAGGATGTAGGAGTGAATTGTGTTGTGATATTATCCTCCTAGAATTTGAAGTATTCCCTACCAATGGTCCTACTACATCCAATGTCTCCTTAGCCCATCTAGTTATATGGGAAGAAGATGTAGTAGGAGTATCCTCAATCTCAATTGGTTGATGCCTTTGTGTTGGTCAAGGACAAACATCTTCCAAGTCACTGTTGTCACTATCACTCTCTTCAATGAAGGAGAAAGAAAGAGGAGTTGAAGAAGTAAGGCTTGGACAACTTTCTTCAAAATGTACACTCCTATCATAGAACATGTCTTGTGTCTCTAGATTTAACTTGTAGGCTTTATGTGAGTCTGCATATCCAACAAAGATGCAAGGTTTTCCTTGTGCTTCCAATATCTTGCATTTTAGTGAAGGTATTCTTTCCCATGTTGGAAAACCAAAGACTCTAAAGTGCTTAACCATAGGTTTCCTTGTGATATTGATATCTCCTACTTATCATAGGTTTCCTACCAGTCCATGCTTCAAAATGAGTTACACCATCTAAAGCTTTATAAGGACTTCTATTCTTAATATAGTTAGCACAATTCATTGCTTCAGCCCACAAGATTTGATCAAGAGACTTGTTTAGTATGCAAGTGGTCATCTCTTTGAGAGATCTATTTTTCCTTTCAGCAACACAATTCTACTATAGTGTATATGGTATTGAATATTGAAGGTCAATTCCCTCTTGAGTGCAAAAGTCTATTAGTCTTATGTTCACATACTCCCCCCATTATCTATTTGAAGAACTTTGATGGCTTTCCTCGACTACTTTTCCACTTGAGCTTTTAAGTTGAGAAATTTTCCAAGCACTTCACTCTTAAGAGCCATGAAGAAGACCCAAGTAAAGTGAGAGTAGTAATCTATGAAGGTGAGTGCATAGAGAGACTTGCTAAATGATGGCATTGGAAATGGTCCCACCACATCACTATGAACCAATTCAAGAACACATTGTGCTCTCCAAGTCTTCCCCTTTTCAAACTTCTTTCTAGATTTTTTCTAAGTGATCAACTTGAACAAACACCTTCTAAAAATTGGACTTGAGGTAGACCATTAACCATTTCCTTGCTACTAAGCTGTTGTAGATATCTATAGTTGAGATGTCCAAATCTCTCATGCCAAAATTTTCTTTCTACATTTGAATGTAATAACAAGGCTTGTGCATTTTATTTTGGCACAAAGGAGGAGAAAGTGTAAAGCCTTGAATCATGATTGGCTTCACCTATTGAATTCATAGAGTTGTCCTTAATGCTTTTCACTACTACTAAATCTAGAAGAAATTCAACTTTATTTCCACCTCCATAGTGACTCATTTAGTAGATTGAAAGAAGGTTGGAGGTAAGATTAGGAACATATAGAACATCCCTAAATGCTCCATTGTTCATCTCAACTTCACCTTTACCTTCAACTTCCACCTTAGTATCATCACCTACAAAGATATGTGGTAGCTTTGAATGTGTCATGGAAGAAAAATCTCTCTTTGATGCACCCATATGATGTGTGGCACCAAAATCAATGATCCATTCTCCCTTACTAATAGTTTTTATGAGTAAAGCATGCCCTTTGCCCTTAGAATCTAAAGATGAAGATCCTTTCTCTTTATAAGCATTAGGCAGTGGAACATTGTGTTTCTTCATGATGTTCTTCAACTCATCAATCTATTTGTCATAACACTGATGTTCATCATGACCCATTATCTTACAATAGGCACACTTTTTCTTCTCTTAATTCATGTCCCCCTTTTTATTGGTCTTTGAGGAAGACTTTCCTTGTTGATTTGATGTTGGTGTTGTATTTTCTATATCCTCTTGTTTGTTATTCTTCAACTTCTTCTTTTTTCCCTTTCCTTTGTTTGAACTTTGACCACCTAAATTTTGAGAACCCTCATTATTATCCACCAATGCCTTAGACTTTGAAGACTTGAGAATCCCTATTGTTTTCAACTTAGTTTATTCATCCTCTAATAGTTGAGCATAATCATTAAAAGTGATTTTCTTATAGGAAGCTCCTAAGCTAGTCTTTGTGGTGTTGAAAGAAGAGACAAATATGGAGTACTTGGATGGTAGCTTATTATGAATGAGATAGATCAACCTATCATCTTTAATAGGATGACCACAATCATCAAGATTTGTTCTTAATTCATTCACTTTAATGATAAAATCTTGTATTGAATCGAAAGTCTTAAGATCTACGGAGACAAGCTCATCTTCAATTTTGTAAACATCCTCCTCAGTCACTTTACCATATAGGTTTTGGAGGGCATCCCAAGTTTCGTTGGATGTATCATAATTCATGATCTGATAGACAATCTTGTCTTCAACCCCAGACTTAATATCACTTAGAGCTTTCCTATCTACCTTTACCCAAGCTTTGATATCACTTTGATATACTTTATCACCTGTTGGTTTAGGAAGGGAACCATCTACATATTGAGAAACTTCATCATGCATCAATTGACACCATATTTTAATAGACCATCTGGCATAGTTATGTGGTGTTAATTTTGGAATCTTAAGATTTCTCATGATTCAAGAAATGAAAGATAGTAGTAGGAAAAGAGGAACACAACACCAAGAGACACCCCCCTATTCACTCAATCAAGAAAACCCCACCACAAATGAATTATTTTGGCACTTTATACTTAGTACAATTACAATAGCCACTTGCCAATTTTGGCCTTAGTTTACTTGTAATTTATTGTTTACAACCTCCTCTTGGAGTCTATATCTAGAACTTTACAATGTATCTCAGATATATAACAATTCTAAACTTTTATTAAAGCATTACAATGCAAAAAAGGACCTAATTTTGAAAGTAGTATTTTTTTCCACACAAGTTGATAATCTAATTGTAGATCTAGAAAGTATACAAAAAAAATTCACTTTCTATAAAAATAGAACCTAATTTGGAGTCCAAATGAGCCCATATAAAGCATTTGAAGTTGTAAAATATAGGATTAGACAAGTATAGTCACCATAAACTATAATTTCTAAAGAATCCATTCACCAAAACCAAAAAATAATAACACCACTGAAAAGTTAAAAAATTCTAGCCAAAATCAAAAAAGATTGCACCTAATTTGGAGCCAAGATGACTGAGATATATCCTCCTAAAGTCAGACTATCAAATCAAAACTAAATCTGGAGAGAGGTCTGATCAGTAAAATGGAAGGTTAAATTTGACATCCAAATGGTTGTCATGGCATTACTAATAACAGTTGAATGACCATCAAATTTAATAGCATGACTGACTGACTGACATCAGCAAAAAAAGGCCATCTGACTAATGTGTTAGTGACATCACTATTGACATGGCATACGGAGATGACTAGACATACAAAGGTGACATGATGATGATGTCACTATCTAAGTAATAGGTGGTGACATGGCATCTAGGGGTCTAGCTGACATGGTAGATGTCTTGGCCTAACATAGGGTAGATTATAGGAGTTGGTAGGGTGTCTTCATTATTAGTGTATGTGAAGGCCACATGCTGGCTAAGGTGGACTGTGTATCCAACTATTTTCTCCTATGCAATTGACATTGGTAAACTTTAACGCCACTGGGGAGGGTGGTCATAGTGCCTGTGGGTGGGGGTCTTTAGTGCCAACAAGTGGTACAATGGTAACTAGAATTTGTTACCATGGTTAGTTTTGATTGCCAACGAGGGATTATTTTAATCCCACATTCACAAACCAAAAAACTTCTATGGTGTTTAAAACATGAAGGCTATGAAGACCAAAATAAAGTAAGGTTGTGGGTTTTATATGCAACTCACCATGTAATGTTACCATCAATTTTTGATGTGTTCAATTGGTAGTGTAGTAAGCCATTGTTGGATGTTGGTAAATATGCTACTAAAAAATGGAATATTTTACCAAATATTCTATAAGGGCCAGGATTTCACCACTCAGTTCTTGCAAAAAAGATCTCTACAACAAGTTTTTCTTGAAAATTCAAATATCAAAATCTCAAAAATAAAAAAATAATGGAAAAGAAAAAAAAATGTACATCTAAAAAAAAAAAAATGTACAGATCTAATAGATCATACTATACTTGCAAATCCGGCCTTCAGGTGTTGGTTTGCAAAAAAAATTGCCTCAAATTTGACTATGGCCTAACATAGGAAAATTTAATTCAATTTTCACCAAATCAACACTCCAAATGCAATGGTGAGGTCTACTTTGGCTCTAGATGCTCCAAATAGCTATAGATACTCTGGATCTAAATCAAGGTGTCCTCAGAGAAGTGAAGCAAGAATGGTCTCCAATGGCTATGAAATGACACTCCTATGGCTCTAATACCATGTAAGAATTTGGTAGAGCTTTGATACCATGTGAGAATTTTCCTTAGAGAAAGATCACCCAAGATCAAGAAGCTCAACAACTAGCACAAAATAGACCAATAGAGTATGATCAAAATAATAATATGAAATTCAATTGATGTAATAGTACACTAGAAGTGCTTGAATATAAAGGCCTCTAGAATGCTTCTAAAATGTCTAGAAGTTAGCAATATGATAAGCCTCACAAATAAGTAGGTGCCCACTAGGAGTGGATTATCCTCCCTTAAGCATAGGAATTAGTGCGATGATGAGAGGATAAGCCTACAAAGGTGTGTCATGTAAAATTATGTTGTAGACACCATGTGCTTAATTACAAGTGTGAACAACCATGTTGTGAACATGACAACTTAGTTGATTATGCAAACTCTAGTGTTGTAGACACCATGTGCTAAAATAGAGTTTCTTACTCCTATTTTGTCAACATGGAAACTCATATGAGTATGAAAACTCCTAGGTGTCTAACCTAATAAATAATAAAATAATGCATTTATCCTAAGTAAACTTAAGTAAAGTGTAAATAATAATTTTTTACACTAACAAAATTGAAAGAGTAAAAATGAGAACATTTATGATTAGCTTTCACTTTCTTTGCATACACTTGGTTGAAAGATAAATTTTTGAGGTAACTAATCATTTTTTGTTATAGGTCTTACTTGGTTATTATGTCCTGACCCTTGTTGTTTTGTAGGGAGTTTCTCATTTCATTTCTAAAAAGAATGCACATCAAATACCTTGCTTGCTAAAAGTGCTACTAACACTCATTTGCATGGCTTCCCAAAGCAAATAAACAAAAAAACAAGTGTATTTTATTTCCCTTATTTTTGTGTGCAAAAATATTACTATTTTTTTATATTTTATAGGCACATAAAACTTACAATTGGGATCTCTTGGTGGTAGGAAATTATGCTCTTCACCCTTGTGGTGAATCATAAATATTGACCCACCTTTAGATTTTCAAAGTAAGGGGTTTAAATGATATTCTTTGTATTTTTGGGGGAAACAATTGGAATAGAAGAGTATTCTCTTAACCCTTGTAGTGAAACAAAAATGTTAACCTCCAAAAGTGGATCCATTTTGTGTAGTTTAGAACCCTTTAGAGGCCCTGCTCTTGAGAGATCAAGAGGAATGACCCAAGTGGAGACAAGCGAACCTAAATTTTTCAACCCACTATAAACTTAAAGCTATCAAGGAAAAAAAACCTTGGTAGACGTAGTACTTTTCCTCATCTAGTGGAAGTACTTGTGTGATTGTGACCATGAGAAAATCACTAGGTGAGAATGCTTAAAGTACTCTTGTGGCTATGAGGTCCATTACTTATCATATGATAAAGTGTCTCATATCAGGAGCAAGAGGAGTTCTATGAATGAAAGCCCTTACTAAAAACCTAGGATAGAAATTACCTTATTTTTTTGCTCAAAATCTTGGTGCAAGGACTAATCCTAGTAGATTACCTAGATCACCCCAAGATTTCACACTCACCATTTGTGTCCCCTTGGTTATTCCAATGACATCTCCATGAAAAATACAATATCTCTCATAGGTAACCACTTAGTGTGAGACAAAGGGAAACAAAGCATGGGCCAAGTTGTTGAGTAATGAACTGTTTCCTTTAGGTAGATATTGCTTGATGTGTTCTCAAATGTGCTAAACTTATAAAAATATTTTGAACATACACATGATAGTAGTTCTAGGGTTTTCCTTTTTAGACCTCACATATGCTTATATCATGTGAGGTTTCTTTGTCCCTTGCTTGATTGTTTGAAGACTACTCTATGTGTCAATATCTTTCTTGAAAAAAAACTTTCTTTTGAATATCAAACTTGCTATGCTATCAACTATTGTCCAACTTTGTCAACCATGTCAAAACATCAAGTCCAAAAACTATGATTGTGTTTCTTACTAGGGGAGTTTCATCATTTTACTTTGATTTTCTATGTCTCTAGTGCTTGAAGACTACTCTAGTGTTTGAAGACTACTCTATGTGTCAATATCTTTCTTGAAAAAAAACTTTCTTTTGAATATCAAACTTGCTATGCTATCAACTATTGTCAAACTTTGTCAACCATGTCAAAACATCAAGTCTAAAAACTATGATTGTGTTTCTTACTAGGGGAGTTTCATCATTTTACTTTGATTTTCTATGTCTCTAGTGCTTGAACATGCTTAAAGTGTTTTTTGGTATTTTCCACCTTCTTCATATACATCTTCTTTCTAGGACCCTCTTTTGCTAAAGGTTAGCTTAATATATTGACTACACTCCTTGATAGGAAGATTTTTTCACTTGTTTTTTCTTATCTATCTACTTTTATATTTGGGCTTCTTGCCCAGATCTTGACTTAAGTCACTAGTATTGTAATATTCTTGTACACTTTTCTTGATAAATCACTCATTCATTGCTAACTTTATTTGACAAGTGAACACTCTACCTCTCTAGTTTGGACATCAAGTTATCTTGTATCACCTTATTTTCTTCATCTAGTATCCTTCATGCTTGATTATCTATCTACTACTATGGAATTAAAACCTTGTGCTACCAAATCTCAATAAAATTTAGATGATCATGATATAGTGCATGCCATTAAAGAGTTTCAAGATCTGTATGCTCAATACAAAGAACTAGAAGAGACAAATGATATTTCTTACCTTCATCTCTCTAAGAGCATGATAGAAATGAAGTCTAAACTTGACAAAAGGTTAGAGAAGAAGATTAAATTCTTAAATAAATCTCCCTTAAGACCTTTACATACACATGGGTCATCTTCTTCAAGGTCTACATATTCTACTCCAAGACATCAAATGTCTTCAACTTCTAGATTTAAAGACCTCTTTAGAGAACAAGAAAGTGATACCTCCTTTGATCCTATGCCAAAATTTCATGACAAACCTATCTTTGACCAATATGATGAAGACATGTATGCATGCTACTCACTTGATGAACAACAAGAAGATCCTAGACATACCCTTGAGGGGAATTTCAATCCCTTAGAATAATTCTCATAATGAAATTTTGCAAACACTCTTTGGCACTAAGCTCATTAGATTGCCAAAGTCTAGCTCATATGGCAACCCATTCTTGGATATCTATTTTTCTTATCATCAATATAATGAGTATAGTACTTTAGATTGTATTGAGCTGAAACATAAAATCTAAGATCTTATTGATGATGGGATTATTGATACCTATAATGACTCATGTGATGAGGATACTTCTCTTGAGCAAGATCATGTTGATGAACCTATGTCTAGTGATGGTGTCCATGACACCCCTACTTTTTCCAACACTAATGAATCTCTCAAAAAGTAAAAGGTTTCCAAAATGCCTCCATCAAATAAAGAACTTAATTCTTTTTACATACACCATGCCTCTAAAAGAAACTCAAGGTAATATTCACTTGGCTGCAAATCTTTTCCATGCTACTAAGCCTAAAGATCCTCAAATTTCAAGTGATGCTATGGTTAATATTCCCACTTCAGCTAATCCTCTATTACCTCTTCAAGAACCTATCATGAAAATGCCATATTTTTTTGTGTCCTTAGAAGTGGCTCCATGTCAAGAGGACTCTCAAAAAGATAAAGCTATAAATGTCAAGAAAGATCAATATCAAGAACTCTTTCAGCTCCTTCAAGAGGCCATTCTTCCATATCCTATGTATTATCCACCTCCTAAGTATGATGGAAACACCACTTCCACTATTTCCAATGAGCTTATTGAAAATTATGGGAAAATTTCTCTTCATATCCTATCCAAATCTACCTGTCAAGATCAAAGTTTCCCCTCATGTTCTACTTCTCCATATCCACCTCAAAACTATGCTCAAGCTTCAAATACTCCTATTAAATGTCTTGCTCCTATCAAATCTATTCATGATTTTATTGATGCCAATGGTCATGTTTCTCACTCTAAAGAAGCTGATATCCCTACTCACTATCCATTTACATCTCCAAAATCTATCCTTGGTCATTATCCATTTATGCTAGAACCTTGAAACCTTCCTTCCATATTGAGGTCATACATTCCTTAATCTCCTACATTTTCCATTCCTAATTCTCCTATCATACATCAAGATAAACAAAGATTCTCATCCTTGAAAAATTTTCATTCATCCAACCATCTATGCCAGTCATATCAAACTTATCCATCCATAAGTCACAAGTATTTTGGAAACAATTTGGATGATCAACATAAGAAATACAAGAATCCATTGACAAATAAAGATCACTATGTCTCATCTAATTAACATGTGAATACAAATAAATAACAATTATTAAAGAGACCACAAAGGTCCACTACCCAAAGAGCTAAATCAAAGAAAATATTGGTTCCTAAACCCATCATTGAAGAAATGAGCTCTAATGAATCCAAAGAAAAAGAAAAATCTAAAGCTATATGGATTCCCAAGTCTCTCTTGAATGATTTGAATATTTAAAATAAATAATATTTGACATTCAAGCTTTCAAAGGCCTCCAATTCATATTCTTCCAAACATCTTCATAAAAACCTTCCAAATCCTTCCACTACATCTTCTTCCAAAATTTCTCTACTACCTCATACATCTAAACCGCAAGATATTTCATCCATGATTTTTCCTTCATTACAACACCCTTCAAGGTGTGTGGCAATCTTTATCTTGCCCAATATTTTAGCTACCCTCATGAAATCCTCTAAATCTTACACTTACTTTCTATCTATGCTCGTTCAATTCTTTCAAGACATGAACTCTTATCCTCCATATACTCTTCCTACTATTATCTTCCTTCCACCACCTTATCAACATCTTTGATCATATCTTTGTATGGTCTTGGATTATGACTTTTCTTTCCTATAGGAGCACTATGTACATTGAAAATGCTTGAACTCTTTGTAAAAATTGAAAAAAAGGAAAGAGTTCAAAAAGAAAAGAAAAAAAGGAAAAAAAATGAAAATGTGCCTTTGTGAAAACCACTTATTGTGGTTCTTTGGTAGCAAAAGTAAAGAGAAATAAATTTATCCTATGGTGAAAACCACTTCATCTAGCACCTTGGATAAGTACCATGTGAAAACTTGGCAAAAAGGCATCATGTGTAATTCTTCCATAATTCTTCCATTCCATCTTTCATCTTTGATTTTGAAAATGTTGATCTATCCTTGTAGTTGGCTATTTTATCTATTAGATTCCCTATTGTGCTTTCTCATTCACTCAACCTACATATTTACCTTCATATTTATTGTTTTATCCTATCAATATCCTATCCATTTGACCCCTTGGACTTGATCACTCAAAGAAAAACATGATTCTCATAGGTCTCTTGACATGCCTACTATTTTAGAGTACACACTTTCATGCTATCTCACTTATTGGCTTCACTTCTTATCCCATATGCTATCTCTCTTATTGCCTTCACTACTTATCTTACATGTTATCTTTATCATTTCTTCTATTTCTTATCCAAATCCTACTTCATATTGTTATTTTTCTCTTTCTATAGCTTGGATACTCTTGAGGAGTGAGTCCTTGAGGATCACTTTACTTACTTCATACTCCTTTCTTATCCATATCTTCTTATCCACTAGTTTGCTACTCCATCATGTCCTACACCTTACTTGAAAATGGAACAATTTATGTGATCTTTATTGAGAACTAGTAATCTCTAAATACTTCTAAAAAATAAAAATAAAATCATATATGATGCTGAAAAAATCCTTAAAAAATAGAAAATGTCCCGAAAAATGACCGTCTTAATGAAAACCTAGCAATAGGCACTTTAATGTATCACCAAAAAAAATCATAAAAAGTCTTGTGAAACAATTTTCCAAGTGGTGAAAAACTTGAAATAGGTGCTACTTGAGTCCCTTGCACATACATCTATCAATCTCATTCATTTCATAATACATTTCCTAGCTTGCAATTGTTTCTTGTCCTTATCTTGGGGTCACGACTGCTTAGGTTATAACGGTCTCCTTGTGGATTAGGGTTTATTTGGTAACTCATGCGGAAAAAAATTCTTCAACACCACCCCCTTGACATCAAGTGTTTCTCAACACCTTTTAGATAGTCTACCTATAGTCTAGGGTGCTATGATATTTCTCACTATTAGATTCAAATATTCAAAAAATGGCCATGTGACATTCACACACAAACACACACATAAACTTTAAACTTGTTGAGATATGATGAACTTTATCTTCTTTCTGTGTTTTCTATGATGATTTCTTTGCTAGTGTTCCCTCCCTAATAGTCTTTCAAGGATGTCATTGACTAGAAGACTTGGGGCATGGGACATGTTTTACTTGTTTTCTGCTTGTGGGCATACTTTTTTAATCTAAGGTGTTTTGAGCATTCATGCTTGTCCTACTTGGCACTTTGGACCCATAACATATTATCCTTGTCTATTTTTGCAAGACCACACTCGAGGGTTATCCTAGTACTTATGCCTTGATATAGGTGCAATCTTGCTATACTAAACTTAGGGAATCTAACCACACTAGTCATCTTGACTTACCCATATGTCTTTGATGCATAGGTTGGGTTCCCAAATTTTTATTTGATATAGATCATATTCATATCTTCATAGGTCATCCTAGTGATGGTTTTATGATCTTCTGATTTCCCTAATAAGGATCAATGATAAAAAAAAATAGGACCTACTTATGTAACCCTTGTAATTGCACCTTTTCATACTAGCTTGCATTCTAGGGTTCATTCTATCTTAGCTTTTAATTTTGCATGCTGAGAGAGATCTCTTCTTTATCTTTCATGGACATGTTATCTAACTATGCTCATCCTTCTTCTACCTCTTCTTGATCCTATCTTATCTCTTCTTTCCTATTTCTTGCTTCTTTTCTATCTTACCATCCCATCTATGCTTTAATCTATCTTTCCTAATCTCAACATCCTTTATCCATTCTCAAGATCAAAATCAAAATTTGGGTTCATATTTCTAGTCAAAATTCATTCCTTCTTCTATGTAGTTGGCTAAGCTATTGGGGCTTAACCTTTGAATCTTTTTTGGGGAAATCATCACTTCTTCATTTATTCATCATTTCTACTCTCTTCCACTCTTTACTTTGATTTCTATTTCATCTCATTTCATCTTTCAAATTTCTTTGACCTAATTCTTATTCTTTATCTTTCTTCGTCAAACTTAGTAAAACTTGGGCATATCTTCATTTCTTGGTGGTCACTCTTTTGTCTTAATTGCTCATCAACCATCATTGAATTTAATTTATCTTGATTTGATTTTAATCTTACTCATTTCTTAATCTCCTTTTCCTTATTTAGATTTTGATCCTGAAGGGGTATAAATACTCTATCACCACTTGCTACAACTATCTATTTCTCAGGAACACATCTTTGATTTTTTATTTTCTCTCAATCTATCTACTTTACTTGGCATTAGTACTCTTCTTGAGTTATGATATCATTTCTTTCCTAGTGTTTAGTACTATTGTTAATAGGTTGTGCATTCAGGATTTGCTATCTCTTTGCGCTTCATTCTTCAAAGCCAATTTCTATTGCTTGCTTGGCTTCTCTATTATTTGACAGAATGTGTTCACAAATTGATCACACATTATTCAAAGAGGGGAAAATGTAATCACCTAAAAAGGTCATCTAGACTATGACCCCCCTTTTAGCATTTGTTCTTAATTTATCCATTGGTTATCTTTGATAAAATCATCAAAAATATATTTATTTGATTATAACCTATGGTGTGACCACTTTATCCCAAGTCTCTTATTTAATTAAAAGAACATGCTCCATTTTAATTAAATAAAAATCCCCACTTCCCACTTATCCTAAATGTGGACACATAAAGCATTAAAACTATTTTAGAAATAAAAGAAAAGGTATTTTTGTCTACACATGAATGAACAATTTTCTAGGTGGGAGGAATATTCTATTTTTAAAATAACTATAATTCTCCTCTACACGTTTGAAACCTTCTCAAAATTCAACTCTTCATCATGATTGGTAGAGATGCTTGTGTACATGGATCACTCAAGATGCATTCTCCTCCCTTGATTATGTCTATTTTGCCTCTTAATCTCTACCATTCATTTTTCTTTAAAAGGGAGGGTTCTCTCCTCATTCAAGGATCTTATTCTCTCATGCTATTGTTATCATACATGTTTTCTTGGTGATTTTGGAGACTTGGAATAGTCTTGCATTTTAGTTTGCCTCTCATTCTACTTACATTATGGTATACTTCTTAGCTTAGTTTCCTTTATGCTTTAGGTTATCTCTCTTTGTTATCTTTCATTTCATTTAGAATATCTTACATTTGCATTGCATTTTATTCTATATTCTTTGATATTGGCACTCTTGTCATTACTCTTTGAATCTCTTTTTCTATGGTGCACCTTGCGATGGTTACATAGTTTGGTTCATTTGAGGGCCACCATCTCATACTCTTTTCACATCATAGATAGAGAGATATAAGCCACCTCTTGAGATGCTCTCTTTCATGTGTATTCTCAAGAATAATAGTTTATAGAAGTGTGACACTTTTTGTACACACAACCCTTACTATTTGCAAACCATGTTGTTCTCTAACAAAAAACATGGTCCTATACTTCTTGCATAACACTCTATTCTAAAAACATTTGATGATCAACCTAAAACATAAATTTTTCTTTCTCAAAATTACCTTTCCTCATAGTTCACTAGAACACTATCATACAATTGTTAGAGAAATATTATACGATATTATTTTTATGAAATTATACCACATTCCTACTATAAATTTTATCATCTAGATATAGTCAATTGTATTGCACTCCTTAAGAAAATGTATCACCTAAAAGAAAACTATCACATCACTATTGTCAACAATATTGTTTGATACTTTTTTCTATCCTAATATTGCCTAGTTCTTAGAGAAATGTCACCTAGCTTCTGTTGCTTGTAGAAAAGAGTCTAAATTGCATCTTAGCTAGTCTAGGGTGTCATTACTTCATCCTACCTAAATCTAGTAAAACATCTCTATGTTAGGTACTATTCTACATCAAAAAGATGGATTTAGTTTATCAGAGATAAGCTAAAAATGATCACTAATGGTCAGTTTTCAAAATTTGGTTACCTTTTTGTGCTAGCTACTTTCTATCGAGCTTCTTTCTCACTCTCTTGGCTTGAGTCATTATTGTTGTAAATTCTTGAGCACTCTTGACAAGCCACTCTCTTATTATATTTTTGATACATGATCATTATTGACCTTATATGCTTCAAATCTGAAACACTTTTCTCATCCTACTAAACAAATACATTCCCTTACATGATGGTCATGACTAGGTTCCAAGTCGATAAAGGTAGTCATCCTTCTTTCACCTTCAAAAAATTTAAAAATACAACTAGGCACCCTTGTCGATAACATTGTGTGGAGGATATGTCTCTAATAAACCACAAGAAGCTAATATGTAGCATAATATGCTCTAGATCATTCATAATCCATTCATTACACCTTTTGATACACCTAGAGGTGAAGACAACATCTCACTCACCATGCATCTTGAGGAGATGAAATGTCACTTAGAAGAATAAGTACAATAAAATGAAACACTCAAAGAATTGATATGCATGCCCACTAGAGAAAGGGCCTATCATCAAGTTGAGTCTAATTCTCATGTGCATAATGATGAAAATAAGCAAGGCTACTAAAACAGCCCATTTGATAACATCCCTCTTGGTAGAAGTGATGGAAATAATATGCCTCTTAGGACTCCTAGAGTCAATGTAGGAGCATTCCCATAACCAAATAGACATTCAAAGTCACATCATAAAAGTGATGATGAGGTCACTAGTGCATATTTGATGGGATTCCAACAAGATGAGATCACCCAAAGGCTAATGCTCAAAGCCTTGGAACAAAATAGGGACCAGTACTTTTAGTACATGATAACAAAGAGATGGAAACCCCCTTAAGGTTTTGATGTGCAAAGAGTAATCCAAAAGAGAGAACCTATTGAAGCTAAGGTCTTGAGGGAAGAAATGCAAGAACTTAGAAATCAACTTGGAAAACTACAGGTTTCCAAGGAACAACCTAAAACCTCCTTTATTGAATCAATATGTGTTCTTCATTTTGGTAGGATTCTTTTCATGCTTCCATTTCCTAGGGATATAGAGGTTCCCAAATATAATAAATATGATGAAAATGGTGATCCTCGTGATCATGTGAGAAACTTTTGCACTCTTAGTATGGACTTTATCCATGAAGACACATACCTTATGAGGTTGTTTCCTAGGAGCTAGAAAGGCCAAGCCATGAAACAGTTCACAAAACTATCACCTCCTCTCAAAATACTTGATGAGCTTACACAAAATTTCATCTAGCAGTATTCTTACAACATTCAACACCCCATTACTATGCTAGATTTGTGAAACATAAAAAAAAAACAAGGTGAATCCTTTGCAACATATCTCTAGAAATAGAGATATCTAAATTCTAGGCACCCTAAAAAAATTCTAGAGATTGAGAAAGTTGACATTTTTTTCAATGTAGAACTCAAATTTGATCTTAGAAAATAACTATTCATATCCTTCAATGCTATTGTTGAAAGTGCATACCACATTGAGGATGTTGTTATTAGAAAAGGTGGCATTGCCTTGAATAGAGAAAAAATGGAAATGGAAATGGAAAAGATAAAAACAAGCCTTGGAATAAGAATAAGTATGTTGTTAATGGAGTAGTGGATGCTCCTAAGACCAAGGAATCTTCCTTCAACATTTCCAATGCTATCTATGGTGTGAAAAAAAAGAGACTTCAAAGTCTTAAACATCTGATAAAAAAAAATCAAAAAATCTAAGCCAAGACATGTTTACACACCTATGGTAGAACCTTATAAAGTGGTCTTGGAGACCTTACTTTCAAAAAAACTAGTCACACTTCCAGACAAATCCTAACCCTACAACCCACCCATGAAACCAACTCATGGAGGACCATGTCTTTAGTTACCACAGGAGCAAAGGACATAACAATTAACACTGCTTTAAACTCAAATATGTTATTCAATATCTCATCACTGTTGGAAAAGTCATAACAGATGGCTTAGTCAAAAAATATAATCACAAATCCTTTAAGAAACCATTACAAGAATATGAAAAAATGGAATCATCTAAGACTAATAAGAAAAATTATGACACAAAGATCAACTACACATATAGTGAAAGTGACAATGTCATTAAAATGATAGAACCTATTGAATATCTTTGCATAATGGATCCCAAGTTTGACAAGGAACTTGATTATGATAGAAATGATGAAATACCTAAGGTAGTCCTTCTGATGCACAATGCTCAACAACAACATTGGGATACTCAGCCTAAGGTAGTTCTTAGAGTAGTAGAATCTTCCTCCTCACATGGTGAGACACTTAATATTGTCACTAGGGGGAAATCTAAAGCTATCCTTAAAATTGAAAATGATCCTAAGAATGCCTCAGCATTCAAACAAGTAGCTACCCACACTATATCCAGCTATGACCTTGTTAGTCAGTTGCAAAGAACCCCAACACAAATATCAATATTTGAATTGTTATAACTATCCCCTTTGCACAAGAGCTTCTCAAGAAAGATTTACACACAACTAAAATCACCAAAAATATGGTGAACCATATCTCTTCACCACATTACCTCACATTATCCAAAACATATGACATATCCCTCAATCATCCTCATAATCTAGGCCTACACATAGAAGTCCAAACCTTTCATTTTCACTTTGCCAAGTCTTGATAGACAATGTGCAGGGTTAAACATTATCTATTTCAACATTATTCAATAGATTGGCATGTCTAAATTTTCTATCAACCCTAGGTGAATGATTTTTGTCAAATCCAATGACAAGGATGAAAGGCCTTATAAAGGTCTTATTGTGCTACCAAGCCACATTGGTCCTACTAAAAAGGATGCAGTCTTCCAAATTCTAGACATTCCACTATAATATAATTTATTTCCTAGAAGACCTTGGATTCATGACATATAGGTAGTACCATTTACATACCACTAATGTATAAAGTTTCCCTTCAATGGTAGTGAGATACTCATTCCTAGAGACAATTACATGTCTATCGATACACTATTTATTGTTGAAACACTAGTCATATATAATCAATCATCTCATGAGCTTAAACCATCTCTATAAGAGTGTGAACAAAAATTAAAAATAATGAGTTTGGGTATGGGCAAGTACCATCTAGACTCTATTTCTTCTCTACAAGTTTCTCCTTGATCCTACAAGAAATTTTCTACAAAATTGAAGCCCCTAGCTTCTGCTATAACCATTTTTGGCACAATTGTTCAACTAGAAGAAGAAAAAGAAGACTGAGCTATTAGAGATTTATTATATAGGGAAGAGGAAGCTATGGAGGAGGTCATAGTGACTAATCCCATCTCTTCTAAGTATTATGGAAATGGATACAAATTTCTTAAAAACATGGGCTATTAGGGACATGATTTCTTAATTGGTAACAAGAAAGCTCTCATAGAACCCTTAAGTCATACTAAGGATCACATAAATGGAGATAGTGGTGACCTAGGCTTTGGGCTAGAAGGTTAATTAGCAAGATTTGATAGAAGAGCTCTCATGTTTAGTGAATCAGAGGATGATAAACCCTCATTTTCTACAACTACTCTACAAGAAGAGGATTTTATGCCTCCTTCTCTCCTTTTGGGTGAAGAACCTATGGTTACTTCTAATGATATGAAAGATTTTAGATCTAGATAATACCAATCAAATGAATTCAATCATGAAGATCTAAATAGAGGAAGGATAAGAGAGAACATTACTTGCTTGATCACTAGGAACCAAAGGAAAAATTCTGGTGAATATGAGGGGGAATCACTTTTAGGTGAATCTTGTGAGTTGGGGGTGGATGTTTTCAATACCTATTCTACCCAACTAATCATAGTTGAAGAGTCTAGTCTAGGTTTTGATGAATTTAGTTTACAAAATTCTCTAGTGGATCACACTGGTCCCTCTAGTCCTATTCCTGATCTGGATTCCTTTGGAACTTTCACTATAGGCTCAACCTCTTATGTCACTAGAGATGACTCCTAGCATATAAAAAATCTTGATGCCTCCACATACCTCTCATTAATCCACCTCGATCTCATAGATTGGCCTTCTCAACACCAAAGACCTTAACTACCATCTTTCCTAAATGATTGTGAGATTGACTTCTACCTCAACACTATCAAACCCATGATATCGTCCATCATTAACCCATGGTTAACATGATAGAAATGGATATCAAGTACCTTAGTCATAAAATCAAAAGAAAAGCAAAAAATGAATGTTCAAATAGTGAACACCACATTGTGGCAATATTTGAACCTAAAAATATTAAAAATAAGGATGTATCTAAAGGTGAAAACCTCTTTGAGGTACCTAAAGATGAGGTAATTGGTAGTCTTCTAATATATTTTAAAGATAGATATTTAGTTCTTATCAAACCCAAAAAACCTATTAACTTAGGTACATAACAGGCTCCCAAAATCATTCATGTGGTTCAATCTCTATCAACCGAAGGAAAAAACTTCACTA
This sequence comes from Cupressus sempervirens, assembly GCA_028749045.1. NCBI lineage: Eukaryota > Viridiplantae > Streptophyta > Pinopsida > Cupressales > Cupressaceae > Cupressus > Cupressus sempervirens. The sequence goes on along the minus strand of CM053788.1, from coordinate 264,938,384 downwards.
AGTTCTTCCAAGAGAAGAAAGTCAACTTTCTTAGACCTAATTAGATGTGATTGGTCTTGACACTAATCAAATTATGCATCATCTATCTATTTCTCATGGTGTTAAGCCTATTAAATAGAAGATGAGGAAATTCCACCCACATGTGGCTCTTTTGGTCAAGGAAGAACTAGAAAAACTCCTAAGTGCAATATTTATTATAGCTATTGATTATGTAGAATGGATCTCCAATATTGTACCTATGTCTAAACATGACAAGTATACTTTAGTGTACACTAATTTGAGAGACCTAAAAAAAGCATACCCTAAGGATGATTTTCCACTACCTTACATGGATAAGATAGTGGATATGAGTGTAAGCGATGAAATGTACTTCTTAATGGATGACTTCTCTAGGTACAATCAAATCAAAATTACTCCTATAGATAAAGAAAAAATAACCTTTACATGTGGATGTGGTGCCTTTTATTGGAATGTCATGCCCTTTGGGATTAAAAATGCAAGAGATACCTATCAATGAGCCATGACCACCATCTTCCATGACATGATGCACAAAAACATGGAAGACTATGTTGATGACACATTGGCCAAATCTAAACAAAGAAACACACGTCTTGATGACCTTGGTTTGATATTTAACTACATGGAACAATTTTAGCTCACATTAAATTCAAAAAAGTGTACCTTTTTGTGTCACATCAAGTAAATTTCTAGGTTATATCATATCAACAAAAGGCATTGAAGTTGATCTTGAAGAACTGCATGCCATCATGGAAATGCCTCCTCCTAGGAGTATTAACCAATCAAAAAGTCTTCAAGGGTATCTATAATCCATTAGGAGGTTGATAGCTCAATTAGCTAATAAAGCTCAATTATTCAAAAAAAACTTGCATAAAGGCTCCACCTCTATCTAGAACAAATATTGCAAACAAATCTTAGACCAAACCAAAGGGTATTTAGCCAAACCTCCAATATTGATGTTGCCCATCCCAAGAAAACCTTTGATTCTATACATCTCAGCTACATATTCTTCCCTAGGAGCACTCTTAGCACAAAGTGATGAAACTAGAAAAGAGCATCCTATTTATTACATCAGTCATACTTTGCTAGCTTATGAGATGAACTATAACAACATTTAGAAGGCTTTCCTAGAAGTGGTATTTGCCTCCCAAAATATTAGATACTTTATGTTGGATCACACATTGCATCTCATTATAAAAATTAATCCTCTTAAGTATCTATTGAGTAAAGATGCACTTACCAAATGTTTTGCTAAATGGATGATGATTCTCTCTAAATTTTAAATTTAGTATGTTGAACAAAATACTATTAAGGGACAAGTCATTGCTGATCAACTAGCTGATTTTCCACTACCAAATACAACACCTATGTAGATAGATTTTCTTGATGCTTCCATTATGTATATAACTAAAAGAAATTTGAACATGTTCTTTGATGGTTCTCACACCCAGAATGGGGCTAGTGTAGGCATTCTATTTATCATGCCTCATGGCTACAAAATTTCTAAGTCCTAAAAAATCCTATTTCCTTACACTAGTAATATAGAGATTATAAGGCTTTAGGAAGCACAATTTAAATGTTTTTAGAATGAAGGATCATAGAGCTGCATACCTATGGATATTCTTTGCTTGTCATAAACCAAGTTAATAATGAGTATCAAAACAAAGTGTTGAAAGAGGGAGATTATTGAAAATAGATTGATAAAAGTATAAGAAATGTGTTTCAATCATTTTTTTGCTACTAATGTCAAACTTTCTAGTTTTTTAGTAAGACAACTACTTATATGATTGAATTACTATTACCTATTTATTGATGGAGAGGATTTGATCAAAATATGTAACAATAGCACCTAGAGGAAAGCTTGAGTTATGATATAAAAAAGGAGTACAAGAATTAACTAAGACACTGATATCATAGTGCATTGATAATCTACTTAAGATTGCAAAGGTTGGTTACACTAAGCAAGTTTAGAGGAACAAGTTAAACAAAGTTTGTCTACCAAGCTTGACCAAATGGATAGTAGGTGCCAAGAAAATTTAGTGCAAGCCAAGTAGAAATTTAGTTTGAGCCAAGTAAAATTCTAATTTAGTGTATGCCAAAAAAATAGTGGACGCCAAGCAAACTTTAGTTGATGTCAAGCACCAGTAAACTTTAGTTCATGTCGAGTGATTTTACAAAGGATTCTAAGCAATGAAATGTGTGTTGAGCATCAGAAGAAAGTTGATGTTGAGTGTTATCATTATTAGAAAGATCATGAATTTGATGGATCTAATTTGACAAGTTTTTTTTCTTGGATTATGTGAACTAGGTGGAAGATAATATTGATGAGTTAGTGGCACAGAATTCATGGTAAACCATTTTGAGGTGAATTCAAAGAGGATTGAAGAAGAAGTTTCTAGAAGTGATATGAAATGAGAGATAGATTCATTGAATCCTACCTAATCTATCCAAACCCTAAATTGGACAATGGAGAATGAACGACAAAAGATCTTAATTCTCTATTTATAGGGATGGCTAGTCAGTAGAAAGGGTTGTCATGTGCAAGAACCTAAGGAAGACAAGAAGTCTAGGTTATTGCTTCATCAAGTGACCTAATTAAGAGTCTACATTATCATGTTAAGAAAGAAGGCTTAAGGATATGGATGCTTGAAGGGGAGCTGAAATGTGTGAAAGCCAAGTAGAGTGGAGGACTGAAACAAAGATCTATAATCTAAAAATAGAGTTGTAAGTTGTTATTACAATAAGCCTTATTGTTACTATCTAATAATTGTATCAGTCTAGGGTAAATCCTTTGGATTAAGGTTGACCTAACAATCATTTATAAATCTTTTAACTGTGTGAAATTCCAAGTGAATGGTCAAAATTCCTCTAACAAGGGTCACTCCTAATAGGGTGATTGAAATCCTTTAATAGGGTCACATTTAATAGTGTGTATTATAACCTTTAATAGGGTTAACCTTTCATAGGGCATCACTTCAGAAGAGTGAGAAAGAGTAGCATATTATTGGTGTTTTTTTCCAAATTGGGTTTGTATGTAAATCATTGTGTCAAGTGTGTTGATTGAATCTATTATGTTTTTGATAAGAAAAATAGGTTTTAAGGGATCTTGAAACCCATAAGTTTTACATAAACAAGGTTGATAATAAGCCAAAGAAGCCTAGCCAAAATAGAGGTCCAATAGCTAAAAAAAGACCCAAAGGCCCAGCCCAAAACAAAGGCCCATAGAAAGGCCAGAAAACAAACAAACTAAAATAGACTACAAAAAACCAGTCGAAAAGCCAAAAGCCAGGAAGACAAAAAGACAAAAGACAAGAAAACTAGTCTTCAGTAATCTTCTCCATTTCTTGCATAGTCTAAGCTACCTTGATTATCTTTTGCTGCTCCTTTGCCATTTGATCCTAGACCTTCTCAATGCCCTGATCCATACTGGTGAGAGTACTGATTGTGGCCTTGTCATCATTTTACCTAGCCTTATCCCTGTTCTGTCCTCCCTCCTCCACCAGCAAGCCCCTATCCTTAAGTTTACCAGCAAGGGATTGGATGTTGTCATTCATCGAACTCAGGAGAGAAATCATTTGACTTGACAGGTTGTGGTTGTAGCTTTCAAGATTTCTTAATCTCCTTTCATTTAAGCTTTCTTTGTTTTCCTGGCCCTCCTGGCTCTCATTACCTATCTTATTCTTAATACTTTCCATCTAGAATACCCTTTCTCTAACTTCCTCCAGCTCATGGAAGAGCCATTTGATTGATCTAAAGTTTTCAATCATACTACTATGGGCATTATTCAGAAGGTTCATTCCATTCTCCCTTGCATTGTTCGAGATGGCCAGGATAACTAGGTCTATGAGCTCATTGAGCTTAGGCTACTCCAGATTGTCCACAAGGATTTGAGGGTTCATAGCTTCCCTAAAAATCCCCATAGTAGCAATCCTCACATTGAAATTTTTCCAAGCCTTAATCCTATTTTTGACCTGCACTTCCCCCTCGTTCTCACCAGTAATGACATTAACTTTTTCCTCCGAAGGAGGCTGAGACTAGACAGGGGAGAGGGGAAGAGGAATAGCATTTGTCCTCTAATTTCTAGTCTCCTCAACTCTCACAACCTCCCTCTTCCATTTTTTCCCAGGTTTCTCCTCTTCCACCTCCTCCTTTGACACTTTGTCAGAATCTTCCGTATCCATTTCCTCCTCCTCCTCAACATAACCCTCTTTTTCATGAGCTTGGCCGTGATCCCGAGGGCTTTTCCTACTGGGAGTTGTAGCAGTGGATAGTTTCTTGGCTTGAACTTTTCTCTTCTTTACTGAGGAAACATTCTCCTCCTCCGAGGTAATGCTCTCAATGTCATCAGAGTTAGAAGAAAAGCTAGAGCTACCTTCGTCAACATCCTCAACATGAGGAGGGTTCTTGCATATAGACTAAGCTTTGAAATGCTCATGGATGAAGAGCAATAATCCCTCATGCAAAGTAGGGTTAACAATGGCTTTCTTCTTGAAACTAGAGATTTCCTTGTTCATAGAAGTGAGAAGGTAAAAGGGTATGGAAATTCTTTTCTTATGGTGAAAATGATATAAAATCACAAAATTGTGAGTTCTGACCCAATCAAACCTAGGGTCTAGGGTAACATAATCAATGAGGGCATATAAAACATACCTCCATAACTTCTTTATAGTCTCCATCACATAGAAAGACTCTTTCTTTTCTAGCTTGTTCATCTCTGCAAAATTTTTCATGAACTCCTTGACCACATTGGACAAAAGTTTCTTGTCCCTGTAGAATTTGAAACCCTCCATAGGGATACTAGTGACCTCCGCAACCACATCCTCTTTGATTTGGAAGCAAATCCTGTTCACCTTGACCTTGCCATTGTTCCATGAGTTCACCATGCTTCTGGTGATCTCAGGGTCAAAACCATGGAGTTTCTCAAAAAAATTCACAACTCTGCCCTTTTCCAATTTTTTCCAGACTTTGCCCATATTCTTCAACTTCTCCACTTCACCCATCGGCTCCTTTCTGCTCTATTCTCCAGTCATGACGTCCATTTTTTCTTCAATAATTCTCATGAGTCCCAATCTCTGCAATTTTTTTCCAGCCAAGATTTTGGCTCTGTTTCTATTATTGGGTTCATGATCATTCACCTCTCTAATACAATAGCGAGTGAAAATGATAACAATCCTCCAAACATGTTGAAAAGATGGAGAAAATCCCTTCAAAATACGAAAACCAAGAAACATATTATTGCTCATACCAACATCTATTCTTTCTTTATTAAACATGATTACAGTTAGATTGACCCATACTTTCGTGGATTTTCTCCAGCTCGATTAGTGACTTAGCCTCCATCAAAATATCTTTTCTAGAATGCCAGATCATCTCTTTTTCTGCTCCCACCCGTTTGTTAGTGAACCAGTCAGCAACTGGGTTTGCCTCTCTAAACACATGAGTGACGTGAACCTTCTCAAATTTTGTGAGGGTGGCATGTGTCTCATCAATTATATTTTTTATCGACCATGAGGGAGGGGAGATACCATTAATATTGTTAATTATGTTTTATGAGTCCCCTTCAAGCCAAAGTTTGGAAACTCTAGCTTCAAAAGCCAGCTTAACCACACTGCACGCAGCTTTGGCTTCAGCCAAATGGTTGGTCTGGGTTACAAGTGGGAGAGAAAAGGCTGCAATCCCCTCCCCAAAACTATTTCTTATAATTCCACCACTTCCAGAGGGGCCAAGGTTGCCCTTAGAAGCACCATCAAAGTTGGCTTTTGACCATCCTTCCAGGGGTAGGATCCATCTGGCATCCTGTCTTTTGGGATCCCTGTCTTTTTCTTTGACCGTCTTCCTATCCCCTATATCAACTTTCCCCTCCTTCATGACTTGAAGGTTTTTTTTATGTTTTTCAAAATCTTCCTTCCTAGAATTATAGCTGGCTCCTCTCTATCCCTAAAAATTCTATTGTTCCTTTCCTTCCAAATACTCTAGCAGAAGTGAGGCAAAAACTAGGCATAATTATCCTGTCAGCGTGCAATTTTACAGAGGCTTTTCTAATAACTAAAAAAGTCGATGAGGTTATCTGCCCAGCACTAGAGAATCTCCATTTCTTGATTAAGAGAATTCCACATCTCCCTAGAAAAGTCACATTGAATGAAGATATGATTTCCTGACTCAGACTAGTTTTTACAGAGCGGTCATCTGCTGGGCATAACATGGCCTCTCTTCATGAGGTTATCTTGTGTTAGAATTTTATTCTATAGGGCCAACCAATAAAATATTTTGATCTTGGGAGTGAGGCCCGAGAGCCAAGCATCTACCCAAGGGGGTTTCTCCTTTAAACCCCAAAGAGAGTTGTAGCCAGAAGCAATAGAATAACTTCCATTAGGATTATCCCTCCAAACCATCTCATCCTTATTATTACTAGGGATCAAAGCATTAAGCATAGTCATAATTGGTTTCAAGTCCTAAGAAATGAGGGAAAGGTCTCTCCATTCCTGACCAACCCTATAATTGCTTACTTTAAACCCATATAGCTCCGTGCATTCTTGCACCCATCTCTCAAAAACTGGGTTGCTAGAAACTGGGCCTTGACATAACCACCTGTCAGCCCAAAACTAAATATCCTCCCCATTGCCTAGTTTCCAAGAGACCCTAGCCTTAGCTAGGTCCCCGGCCTTTAGGATACCATTCCAAATAGTCAACCCTTCAGGGATGTCCTCATTGAATAAAGTAAAATGAAGAGAGGGTCTTTTGAGGTATTTATTTTCTAGAATGTCTCTGCATTCACCAATGTTATTGAAGATATGCTAGATTTTTTTTGCAAGAAGTGCCTTATTGAGATGGGTAAGCTTTCTGATGCCCAGACCTCCATACCTCTTGGGGAAGTAGACCTTCTCCTAGGCAACAAGAGGGTACCTTTTCTTTCCTTCCAGTCCGGTCCATAGAAAGTCTCTTCGAATTTTCTCCATTTTCTCTAAAAATTTCATAGGAATTCCAAAAAGGCTCAGAGCATAAATGGGAAGGTTCTGAAGAGTGGATTTGACCAGAAGACATTTCCTAGCCTGGCTGAGAGAGGCACCTTTCCATCCAACCATCTTCTTATTGAATCTATCTAGAATATGATTCCAGAAAGAGTCAGGGGGAGAGGAGCCCAAGGGGAGTCCTAGATAGGATGAAGGGAGAGAGCCCACCCCACAACCAAGGATTCTGGCAATTTTCCTTTGTCTTACTTTAGGGGTGTTAATAAAGAAGGTCGAGCTTTTGTTCCAGTTAATCAGTCGACCAGTCCCTTTGGAGTAAGTATCAAGAACCTCTTTCAAAGTCTTAGCTTCTTTCACAAAAGCTCCCCCCCCCCCCCATAATAGTGTCATCCACAAATTACTAGTGAGTGAAGGGGTCATTTCTCAAAGAAGGCTTAATCCCTATAAGACTTTCATCAGACTTTTTACATTCAATAAGCCTCCCAATGCAGTCAGCTAAAATAATGAAGAGGATAGGTGATAGGGGGTCTCCCTGCCTAAGACTTCTAGAAGGTTTAAAGAACTCAGAGGGGGCTCCATTTATCAGAATAGCAAGAGAGGTGGTAGACACCAATTGAGAAATGATTTTACACACTTTATTGTCCAAACCAAAGGCCTAAAGGACCTTTCCAAGAAAGGACCAATCCACCTGATCATAGGCTTTTGAAAGATCCTATTTGAGCAACATACCTTCCTACTTGGAAGCTTCTAAAGAATGAATAACCTCATGAACCATCAGCACTGAGTCCAAGATTTGTCTCCCAGGAACAAAGCTTGATTGTTGTTGCGAAATGATTAGATGCAAGATTTTAAGCATTCTAGAAGTGAGAACTTTAGAGATAATCTTGTAGAAAGAGTTGCACAAACTGATGGGCCTGAACTGGTCAAAAGAGTCAGCCCCTGGGGATTTGGGGATTCAGCCCCTGAATCTATTATGTTTCATTTTTATATTTCTACAAATTGATTTTATAGTAGCCTTCAAGTTTTAAGTGATTACATAATCTTATGGATGTATGCATGGTGATAAACATTTTATGGGTTCACTAAGCTATGAAAAGTTTTATTTATACATCTGGACCTTGGATAACTAATTTATCTCCTTCTCAATTATCCTATGGAATTCCAACAATTGGTATCAGAGCCTATTTGCTTACGAGGACTAGTTTGAGGGTAATAGAAGCATAAAGATCAAGATGTCAAAAAGAGATGTACCAAAGCTTAATAGAGATAACTTTCTTGCATGTCAAATTTTCATTAAGCTATACCTTGGAGGATTTGAAGATCATGCACAATCTACCATTACTACTAATCATGTTAATCCTACTAGAGCCCTAATTGCTAAGGATCTAAAAAAAAAAAAGAACACAACTAGGAAATGTTGGAGATTATCTCTACTTTAAGCTATGTTGATTTTGATGATATCAAAAGTCTTGACAATGCAAAGAAAATGTGGGACGCTTTATACACCATCTATGAAGGAGAGAAGAATGTTCTAAGAGCCAAATCTAAAAGTCTTAGAGGTAAGTTTGATGATATGAGAATGCAAGAAGGTGAAAATATTGCTCAATATTGCCTATTTATGCTATTAGATTTTTTGCAATTAACAACATCTTTTATCCTTGAGCAATATTGAGCAATATTTTCATAGCCTATCTTTTATGCTATTAGATTTTTTGCAATTCAAGAATTGAGATATATACTAGGGAATGATATAACTCTTGAAGTTTTGGTAGGTAGACCCACTACTTTTGAGCTATCTAACTTTGATAATTACAAACTTGAAAATATTAAATTTTCTTTCAAGGCCAAGCTATCATTAAAAGAAGTTGTGTAAAGAAGAAAAAGACAAAATATGTGTCTAGTGATAGTGATATAGATGAGGAGGATGTAGATCAACTTGAAGCACTATCGGCAAGGAGATTTCATAGAGGTAAAGGCAAGTTTAAAGGTAAATTACCTATCATTTTTTTTAATTGCAATGAGATTGGTCATATTGCTACTAGATATATAGAGAAGAAAAGCTACAAAGGTGGTCATAAGTATAAAGTAGAAAAGATGAAGACACCAAAGACTACAAAGACAAAGGCAAGAAGTCTTGCTACATTGTTGAAGAGGAAAAAAGAGATGAATCTAATGAGCATGATGATGAAGTGGTGTATGTTACAATGAAGGATGAATCTAATGAAGATGAGGCAACTGCACATGTGTCTTGTGTAAACAAGAATGATAGATGGATTATTGATAGTAGATGTTCACATCAAATGACTAGAGATAAAATTAAGTTCATTACCTTAAATTTTTATGATGAAAATAGTGTAAGATTTGGTAATGATGCACCATGTTTGATAAAAGGAGAAGATTCTATCAAACTCATAGAAAATATTTTATGTGACAATACTTACTATGTTGAAGGACTTAACTATAATCTATTGAGTGTGTCACAATTGAATAATTCAAGATGTAAGGTTGAGTTTGAAAACAAGATTGCTAAGATATATGATACTGATGGAAAACTAATTGGAAAGGGTGATCAATCTAGGAGTAATCTATTATACCTTTATATAGAGGATGCTACTTGTTTAATTGTAAAATTTGATGATGTGTGGCTATGGCACAAAAGTTTATATCATGTTAATTTTGATAACTTGGTCAGTATCAATAACATGAGAAAAGTTAGAGGTTTTCCTAAGTTGAAGAAGCCTGATAATATAATGTAGAAATAATGTCAATTAGGAAAAATAACAAAGTCAAGTTTTAAGAGTAAAACTCATACCTCTTAAGGAATACTAGAGATTGTTCATACTGACTTGTGTGGACTAATTGAAGTGCAAGGCTACAAAGGAAATAAGTACATTATGTTGCTTGTTGATGATTTTTCTAGAATGATGATAGTTATGTTTCTAAAATAGAAATATAATTCTTTACAAAGTTTTAAGTGGTACTTAGCAAGAGTTAAGAAGGAAACATGTAAAAGTCTTAAATGTTTGAGATCTAACAGAGGAGGAGAATTTACATCAAATGAGTTTGAGATGTTATGTAATGATAGAGGAATCAAAAGGTGAACTTGTACTCCTAGAACCTTTCCACAAAATGGAATTGTTGAAAGGAGGAATAGGTCTATAATGGACTATGCTAGGACACTCATGATGGAGAAAAATGTTGCTTTGAAATACTAGAGAGAAGTTGTAAGTACAACTATCTATACCTTTAACTGTGTACAAGTCAAGAAAGGTACTCATTCAACACCTTTTGAACTATGGCATGGATACTCTCCTAATGTAAAATATTTTAAGGTATTTAGAAGAAAATTCTTTATTCTCAAAGATTTTAGGAATGGTAAACTAGATACAAAAAAGTGAAGAAGGTATATTCTTAGGTTATTCCGCAAGAAGTAAAGCTTATAAATGTTTAAATACTAACACTAACAAACTTGTGGAAAGTGCAAATGTGAAATTTATGAATACACGAAAGTATATGAGGTTGAACCTATGAAGAAATTAGAAGAATAAAAATCATTTGTATAATTTTATGAAGGTATAACTACTAAAGAAGATGCTGCAAATAAAATTATAAACCAACAACAAGTTTCAGTAACTGTTGAGTCACATACTATGAATGTTGACTTGCATTTAGGAATAGAGCTAAATTTAGATGCCAAGTTACAAAATGAAGTTGAGGCACATTCTAATTCTAAGATTAGTATATATGAGAGATGTTGAAATACCTGACAGAGATGTACATAGTGACTCAAAAGTTGAGAGACAAAATGAAGAAACTAGAGCTGGACCAAGATTGTCTAAGTATGTCAAGAGACATCATCCTACTACACAAATAATTGGAGATAAAGATGCTAGACCAATGACAAGAAACAAGCTAAGAAATGATACATGCTTGTTGAGCATGAAAGAGCCTAAAATAGTGAAATATTCCTTAGAAGATGTGGACTAGAATAAAGCCATGGAAGAAGAGATTGAACAAATTGAGAAAAACAAGACATGCACTCTAGTTCCTAGACCAGAAGATAAAAATGTAATTGAGACCAAGTAGAAGGAATTGAATATGGATAAATAGTTGCTCCTATTGCTAGATTGGAAGAAGTGAAAACTCTATTTGCATATTCTAGATACAAAGGTTTCAAAGTTTATCAAATGGATGTTAAATCTACATTTCTGAATGACATATTAGCAGAAGACATTTACATAGAACAACTAGAAGGTTACTTGATGTTAACAATAAGAACATAGTATGTAGATTACAAAAAGCTTAATATAAACCAAGAGCATGGTATGAGAGACTTCATAATTATCTTGTGAAGATTGAATTTGAAAGGACTAATGATAACAACATTTTGTACATGAAGAAAGAGAAAGGCAAATGTATTTTGTGATCTGAATTTTTTTTTGATGATATCATATTTGGAGGACAAGATGCTTTATGTAAGGTTTTTACAAATGAAATGAAGTAAGAATTTAAGATGTCTATGTTTGCAAAGATCAAGTTCTTTGTGGTTTTGCAAGTACATTAGATGAAATATGGTATATACATCAATCAGTCAAAGTATGTCAAGGAGATACTTAAAAATTTTGGATTGGAGGATTCCAAACTAGTAAGTACACCAATGGTGATAGGAGATAAATTGTCAAAGAATGATGATTCAGCCAAGGTGAATCAAACATTATACAAGTCAATGATTGACAAATTACAATATGTAGTACATAGTAGACCTAATATTGCATTATCTGTAGTGATAGTTGCAAAATTCCCTACTAATCCTAGCGATAATCATTTGATGGCTATAAAGAAAATAATGTTATATATAAAAGGAATAGAGGAATATGGTCTATAATACAAGAAAACTAAGAAATTTGAATTAAGAGCCTATATTGATGTTGATTGGGATAGAAACATTGATGACAGAAAGAGCACATTTTTATTAGGCAAGAGGTTGGTTACATGGACTAGCAAGAAACAAAATTGCACTTCACAATCTACTATTGAAGCTAAATATGTTGTTGCTACTGTAAATTGTACCAATATTGTATGGATCAAAAAGCTACTCAAAGGTATGAAGGAAGAGATTACTGAACCAGTGATATTTTATTATGATAATACACGTGCTATAAATATATCAAAGAATCTTGTGATGTACGCAAAGACTATGCACATTGCAATCAAGTATCATTACTTGAGAGAATTAGTTCAAGATAAATAGGTGAAGATGGAATATGTTAACACAAAAGAGAAAATTGTTGATATCTTCATAACCTAAGGATGCTCATGAGTATCTAAGAGGTAAACTAGGGGTAATACCCCTATCAAAGGCTATTTAAGTAACAAAAAGAGTACCCTACATCAAATAAGTTCATTTCCATATGTTACAAATTGATGTAGTGGATCTTACTTTAGGGGTCACATAAAGTAATCCAAGAGCTAAAATTAAAAAGCAATTACAAGCAAGGTGACTAAAGAGAAACTAATGAAGTTCATATCTTCATATTAAGATGACAAGTCTTTGGCATTGTTTTCAAAGAGTGAGAAATACACAAGAGAGTGAGAATTGATCTTGAAGGGAGAATAAAGGGATAAATACAAGAGATTGGAAATTGAACAAAGAGGGAGAAATGCTAACTACTAATAAAGAAATTGTATCTACTAATAACATCTACCTAGTAAGAGGGAGATATAAGAAGTAATTTAGAGGGAGTTACAAGGATGACATAATAGAGTTTTGTAACCTATTCAGAAGATGAAAGTTGCTGATAGAGGAACTAGATTTCAATATAAGGAAAAAAAAATTGGTATTTTGTTGGTATAACTAAGTCAATTTGGTTGATTAGTTTGGTTTGCTAGCAATACTGAAGAGGGAGATTGTTTTAGATTACAGTAAAAGTAGGTTTTGAAGGGACCCCAAAACCCTAATACATCAACAAAAGGGATAGAGTGATAAAGTCCACCAGGTTTTACAAGGACCTAAAACTTACTAAAGAAAAAGTATCAAAATCATGTTTTACAAGGACCTAAAACCACTAAATAAGTCCAAATACCTAGGTTTTACAAGGACCTGGAACCTAGTAAAATGATCAGATAAAAACCAAAATACAGGACCAAAAACAAAAACTAGTTACCACAACCAGTAACTAAGACCTAAACTGAGACAAAACCAAAAAATAGAACCCATTAAAGGCTACTATTGCAGCTCTTTAATCATTTTGGTGAACTCATTTCCAATATTTGTAGTGTCCTGTATGGAATCAGCAGCCAAAGTGACAAAAGTCTCCAGAGCCTTCTTCTTTGTACTCTACTTGGTTCGCTTACTTGAGCCTCTCGAAGATATAATTTCCTCATTTTCCCATTTGCCAATACTAGTAGTAGTTGCATAGATACTTGAAGTCACTTGTTCCATTTTAGTCCCACTTTCCTTAATGAGCATCCGTAGGTTTTGTTCATACTCTTTTAGTTTGTTTGGGATATCACCCACTTGCACCTCGATTAAGCTAATTGTGACATGATCAATTTTCTGGTTATGTTGCATAATATCCATTTTCTTTTTAAGACCCATAATTTCATTGTATATCCATGAATCAACGTGAAGCATGGATTCAAATTTGAGCTTAGTTAAATGCAAAAAGAATAGCTTAGTTTATCTCTATAGAGAATCACTAATATCCTATTCTGCAACCTCACAAGGAGGTGAAACCACCCTTTCTGTCTAATCCTCAACCCTTGTGGTGGTAGGGTCCTCATTCTTGTCCTATTCCCCAATCTCTTTGTTAGGTGAAGGAGTATTTAGAATCTATTCCTCTACAATGGAGTCTTCAAAAGCCTTTTCCATCTCTTCTTTGTCAACACCAGATTCAATCTTATTACCCTCATCACTAGATTTTCCCTGATCAAAATTATCTTCGCTATTTTCTTCCAAGTCCTCTGTCCCATTTTTTTCTTTACTCTCTAGAGAACCATCCAAATTGGAACTAAAATCCCCAAAATCCATACCTTCCTCTTCCTTAAGGGTTTCATTCTCTTTACTATCAATGTTTACAAACTCAGAGTCCTCTTCCACCATTTATTTTGAGAATGCAAAGTATTGTATCTTATCCTCCTCTATTTGTCTTTAAACTTCTCATCCTTCTTACTTTTTTTGGAATGGGAGCCAGACACAGAACCCTTATGTTTGTCAAAAGAATGAGTAGAGACAATGGACTTGTTTTTACAATAACCCATAGTGAGGAGAATCAGTCCTTCATGCAATATAGGACGAGACTCCTTCTTTCTATGGGCATGCAAACTTTGAAGCAAAGAGAAATGCAAATAGAAGGGAAAAGAAAGTCTATCCTTATGCCTAAAATGATTCAAGAAGACAAAATGAAACTTATGAACTCTTTTATTTCTACCATTGAGGATGAAATGCTCACAGGTACAGGAGAGCACATCCCACCAAATTTCTTTTATCTAGTCCAAGTCGTAGAAGTCTCCATTCTTTTCTAGATTTTTCTCCTAAGCATCTATCTTTGGAAATTTTTTGAATGCCACATTTGAAATGCTTGTCTCCTTAGTGAATTTGATACCTTTCATGGGTAAAATTGTGATTTCATCTATGAAATCCTTTCTTAATTTCACAGTGATACCATGTAAAGAGACCCTATCATCAGTCCAATTTTTGAAAAAGGCCACAATGACATGCGGTTTAAACCCATGCAATTTTTCTAAGTAGTTGGTCAACTTTCATTTTTGTAAAATGTTCCATACATCCTTCTAAGCCTTCTAGACATTGCATTTTTTGGGTTCTTGTTTCCTCAGTTCACCTCCCATTTGCAGAGTATTACAGAGAAACCCAAAAACCAAAGGAAGCCAAGAGCAGAGAGCAAATAGGTAAAGCTAAAACTAGATTTTTACATCAAATAAAACCCTCTTTAGAAATGATACATGCAAAGCTCACATTGTAATACCATAAGTGTACTTCCTTGGGGAAGGAACATTGACAGCCATAGCCCTACTATCAAAAATCATTAAATTTCTAATCTTGGCATATCTTTCCCACCTTTAAATGAATGGCATCATAATTAATAAGTGCTTTTAGATCAACGTGCTTATTTAATTCACTGATCCACATCATCTTATATCCCATTTGGACTGCATGGTTGGTCATCCAGTTAGCAATCCCATTGGCCTCTCGATACGTGTGGGATATAATAAATTTTTCAAATTTATTAATAAGAGATTTAATCTCCATGAAAATTGCCTCAATCGACTGTGTAGTAGAATTTTTGTTATTAAGAGTATTTATAATATTCAATGAGTCACCTTCCAACCATAGCTTTGGGTGCCCCATATCAGCTGCTAACTTCATGGTATATAGAGCAATAGTAGCTTCAGCAATATGGCTATTAGACTTACCTATAGGAATGTCAATGGTGTTTATTACATTTCCTACATGGTCTCTCAAAACTCCTCCACATCCAGCTCTTCCTGGATTGCCCTTAGCAGCCACATCAAACTTTCCTTTTATCTATCCATTAGGAGGATTATTCCATGTTATGGTCAATCTTGGGTTATCAAACCTCAAATTAAGACCTTTTGATTGTAATGGATTATCAATTTGAATAGTTTGATTAGTTTTCCTTTGAGATTTAAAGTTCTCTTTGATTTCTCTAACAATATTTTGTCCCAACACCCATCCTAGAAAATCCTTATTTCTAAAGATTCTATTATCTCTTTATTTCTAGATACCCCACTAGAGATCAAGAAGAGTTATTTTCCAAAGAAATTGAACCTCGGGATCCTTAGAAGGACACTTCCAACTTTTGAAACAAAGTTCAATATTATTTTGATGAACCCAAGTCATACTCCAGTAATTTAGAATCTCATTCCAAACTTGATGACTATAAGAGCAATTCAAGAATAAATGTCTCTATCTTCAAATCCATTTTTCCATAAGGTGCATCTCTCAACCACATTAATTCCTCTTTTTTGTAGATTGTCCTAGGTCAGGATTTTGTTTTGGAGCATAATCCAATAGAAGATGTTTTTCTTGGTATGAGGCCCTTAATCCAAGCTTGGGACCAAAAGGGTTGATTTCCCTTCTCCCTAGAAACAAAGAGAGTAGAAACTTTAAATTGGCCACTTGGGTCAGCATTCCATATCATGTTATCCTCATAAGTAGGATAAAGAGAGAAGGCATTCAAACTCAACTATATGTTATTGAATCCTTGATCAATATCTATCAATTTCACCTAGGAATTATTATGCCAATACTGACAAACAAAAGTGACATAACGCTACTTACATATCGCTACTTGATCATTATTTGGAAGATCATGAATCAGGGGGTGATCCAATAACTAGATGTCTTCCCAAAATCTCACCTTTTTCCCATTTCCAATTTTCTAGGAACATCTTTTTCCAAGAGTATTCTTTGTCCCCTAAACAACTTCCCATATTGCAGAAGGATAAAGAAAATCAAGAGAAGAAAGGAAATCAACCAAAGAATTCACATTGGAGAGGTACTTATGTTTCCAAATAATACTTCATTCTTTGTCATCATGATAAGTTCTCTAACCTTGTTTGGCCAAAAGGGCTTTATTCATACTTCTTATTTTCCTAATTTCCAATCCACCTTCACTAATAGATTTACAAACTTGGTCCTAGTCAATTAAGGACATTCTCTTTTTTTCCTCAGTACTAGTCCACAAAAAATTCCTTTGGATTTTTTCAATAGAATCAAAAAATTTCATTGGAATTCTAAAGAGGCTTAAAGCATAAGTAGGTATGCTTTGAAGACAAGCTTTGAGGAGAGTTAAGTTACCTACCTAGCTTAAGAGATTACCTTTCCAACCCGCCAACTTTTTATGGAATTTATTAATGAGATCTTCCCAAAAGGAATTAGGGATCTTCAAGCCAAGATGTAGACCCAAATAAGTTGAAGGGAAAGATCCAATAGAACACCCAAGGATATTAGTAATCTTATTTTTTCTTGGAATGGGGTTATTGATAAAAAAAAATACTGCACTTTTATTCCAATTAAGCAATTGACCCAAGGCAAAAGAATAAAGATTAATATCTTGCTTCAGATTCTTGGCTTCCCTGACTTTAGATTTACCCATAAAGATGGTGTCATCAAAAAACTAACCATGAGAAAAAATGAGAGGATGGGAAGAAGGTTGCATACCTTTATGGACCAAGTCCCCTATGTATCTCCCCAGACAGTCAGCCATAATAACAAAAAGGATAGGGGATAAAGGGTCTTCTTGTCTTAGACCTCGAGAAGGATTAAAAAAATGAGAATAACAACCATTGACTAGAATAGCTATAGAGGAGGAAGAAATCAGTTGAAAGATAACTCCAACAACCTTATGGTCAAAACCAAAAGCATATAATATCTTAGAAATGAAAGACCATTCAACTCTATCATAGGCCTTAACTATGTCCACTTTCATAATGAACCCTTGGTTATTAGAACAAGATAAGGAATGAATATTCTCATGGGCTGAGATAAAAAAGTTAAGAATTTGTCTACCTAGAATGAAGCCATTTTGTTGATAAGTAATAATTGAGGGAACCACTAGAAGTAATCTCAAAGTTAAGACTTTGGATATAATCTTATAGAAGGAATTACATAGGCTAATTAGTCTAAACTGATCAGGAGAATCTGCTCCAATTTTTTTAGGAATCAAATAGAGGAAAGTAGAATTAATTTCCTTTAGCATCTATTTTGCTCCATAAAATTCCTTAACAGCATCACAAACATCTTTTCGAACTAGTTTCCAAAATTTCTGAAAGAAAAACATAGGAAAACCATCTGGACCAGGTGTTTTATCACCTCCAAGGGAACAAACAGCTTTGAAAATTTTTTCATCCTTATGAATTGAGCTTAACATTTTATTTTGTTCCTTCAAAACTAGAGGAGGGATCACTCTAAGAAAATCAACCTAATTATCCAGATTAATATTGGTATTAGTAGTCATTAAGGAAGAGAAAAATGCAACCATTTCTTCCATTATGTCCTTTTCCTTAGCAATCTTTAGGTCTCCCCTTTTAAGATGTGAAATGTGGGTTTTGGCTCTATGTTTAAGAGTTGAGGGGTGAAAAAATTTAGTATTTTTGTCTCCTTCACTTAACTAGACTAATCTTGACCTTTGTCTCCAGTAGATTTCTTCTTTGGTAATGATGTCATGATATTGGGCCAACTTTTCATTTTCTTCCATAATGAGATTAGGAGTGTATCCTTCCTTTTGAATTTTATCCTAAGTTTTTTGGATATTCTCCTTAATAGCAGATTTGTTCTCAAAAATATTGCCAAAGCAATTTTTGTTCCAAATTTTAACTTATTTTTCAACATTTTTGAGCTTAGAAGCTACTCTAAAGAGAGCAATACCTTTAATATCTATACTCCACCATTCAACCATTTTACTTTCAAAATATGGATGCTATATTCACATCTTTTCAAATCTAAAAGGAAAATTCTTCTTTAAAATTTATCTTTGTAGTAGTAAAGATGAGAGGAAAATGATCCAAACCTATTTTTTGGCTGGCTTCTAGCTCGCATATAAAATCTTTAGTCTAGTCAGGGGAAATAAGTGCATGGTCCAGTCTCACCTAAATACATTTAGTACCAACTCTCTTGTTACTCCAAGTAAATTGGATACCATGGAGATCCATATCCAATAAACCCTCCTTGTTTATAAACTCCATAAGATCCAATCTCCCTTCCAATAGGGTCACATTTCCACCTTTTTTTTCATGATTGTAGAGAGGAGCATTAAAGTCCCTCGTAATGATCCATTGACCAGAATAATCATTTCTTTTTATATTGGAGATAGACTCCTAGACTTTTTCCTTAAGGTTCTTATTGTTGGGAGCATATATATTAACAATATGTCAGCCCTCCTTATGATCATTGCTAGCAATTTTGGCAACCATTAAATATTTACAAGCAATTAGAATTGTACCAAAGTAATAGTTCTTCTTCCATAGCATTAAAGTTCCTCCTGAAGCACCTTCTGAACTACTAGCATTTATTGAATAATTTTTAAAGGCTTCAATCTGCTCAACTTTCTCTTTATCCATTTTTGTTTCTTGTAACAAAAGAAAATCTAGCTTCTGATCTCTAACAAAATTCCTAACCACATCAAGTTTATGAATGTTGTTCAAGCCCCTAATATTCCAAGATATAATTTTTGTTACTACCTATTTTTAGGGGTGAAATCTAGAATAGTTTCTTGTCTTCCATCATCAATATTCTACATATTCTCTAATTCTTGGGTTTTCCTAGAGGACCTTCTCCTAGGTTTATCTGGGGAACCAACATTTGGTTTTACCTTATTTTTCTGGTCCACTCTTCTTCTAGATTTTTTTGGGGTAGGAACATGTGGTTTCACCTTGACCTGATGATCTTTTTTGCTACTTCTAGTCTCTACCCCCTTGGAAGCTATATTGCACTTTTTTCAGCATTTTTCCTTTGATTTGGTTTATGATTTATGTCTTCTCCATCCTCCTTTAGAACTTCCATGTTTTGAAGATCATTCCTAAAAGGAATAGTATCATCTAGAGAGCCCAAAGGAACAAAGGCCTAGATCTCCCTAGACTGAGAATTATGTAGGTCTGTCTC
Source organism: Cupressus sempervirens (assembly GCA_028749045.1). Classification (NCBI taxonomy): domain Eukaryota; kingdom Viridiplantae; phylum Streptophyta; class Pinopsida; order Cupressales; family Cupressaceae; genus Cupressus; species Cupressus sempervirens. The sequence goes on along the minus strand of CM053788.1, from coordinate 264,918,755 downwards.
CTCTAAATTGCCCCAGATTTAGCAAAGATTTTCCCTTCCTCTAACATGTTCTTCTCATCTAGATCTCCCCATCTATCTTCCATTTTTTGATAAATAACAATTTTCTTCGTTTCATCTATCAATTCATCTATACATTTTTTAGTCATCATAGATTCACACTTAGATTTTTTGTCTTCTATTTCAGTATTCTTAGAAACAAGCAAAGGTTTATTCCCTTCCTCATGAGTATTCTCAAACTCATTATCCGCCTTTGCATGTTCAAATTTTGAATCCATGGTTTCCATATACTCTTTGAGATTAGTAACTTTGGGTTTCCACACTTTTCCTCATGAACTTTGGCCTTCTTCACCTCCTTTTCCAAGCTTGGATGATTTTTACTTTTATTGGGACGATTTTAAACCAAATGACCTAGTTTCTTACATGCATAGCAAGAATTAGGGAGATCTTCAAAAATAATTTCTTTTGTTTTTTTCCCAAGCTTAGAGATTAATTCCACCTTTTCTAGAAGCCGATTTAGGTCTGCCACCTTAACATAAAGTCTAGCACTATGAAGTTTGGTTTTTGCAGCCATAGCATTATCCAGGGCCACCAATTTGCCAAATGAACTAGCAATACCTTTACAAATATCCTCGTGCCAAAAATCTAAAGGGAGGCCAGGGAGTCTAGCCCAAATCAGGGTGGTTAAGAAAAAATGTGCCTGATAAATGCATATTTGACTCCCATTTTTAAATAGTGATAGAACTTTTTCTAAAAGACCACGGTCCTCTACAAAGAACCAAATTCATGTCTTCCTTGTAGTTGAAAATAAATGAGAAAAAACCATTTGACATGGGGGCAATATCTACATCTCCATGAATAACCCATTTTCATTTGACCATTTTCCTTAGAGATTCTAAATCTGGTCTAGCACCTAAAAATTTGCCCACTAGGGTGAAATCCATGGAAGACACAGAGAAATAAACTGAAGGATCTAGGATAAAGATTTGAAACTCACCTTTCTCCCAATAGGACTTATTAGTCACCTATGGAAAAGAGGATTTACCATTAGGTTTCGTGCCAAAGAGGGAAGACCAAGTCCTTTTCTCTGAAAACCCACCCTTATTCCCTTTGGAGAGCTTTTCCTTATTGGTCTCAACATCAACCAAAGGTTTTTTCTCCTTCTCAAATACCTGCCCCAATGTGTGAGATGTAGAAGAGGGATCCAAATGAGGATCATGGACCCCACATCTTGTGTCTAATTCACACCCAGACTTTCCATTATCCACATCGACCAAAAAATTACTTTTTGTATTATCATTCTTCAGAAAATTCTTCTCGGATCCCCCTATAGTCCCTCTAGGATCAATACCACCTACTAGGTTTTCCACAATCAGTTTCCCACCTTCCTGCAAACCAACTAATTCAAAAATAGAGAGAGCACCCATCTTTTTTTAGTCCTGCGAGTGATGGTTCTTGACTAAGTTGTTCACTAGAACCTTCAAAGAGGGAGATCATTGAAAATAGATTGATACAAGTATGATAAATATGTTCCAATCATTGTTTTTTCATTGATGTCAAATTTTCTATTTTTCTAGTAAGACAACTACTTATATGATTTAAGTACTATTACCTATTTGATTAATGAAGAGGATTTGATCAAAAGATGTAACAATAGCACCTAGAGGAATGGTTGAGTTATGATATAAAAAGGAGTACACAAATCAGATAAGACATTGATATCATAGTGCATTGATAATCTACTTAAGGTTGTAAAGGTTGGTTACACTAAGAAAGTTCAAAAGAACAAGTTAAACAAAGTTTTTCTACTAGGCTTGAACAAATGGATAGTAGGTGTCGAGCAAAGTTAGCGCAAGCCAAGTAGAAAATCAGTTGGAGCTGAGTAAAAGTTGATTTTAGTGTATATTGAGCAAAATAGTTGATGCTAAGTAAAGTTTAGTTGATTCCAAGCACCAATAAACTTTAATTTGTGCCAAGTGATTTTACAAAGGACACCAAGCAATGCAGTGTGTGCTAAGCATCAGAAGCAAGTTGATGTCGAGTGTCAGCATTATTAGAAAGATCATGCATTTGATGGATTTGAGCTAAAAAAATTATTTTCTTGGATTATATGAACTAGGTGGAAGATAAGATTGATGAGCTGGTGGCACAAAATGTTAGGATTAAACCACGGATAGAAATAACAATTACATGCAAATATAACCAATAATAGAAATTTAATAGATCATACAGAAAAGAACACAAGGCACCAAGATTTAATGTAGCTCACCCAATCCTTTGGCTATGTCCACTAAATAGAAAATTTGATATTATTACGATCTAGTGATTACAACTTGATTACAATTCGTAATCCCTTAGAACTCAATATCGCCGCAAGAACTAATTTTGCATCACAACTTAATGAAAATACCTAACCCTAAGCCCTTTTATACAATTAATTTTATGCCACTTTAGGGTTATAACATGTCAACCATATGTTGACCACAATGTTGACCATGGCCCAAAGAATTTATGATGTATGTACAGTACTTTCCTATTCAGTCACCACAAACTAATAATCTTCCACTTGGGGATTGATTAGGGTCCACACTAAATAAAAATCTCCCACTTGGAGACTGATCTTGTAGCTATGCCACTACTCCATGAGGGTCCCACTAGATCAAACCACACTAGATTTTATTGTTATTTTATTCATGTTTAGTCTAGAAGACCAACCGAAGTTGAAGAGGAGTTAAACTTCTCCCTTGTTACTACCTTTGTCAACATATCTACTAGATTGTCATTTGTATGTATTTTCTCTAGCTTTAATTGTCCATCCGCCAAAACTAACTGAATGAAATGATACCATAACTGTAAGTGTTTGTTCTTAGAATGTAGAGCTGAATTCTTTACAAGATGAATGGCACTTTTACTATTAGTAAACAAATAATTATCCCTTTGAGGGTGTCCCAATTCATCCAAGAAGAACTAAAGCTATATCATCTCCTTGGTTTCCTCTATAGTAGCTAAATAATCTACCTCTATAGTGGATAAAGTATTAACCTTCTATAACCTAGAAACCTAGCTCACAACTACCCCACCAACAATAAAGGCATAACCTATAGTACTCCACCTTGTATCAATATCTCCTGCCAAATATGAGTCAACATAGCCCTGTAAATCAATAGTAGAGCCCCCAAAGTGTAAAAACTTATTGGATGTTCCTCTCAAATATTCGAGAATCCATTTGACTGCATTCCAATGCTCAATTCTTGGATGACTCATATACTTACTAATGACTCCCACTACATGTGCAATATCAGGCCTAGTGCATACCATAGCATACATCAAGCTTCCTATAGCTAAAGCATAGGGTACCTTGGACATCTTATCCTCCTCTTCCTACGTCTTGGGACACATCTGCTTAGTCAAATTCAAATGATCAAGTAAAGGTGTGTTGATAGCTTTAGCATTCTCCATAGAGATACATTACAACACCTTCTCCACATAATCAACCTGAGATAGCGTCAATGTTCTATTCTTCCTATCTTTTCAAATATTCATACCAAGTTATCCATGTTAAACCTAGCTACAAGCATATAATCAATATATAAACATAAAATAATGTAGCTATCATCATCCAACCTCTTAAAGTAGACAAAATGATTTGAATGACACCTACTATAACCATGCTAATGCATAAAACTGTCAAATTTTAGATACCATTACTAAGGTGATTGCTTCAAGCCATATAAACTTTTCTTCAATTTGCACACTAAGTTCTCCTTATCTTTGACCACAAATCCCTATGGTTGAGCCATATATATCTCTTCATCTAAATCACCATGAAGGAAGGTTATTTTAACATCCAGCTTCTCTAAATGCAAATCTTCAATAGCCACAAGACTTAAAACAGTATGGATAGAGGTCATCTTAACAATAGGAGAAAATATCTCATCAAAATCAATTCCCTTTTTCTGTGCAAATCCTTTCACAACTAACCTGGCTTTAAATATTTTCTTACCTCCATCCTCTTCTTTTAACCTATAAACCCACTTATTCTATAAATCGCTTTTACCTACAGGCAACTTGCATGAATCTCATGTCTTATTCTTCAGTAAAGAGTCCATTTTGTCTTTCATTGTAGACTCCCACTAAATCTTAGTATCCACCAGCACAACTTCATTATAACTTTTAGGTTCACCAGCATCAATAAGTAAAATAGAATACAAAGAGGGAGAGAATCTTTCTGGAGGTCCAATGTGCCTTGTCAACCATCTAACATTTATTGGTGTGTATGGTATTTTTTTTTGTGGTTATTGCACATCATGAGGAATGGCTAGAACATCAGCTTTTTGAATATCATCTAGCACTACATAATCATCTTCTTTCTTCTCATGTTGCTACAACAGATCTTTGTACAATACTTTCTCATTGAATATGACATCCCTACTTCTTAAAATTTTATGATTTTCAAAATCTCAAAGCCTATAACCAAATTCATTAATTCCATATCCAAAAAATACACATTTCTTTAACTTAGCTTCTAGCTTGGTTCTATTTTTAGAATCTATGTGAGAAAATGCTTCACAGCCAAAGGTTTTGAGAAAAGAATAACTCACCTTCTTACCAGTCCAGGCTTCCTCTAGAATACCATAGCCCAAAGGAGTAGAGGGACCTCTATTAATAAAATATATAACAATATTGATAGCCTCCACCCACATGTGTAAGGGCAACCCAACATGCAACCTCATGCTCCTTGTGCACTCCATTATAGTCATGTGCATGTGTTTAGCCACTCTATTTTCTTTTGGAGTCCTTGGAAAAGTTTTTTGTCTATAAATGCCATTAGTAGAGAAATAATCTTCAAATTCATGACTACAATACTCACCACCACTATAAGATCTGAGACATTTTAATTTCTTACCAGTCTTATTTTCAACCAAGCATTTCCCTTTCTTAAAAGTTTGAAATACATCAAATTTTTGTCTAAGTAATTAAACCCATACTTTTCTAGTTGCATCATCAATAAATGTAACATAATAATGAGAGCCACCAAGGGAAGATACTTGAACCAATCCCCATACATCTGTATGCACAAGCTCTAACTTCTCCTTTTTGTTTTCCTTCCTAGTCTTTACAAAACTCACTCTCTTTTGTTTTCCATACACACAACTTTCACAAAAATCCATATTAACACATTCTAGACCTGGTAAAACTTTCTTTGAATGAAGTACTTTCATACCTTTCTCACTCATGTGCCCAAGTCTGTTGTGCCACAATGCTATATTGGAATCTATAGTAGCTATTTGTTCTCCCTACTCAACTAGAACAATTATTCCTAAACATTCATTTTTCTCTAAAATAATTAAAGTAGAAGAAACAATATGACTTGTACAAAGATATAAGGTGCCTACTTTCACACCTTTTGCTACTTTTTCCCTTTCCAACAATTTGACAGGGTTCATTATCCCTCAAATAAACAAGTCTAAAATCCCTTTGGACATAATCAATGAAATAACCTCTATGACGTGTAGCATGAAATGAAGCACCAGAATCTAAAATCCATGAATCATCAACACTTTCTAAAGACAGAAGCAAGGCATCCTCTTCAAATTTGTCACTTACCACATTTGCCTCTTTGTCTTCATCTAGTTTATCTCCATTTTTCTTTCGATTCCAACCATCTTTCTTTTTATGACCTCATTTTCCACAGTACTAGTAGTTGTTCGGTCCTCTCGATTGAGACCTCTTCCCCTTTGACTTTCCTCTTTATTTTCCACAATTTCTAGAATTACTTTCTCTCTTAGTTGTTCTACCCCTGCTTTGTGCATTCAAAACACTTCTTGATGTAGATCCACCTGAGGATTTCCTATGAGTTTCCTTACTCAAAACAACACTGATCACATCTTCACATTTTAGGGTACTAAATCCAGGAACAAAATTTCTCATCGCCATTACCAAGCCATTTCAAATTTTAGTCAAAGAACACAAAATCAAGAGAGCCCTATTTTCTTCATCAAAATTGACACCCAACAAAGATAACTAACTAGTGATAGTATTAAACTCATTTAAATGATCTACAATAGATCCACCTTCTGCCATTTTTATATTAAATAAACACTTCATGAGAAATACCTTATTTGAAGCAAAAGACTTTTCATAAAGTTTCACTAGGGTTTGCATCAATTTTTCTATCATCTTCACTTTTGCAATATTAAATGCCACTGATGGTGCCAAGCATAATTGAATGCTTCCAAGTTCCTTTCTTTCCAAAAGATCCCATTCATCATTTGACATAGATTTGTGATTCTTGGCTTTGTCATCCAACAGCTTCCATAAATCCTTCTGATAAAGATAGTCTTCCATTTGCATTTTCCATAACTAGAAGTTCTACCCATTAAACCTATCAACCCTTAGCTTACCCTCATCTACCATTTCTCCCACTCAACTATGAGACTTTCCTATAGAAGATAACTAAAAAAAAAACCTTGCTCTGATACCACTTGTTAGGATTAAACCACAGATAGAAATAACAATTACATGCAAATATAACCAATAATAGAAAATAATAGATTACATAGAAAAGAACACAATGCACCAAGATTTAACATGGTTCACCCAATCCCTGGGCTACGTCCACAAAATAGAAAGTCCAATATTATTACGATTCAGTGATTAAAACTTGATTACAATCCATAATCCCTTACAACTCAATACCGCTGCAAGAACTAATTTTGCATCACAACTTAATGAAAATACCTAACTCCAAGCCCTTTTATACAAGTAATTTTATGCCACTTTAGGGTTACAACATGTCAGCCATATGTCAGCCACAACGTCGACCATGGCTCGAAGAATTTATGAAGTATGTATAGTACTTTCTTGATTAGTCACCACAAACTAACACAAAATTCATGATAAACCATTTTGAGGTGAATTCAAAGAGGATTGAAGAAGAAATTTCTATAAGTGATATGAAATGAGGGGTAGATTCATTGAATCCTACCTAATCTATCCTAACCCTAAATTGGATGATGGAGAATGAATGACAAAAGATCTTCATTCTCTATTTATAGGGATGGCTGGTCAAAAGCAAGGGTTGTCATGCATGAGAACCTAAGGAAGACAAGGAGTCTAGGGTATTGCTTAATTAAGTGACCTAATTGATATTTTTCATTGGCATGTTAAGTAAGAAGGCTTAAGGGTATGGATACTTGAAGGGTGAACAAGCCATCTGAGCTAAAATGTGTAAAAGCCAAGCAAAATGGAGGATTGAAATAGAGATCTATAATCTAGAAATAGAGTTGTAAGTTGTTATCAAATCAAACCTTACTATTACTATCTAATAATTGTATCAGTCTAGGATAAATATTTTGGATTAATGTTGACCTAATAGTCATTTGCAAATCCTTTAACTAGGTGACATTCTAGGTGGATGATCTAAAGTCCTCTAACAAGGCTCACTCCTAAAAGGGTGATTGAAATTCTTTAATAGGGTCACATTTAAAAGTGTGTATTCTAACCTTTAATAGGGTTGGCCTTTCATAGGGAATCACTTCAGAAGAGTGAGAAAGAGTAGCATGTTACTGGTGATTTTTCCCAAATTTGGTTTTCATGTAAATCATTGTGTCAAGTGTGTTGATTGAATTTGTTATGTTTCATGTTTATATTTCTACAAATTGATTTGATGGTAACCTAAAAGTTTTAAGAGGTTACATAATCTTATGGATGTATACATGATAAATGTTTTATGGGTTCACTAAGATGTGAATTTTTATTTATTTATACATCTAGACCTTGGATAACTAATTCACACCCCCCTAGTTATCCTAAATAATTCCAACACAAAAAGAAAATTTTTTTAGATTAACAAAAAAAAGGTTTTGAGGGGACCCAAAACCCCTTACAATAACCAGAAAGATGAATATTAAAGAACCCCAAGCTTTAAAAGGACCTAGAACCTAAGTTCATAAAAGCAATAGAAAACTACGTTTTACAGGGACTTAGAACCAACATAATAAACAAAACAAGGAACAACACAAAAGATGACAAGTTGGAACCCTATCAAAAATTTATTGATTCTCTACAGAACTATTTTACATTTTTTACATTTCAACAAATTCCTAGAGCCAAAAATAAGGTTGTAGATGCTATGGCCACTCTAGCATCTATTCTTGAATTTCAAGAACATGAATTACATTTTGAGTTTTAGTGGAAGAGTTATGTTGTCCCACATATGAATCCTCTGACAACCATGTGATATGGATTGTTGTTGGCCATGAATGCTCATATTACTACACCATTTTATCCTATCTATGTGATTAGATCATTCTTGAAGATCTCACATGAAACCAAAAATTTCAATTCCTTCACAATGATTCACACTACACCTTGGTCTTTGGTGACTTGTATAGGAAATGTCAGCTTCAAGGTAACTTCATTAATGCTCCTTGATATGAGTTTATACCTTCCATTAGATATTGGCCTTTTCAATAGTGGGCCTTTGATCTGGTGGGAAACATTCACCCAAGTTCATCCAGTGGCCACAATTTTATTATTAAAGTGACAAAAACTTTCACAAAGTGGGTTAAAGTTACACATTTATATGGTACTATAGGCAAGCATGTTGCCTTATTTATTATCAACCACATTATTTGTGGCTATGGCATCCCATCCTCCATTTTTATTGATAATGGAGGATTGTTCAAAAATAAAAACCTAAGACATGTGTCTAAGAAATTCAACATCAAACAAAACTAGCACTTAATCTACTATCCACAAGGGAATGACCAAGCTAAGGCCTCTAATAATACATTGCTCAAAATCCTACATAGAATGGTTCACAAATTGAGAAAAGATTAGCACCTATAGATCAATTTAGCATTATGGGCCTACAAGACCATCATATATACTAACACACGAGCTACATATTTTTCTTTAGTCTATAGTTCTAAGGTTTTCTTAACCTTAGAAGTAAATATTCCCTCACTACAAGTCTCCCTACATGGGTTGATAACTAATGGATATCATAGGGCCATGAGGATACAAGAGCTAGAAACCATCAATGAGCTCCGCAAGTCTTCTATTGATCACATGAGGGCATATAAAAAATAAATGTCTACTACCTACAATAGAAAGGTTCATCCTCATGGGTACTAAGTGGGTTATCTTGTGCTTCAAGAAAATCCCAAAAAAAGCAAAATAGAGAGTAGAAAGGAAAAATTGAGCCTAACTAGTTGGGTTCTTACATTTTTACAACATTATTTAGATCCGGTGCATATCAACTTTCTAAACCTAAAGGAAAATAACTTGTTGAGCCTATCAATGTTCTGCATTTGAAAATTTTCTATGCTTAAAGGCACATAGCTCAGCTATATGTATATATCTATTAGTCTTGAAAAATCCTAAAACACATAAAATGTCCTAAAAAATGATCATCTTAGTTGAAACCTAGAAATAGGTGCTTTGATGTATCACCAATTTTTTTTTTTTAAATACTAAAAATAAAAATAATTTGAAAAAAGTCCTAAAAAATTTTGCCAAGAGGTTAAAACCTAGAAACAGGTGCTATTTGATACCCTTTCACCTATGTCTATCACTCTCCTTCATTCCACAACATATTTCCTAGCTTAGAATTATCTCTTATCCTCATCTTGAGGGCACAACTACTTAGCTTGTTAGAGTCTTCTTATGTGTTAGGGTTTCTTTGGCAACTCATGAGAAACAATATTTCTTAACACCTCCTCTCATGACATTGAGTGTTTCCCAACACTTTTTAGATACCTTATCTATAGTCTAGGATGCTGTGATATTTCTCACTATCAAATTCAAGTCTTGAAGAAATGGCCATATGACTTACACATACACACTTAAACATTAAACTTGCTAAGCTATGATGAACTTTATCTTCTTTTTTTGTTCTGCATGATGATTTCTTTGTTGAGTGTTCCCTCCCTAATAGTCTTTCGAGGACATCTTGGACCAGAAGACTAGGGGCATGGGGCATGTTTACTTGCTTTTTTCTTGTGGGTATACTTTTTTAGTATAAGGTGTTTAGAGAATTCATGCTAGTTCTAATTAACACTTGGGACCTACAACGTATCATTTTTGTCTATTTTTGCAAACTTAGACTTGGGGGTTATCCTAGCACATATGCCTTGATACAAGTGTAATCTTGCTATACTAAACTTAGTGAAATTAATTGCATTATTCATCTTGATCTACATGTCTTTAATTCTTGGGTTGGATTCAAATATTCCTATCTAACATAGATTGTATTCATATCATCATAGTTATATTGGTGATGATTGTATGATCTTATGATGTCCCTAATAATGATCAATGATGGAATTAGAGTCTAAATCTTTTGTGTCCCTTGCAAGTAAACCATTTTGCATATTAGTTTTCATCATAGGGTCATTCTAGCTTAGTCTTGCATTTTTTCATATGGGGAGAGCTCTCTCTTCATATTTTCTTAGACATATTAGCTAAGTACTTTCATCTTTCCTTTACTTTCTTCTCAGTCATATCTTTTCATCCTCTTGATCTTTTACTTCTCCTCTTTTCTATCCTTTCATCAAAAGGGGTCAATCCAAAAAATCACATCTAATCTATCCAAATATTACATTTTCAAAACATGAGTCTATGTCATATACATGAGAGCTAAACTATATATGAGAGAGATCCATGAGCATATAAATATGAGTAGAAAATTGAAACATCACATGGAAACACTAACTCAAAATGTTGAAACAACCATAAACAACATCCATTACTTGAGTAGAAAATGAGACAAATACACAAGTACATTGATTGAATCCAATATCTCATATATATCAAATGTGTCAAAGGTACATATATAATTTGAGAACTAAAAATATGGATCTATGTCTCAAAATACATATGGTACAACAAAAATGCCACAAGGACATAATCCTAGACCTAGACCTTAAACAACATCCATTACTTGAGTAGAAAATGAGACAAATACACAAGTACATTGATTGAATCCAATATCTCATATATATCAAATGTGTCAAAGGTACATATATAATTTGAGAACTAAAAATATGGATCTATGTCTCAAAATACATATGGTACAACAAAAATGCCACAAGGACATAATCCTAGACCTAGACCTAACTCTAGGACTGATTCCTACCTTCCTAGGTTGGTGGTGGTCATGGAGTTGGAACCTATCTCCTATTTGGCTATTGAACCAGACCCTTTGATTTGCTTTCCTACTTTAATTAATTTGGTAATCTCTATCCTAGTGACACCACATCTCTATATGTTTCATAGTAGTAAGAAACATGTGCTCCATAATGCTCTAACTCTCACCTCACAATATCCCACTCCTTGTGGAGCTCCTCCCCCCATGCCCACTTGTCTATCAATTGCTAATCTTGCATAGCTAGAACAACTTGCACTATCTACAACTCTTCCTCTAGTGACCAAATCCTGACATCAAAACCTTCCTCCTCTTCATCTTCCTTGGTAGGATACTCCTATCATGGATCTACTCGCTCTACCCTCCTATGTCTAAGTGGATGCTCCTCCTCTACATCAATCTCCTCCTCCTATATGGCCTGGGTCCACATCCACCTCCTTACACTTTCTTTAGAAATTTTCCAAACCTCCATGCACCTACCACCTCTACCTCCACCTCCTTTACCATCTCCAACATCCCCTCCATGTCCTACTACCATAGGTGATACATCTAGTCATTTGAATCTTAGGAATGGATGATGCTACATCTCATAAAAGTATGTTGGATCCACTAACACATCTCCCACATTTGGTAAATAGTCCCAGGGCTTTGGAATGAGGGCTGCCATATCTTTCAAGGTTTTCTAATAATCTAGCATAGCTAACCAACCATTTTCCTCCTCATCATGGAACTGTGCATAGGTGGGGATATCCATCAAGATTACCTATCACTATGAAAACTACTACCACACTTGGATAATAACAAATTTCTCTACAATCTCTAAATGTATCTCAACTAATGGTCAAGTGTAACACATATATTCTAGCTACCATGCATCAATCCATTTGTGACACTACTAATATGGTCACCAAACAAAGAAATTCATCTTATAAAAAAATATTTCAATAGTATGTCACATCACCACTATGGTTCTATGGGATGAATCTTTTATATCTAAAAATAAATGGCTTGTTGCACTCTTACAGCTGCACCCATGATTGGATCACTGCAATATGCTCCCAAGCCCATATATAGGCCATCACTATACCACATGGCTATGTCTGACTAGATCAATAAAAAATCTTGTGCAACCCATGATACATATCAGCTAAAATTGTAGGTCCCCATGCCATCCTCCACCCCCCCCTAATTAGGTATGTTACCAATCTACCCCATCCTAGTGGGAAGTCCTTTTGACCCTTATTAGTAACCAAAGCCTAGGTAACTAGTGAGAAAAATAAGCATGGTAATGGATACTCATCTCCATACTCATCTATGAGCTTCTCCTAGCTCAAGTGGTACTTTAGAATAGTGACATCCTAAAATATCTATTATATGACTAATCTCCTCTCTATTGGGGTTTAATTGTAATAAACTTGTGACATGTAAAACTCACATTTATATACTTGATATGGATATTAGAAGCTTTAAAAAAATGAGATACCAAACAAATATACTCATAGGATTTCCATAGCACTATACATGAAGGATCTGATATATATCCTCTAACATAATAATTGCCTCTCTAGTAGGAAAATGGAAGGTTTTTTTCTTGGTGTGCTATCACTCAGCTAAAGTAGACAATAACCTATGGTTTGCCTATATATGGGGCATACATGTCAACCACATGAATCCCATGCTCAATATGGCAACCGTCTCATCATCATCTTGATGTTGAAGGATGTGCAACCCCACCACCTTAAGGCCTCTAATCAGAAGGATAGGAAAAAAAATCTACAAAACCAAGTCAAACAAACATATAAAAAATTAGTATTTATTATAAACATCATCAATCAAGAAAAAAGAAGAAGAGAATGCTAGAAAATGCTAAAACAACTTAAAAACAAACAGTGTAACACTTTTTATTATAACCAAGTGATACAAATTTCTGAACAAATATTGTATGATACTTTCTATACTAACTAGGTCATAACTTTTGGCTAGGTGATATTTCACACTATGTCATACAAGATTTGGGGAGGGTTGGCATGATATAGTTTCCTAAAGGCATGCGATACTTTTTTCTTAATACAATTATTGTGTGATACTTCTTAAAGTATTTGAGCTATACTTTTAAATTATTGTACAATATTTTTTTCAAAAACCATAGAAACCTAATAAAAATGTGTTAAATTTGCCAAAAAGTGATAAAATTTGGAAGACTCACCAAAGCCTCATACTTAGGTGGTTGGTTGTGCAACCCACTACACTCAAAATGGTACATGTGTTAGTATACCTACTAAAGCCATGACCTCTCTCAAAATCACACAAGAGATTTCCAAAATCACAAAAGACAACTAAATTGGAAATGAACCTTGGAACCCTTATATTGTCCTCAAACCTCATTTTGATTCATTTTTCAAACTCCTCTAAATTCCATGAAAATGACACCCCTAGCTAATTTTGATATCTTGGATCCATCTTTAGGATCAAAATTGAAATCCAAGTTCATCTTGATATTCAAAATAAAATTTCAAAATTCAACCTTCTACCATGTAGTTAGTTGACCTTTTGAAGTCTAATCTTCAAATCATTTTTGGGACATCTTTGTTTCTCTATGTCTTCACCATTTCTACACTTCATATCTAATTTGATTCACAACTTTCACTTCTAAATCATCCTTCTCCTTGATTTGACCTAATTTACATACTTTATACTTCTTGGTCAACTCTAGTCAAACTTGGGCATTCCATCTTTTCCTTATAGGTACTCTTTGGTTCTAATTACGTCTCTGTCATCATAAAATTTTCTATATCTTGCTCATTTTTAAATTTTATTTACTTCATTTCAATTTTGATCTTGAGGACGAGAAATACTTTATCATCACTTGCTACAACTATCTATTTCTTAGGAGTATATGTTTGACCTTTTCATTTTCTCCTGATTTATCTATGTTTCTTGATGTTAGTACTCTTCTTGAGTTTTGATATCATTTCTCTCTCCTAGTGTTTAGTACTTGTGCTATTAGGCTGTACATTTAGGACTTGTTATCTCTTTCTACAATTTGTTCTTTGGAATCAAATATCTCTATCTATCTATTGCCTACTTGGATTCTATATTCTTTGGCATAATTTTTTTCCAAATTGATCACACATTAGTCAAAGAGGGGAAAATGTAATCACCTAAAAATGGTCATCTAGAATATTAGCACCCTTCTCAACATTTTGGCAAAATTATTTTATCATTTACCTAGACTAAATTGCTAAAAATCAATTAAATTGATTTTAACCTATAGTTTGACTATAATATCCTAAGTCCATATTTGATAAAAATAACATGTTCCCTTTTGTTTAAATAAAAGACCCCATTCTTCTAACCCAATCTATGTGCACACATAAAGTCCTTTTTCTATTTATAAATTTAAAGAAAACATTTTTGTCTCACATGAAAAGCCAACTAATTTTCATTGGTTGACTTCCTCTTACACATGGATCATGAAAAAATTCAACCACCACCCTTGAGTATCCATATCTTGATCTTGATCCTAACCATCCATCTACCTTTAAAAGAGACAAGCCTCTCCTTCTCAAAGGACCCATCTTCTTGAGTATTGTTATGCTGCAAGTTTCTTGATCAATTTCTTGGAGCTTTGTGGAGAACTTCTCATTTCTTGTCTAATTCTTTCATTGTCATTACATATTAACCTAAATTAATATATTCTAGTTTTCCTTTTGCAATAGTTTAAATAAAATAGTTTAATTAGCTTGGTTTAGTAACACTATCATTTTGATTAATCTAGTTGCATTGTGCATATCATTCTAGCTTAGTTCATTCTTTCATTGTATGATTGAGAGTTCTTTTGGACACTTGAATTCTTACTATTATCTCAAGAACCTCCCATTGTATGGTTTTCTAGCAAGGGTTGTGTTTGAAGGGCTCAAATAGGAGCTACTCTTCTTTCTCAAAACACTCATTTGCACTCCATAGATAGGGACCTCTAAGCTAGCATTCAAGCATTCCAATTCACGGGATAACTTGAATAGAAGCATTTAGAGTGGTGCACATTTCTAGTGTAGATAAAAAATAATTGGAAGGAGAAGAAATGAGGAAATTATATCCCCTACAACTACCTAGATGACTGGTGGACCAAGAAAAAGGAAAAGATTGAGTACAAAAATGGCCATTGAAGCTCTATTTTAGTATCAACTATTGAAGGTCTCCTTTGGGATGCTACTAATACTACTAAAGAATTGGCTAATGTTAAGAAGGAGATAGAGTAAGTTCCTCCTTTTGTTGGCAATTCTAGTTTTGGGTTTCTAGTCTTGGCTCTATTAGTTGGATGTTTCTTTTATTCTTTTCTTTTTCCAATTTTTTTGATATGTTTGCTACTATTTAGATTCCAGGTCCTTGTAAAACCTAGGTTTTGGTCTTTTTGTTGGTATTGTAGGTTTTGGTCTTTTTGTTGGTATTGTAGGTTCTAGTTCTTGTAAAACCTAGTGAGCTCTATTTTCGATAGCTTTTTTTGTTTTGGATATGGGGTTTTCGGTCCCCTCAAAACCTTCTTTTACCACAATCCAAAAAAATATTGAATAATTATTATTTTCTATTTTTCTATTTTAGGATTAGTTTTAACATAATTTTATTATATTTATTTATTTAATAACATTGTATTATATAATTATTATTAAAATCCTATCTTAAAATGAGGATATGATAATTATAGGCAAGGACCTAAGGATCCTCAAGAGGGTCATCGATCCTAATATGGAGACATCTTTAAGGTTGGGAATAAGATAGAGTGTAGAAAGATATATATAGTTAGATTTATTATTGTTTAATTTCTAATGTTTAATATGTAGGTATAACTTGTCCCAAACTAACCCTAATAGTGTGGACATTAAACTTTCCAAGTTGCTAGACTAGTGTTTCTTTGATTAGTGATAGTTTTTAACACTAATAATAAAGTTTTCAAGTTGGATATTGAGTAAATGAATGATATATACATAGGACCTTGGTTTGATCCTGATGAAGAATCCATGTTACTATGGGCACTATGCCCACCACACAAAATTCTCAAGATCATTGATGTCTACAAGGCATTTGGACATATGATGAAATTGAAGGTTAGGAAAATTGACTTGAGTGTATCTATAGATATGGGAATTGGCATGGAAAAATTTAATAAAGCATAGGAAACGGAATTAGTTAGAGAGAGCGAACACTAAAAAGTAATATATCAAAGAACATTGATTAGAGGTATTTCCTCAGGGCTAAGACTTGTTGCAATAGATGAGAGAGAGAGATAAAAAGACAAATAGGAATATTTGTACATAAAGTGTCAACAAATGAATAATGACATGAAATATATCAAATTTGACACCATTTGCACTAAGTTAAACTACGTGTTTGCTAAACTTAAGGATTGTGTGTACAAGAATATGTCACACTTCTATAAACCATTATTCTTAACAATGTTCATGAAAGAGAGCATCTCAAGAGGCAGCTTATAGCTCTCTATCTATGATGTGAAAAGGCTATGAGATGGTGGCTCTCAAATGAACCAAGCTATGAAACCCTTGCAAGGTGCACCACATAACGAGAGATTCAAGGAGTAGAGGAAAGAGTTCCAATATCCAAGAATCGCAACAAATTGCAATGCAAGACAAAGGATGCAAGAACTAAACTCAATGAGATGAAATATAACAAAAGAGTTGCAATAATCACCTTGTTAAACCATGTGAGCTATTCTAAAGAATAAATAAAGACTAAGATAAAATGGCATAATGCAAGTAGAATGAGAGATAAGATAAAATACCAAAATGAAAGAATGCTCCAAGTCTTCAAAAGCTCCAAAGTCACCAAGAAAACCTACATTATTACATTGGTATGAGAGACCTAATATTTTTAGAATGAGGAGAGAGCTCTCTCTTTTAAAGAAAAATGGACGATTGAGATTAAAAGCCAAGAGAGGCTTAATCAAGGGAGGAGAATGCATCTTTGTTGATCCATGTGCATGAGCATCTCCACCAATCACAATAAAAAATTGACTTTTGAGAGGGAAATAAATGTGGAGGATATTTAAAGTTATTTAAAAAATAAAAGAATCATCTCACATAAAAAGTTGTGCATTCATGTGTAGAGAAAAATGTCTTTTTCTTCCATTTTTAAAATATGATAATGCTTTATGTGTGCACACTTAGGATAAGTGGGAAGTGGGGAGTTTTATTTAATTAAAAGGGAGCATTTTATTTCAATAAATAAAAGACATGATAAAGTGGTCAAACCATAGGTTATAATTTAATAAATAATTTTTTGAGGATTTGAAAAAAGATAAGTGATAAGTTATGCAAAAATGCTAAAAGGGGAGCTAATGGTCTAAATGACCATTTTTGGGTGCTTAAAATTTTCTCCTCTTTGACTAATGTGTTATCGATATGGGAAAACATTACATCAAAGAATGAAGAAGCCAAGCAATTAGAAGATAAATTTAATTCTAAAGAATGAAGTATATAGACATAGAAAATCTCAAATACTTAGCCAACTAGCTGTAGGATTGATCATTAGAAGAAAATAAGACAATATCAATATCCAATATCAACACTAATATGTCAATCTCAATAGCCAAAGTAAGTAGATAGATCAAGAGAAAATGGAAAGGTCAAGCATATGCTCTTAGGAAATCGATAACCATAGTGGAAAAAGAAATTTGCAGCAATGATAGAATATTCCCACCCCTTTGGGATTGAAATCAAAATGAGATGGAGAAGGTGCAAAAATGAGATAGATTTGATCAAATAAAGATATGATATAGGTTATTATGATAGATAAGTGATTAAACCCAAAGAGAGAGCACCAAGAAGTTATAAAATGCCCTAGTTTGACAAAATTTAATGAAGATGGATAAAGCATCAAAAATTAGGTCAAAGAAAGAATAAAAATGAGATGAAATGAATAAGAGGAGAAAAAGAGAGTAGAAATTATGAATAAATGATGATTTCCCCAACAAGATGTAAAGATTAAGACTTAGAAAGTCAGCTAACTACGTAGAAGAAGGAAGAAAAAATTTAAAGTACAATTTTGACCAACAAGATGAACCAAAATTTTTATTTTGATTTTGAAAATGGATTAGAATTTCAAAATTATGTAAGAGGTTAAAAGGGAAGATAAATGTGATGATAAGATTAACCTTTTTGATGACTAGATAGAGAAGATGTGAACAAAAGTCAAAGGAAGAGATGATATGATCAAGGAGAAGTGAGAGAAGAATGAATGCAATTAGCCAACACATCCATGAAAGATAAATAAAGATTCTCTCAACATTCAAGATGCAAAAGTCAAATTAGAATGAGCCCTATAATGCAAACTAGTATGCAAAGGTGAAATTGAAAGGGTTATATAAGTAGATCCTTGTTTTTATCATCAAGTCTTATTAGCAACATCAAAAGATCATACAATCATCACTAGTGTGAACTATGAGGATATGAATATGATATATATTAGAATTCAACCTATGTATCAAAGACATGTAGGTCAAGATGACTATGAAATTATATTTCCTAGTTTTAATGTAGTGATATTGTTCTTGCATTGAGACATAAAATTTAGAGATGGCCATAAGCATGCACTTGAAAAAAAAACAAGGATGAGGCCTTTGAATTAATCTTAAGTGTCCATGGGACCAAGAAAAATGCTTAAGAGACCTAAGATAAAATCAAAGAGAACACCCATAGAAAAAGAAAAAAAATAGATGAAAACATGCCCCATACCCCCAATCCTCTAGTCCATGGCATCCTTGAGAGACTATTAGGGAGGGAAAATTAAACAAAAAAATCATCATAGACAATTCTCAAAGAGAAATAAAGAAAACAAGTATCAGTCAATTATTAGTTTAAGTGTGTGTGGAAGTCACATGAATGTCTCTTTTAAGACTCGAGTTTGTCGATGCGATGTATCGCAACATCCTCGACTATATCTAAAGTATCCAAAAAGTATTGAAAAGCACTTGATGTCGAGGGGAAGTGTTGAGAAACACTATTTTAGATGAGTTGATAGAGTAAACCTTAATGCATAAGAAGACTTTGATAATTTCAGCAATCATGCCCCAAAGATGAGGACAAGAGTAGATTCCAAGCTAGGAGATGTATTTTGAAATGAAAGAGTGTGAAGTGAGACATATATACATAGGTGTAAGGACCTCAAGTAGTGCCTATTCCCAGGTTGTCACTACTTGGTAGATTTTTTCAAGAGTTTGCAATTTTTTTGTATTTTTTGTACTTTTAAATTTTTTTTGGTGATCCATCAAAGCACCTATTACTAGGTTTTCACTAATATGATCATTTTTTTCATGACATTTGCAATTTTTAAAGAATATTTTCAGCATCATATATGATTTTGTTTTAGATTTTTTGATTGACCTAAAGATTACTCACTCTCAATCAAGATCACATCATTGTGTTCCATTGTTAGGCAACATGTAGGACATGATGGAGCATCAAGCTAGCAAATAAGTAGAGATGGATAAGAAAGGTGTATGAGGGTAAGCATAAAATAGTCATATGAAGTACATTTTTTACAAGAAAAGAAAGCCTTGAAAGGAGATAGTATCTAGGATAATTAGTTAAATCCAATAAGAAAGATAGCATATGGGTTAAGCAATGGAATCCAATAAGCAAGATAGCATGAAATCATGTAATCCAAAAGGGTAGATATGTCAAGAGGCCTAAGAACCATGTTTAACTTTAATGTGATAAATACCAAGAGGTTAATTGGATTTGATAAAATTGGGATAGAGAAATAATAATGAAGTTAGATATCAAGGCTATGAGTTAATGAGAATGCACAATAGGTAAGCTCATGGATAAGATAGCCAATACACAAGGATAGCTCACTATTGTCAAGATAAAAGAGGAAGAGGGAATAGATGGATTATGGAAGAATTGAACATGACACCTATTTTCTAGGTTTTCATCATGGTACTTATCAAAGGTGAAGTGTTTTCCACCATAGGACAAATTTATTTCTCTTTACATTTGATACCAAGGTGCCACAAGAAGTGGTTTTCACCAAGGCATATATTCTATTTTTTCTTCATTTTTCATTTTTCTTTTGAGTTTTTTTCTTTTCCAATTTTTAAAAGGAGGTCAAGAATTTTCAAGTTTGATAGTGCTCCTATAGGAAAGATAAGTCATGATAAGCCAAGACTATAGATAAGTATGCTCATAGATGTTGATAGGGTGATGAAAGGGAGATGATAGTAGGAAGAGTATATGGAGGATAAGAGTTTATTCCTTGGAAGTCTAGAAAAAGGATGGATTGTAAGTAAGTGTAAGCCTAAAAAGGTTGCATAAGGGTAGATGAGAAGGTGGGAAAGATCAACATTGACACACACCTTGAAGGGTTATGGAATGATGGAGGGATCATGGAGGGAATAGTTTGAGATTTAGAAGTATGACATAGTAGAGTAATGTTGGAAGAAGATGGAGTGAAAGGCTTTGAAATAGTTTTAGGAAGATGTTTGGAATAAAATGGAATGGAAACCTTTGGAAGCTTGAATTTAAACTCTTATTTATGTTCAATATTCAAGTCTTTCAAGAGAGACTTGGGAATCCATAAAGCTTTATATTTTTCTTTGGATACTTTAGAATACATTTCTTCAATAATGGGTTTATAAGGAACCAATATTTTCTTTAATTTTACTTTTTTAATAGTGGAACTTTATGGTCTTCTGAATATTTTTAATTTCTTTCCATTCACATGTCGATTAGGTAGGACATAGTGATCTTTATTTTTCAATGGATTCCTGTGTTTCTTCTTAAGTTGATCATACAAATTGCTTCCAAACAGTTGGGACTTACAGATGAAGAATTCTAATATGACCAATTTAGATGGAAAAATAGATTTTGATTTATCAAGGATGTGTCTTTGTTTATCTTGAGGTACAATGAGAGAGATAAAAGTGGAAAATGTAGGAATGAAGGAAACTAAGGCCCCAATATGGAAGGAAGGTTTGAAGGTTTTAGCTTTGATGAATAAAGACCAATGATAGATTCAAGAGATGGAAAGGGATATGAAAATATTTAGAGTAATAAATATGGCCAAGGCCATCAATAGAATCATGAATAGCTTTGATAGGAGAATTTGAAGCTTGAGCATAGTTTTGAAGTGGATATGGAGAAGTAGAACAAGAAGATATACTTTCATCTTGACAAGTTTATTTGGATAGTATAGAAAGAGCACTTTTCTCATAATTTTCAATAAGCTTAGTGGAGGTAGTGGAAGTGCTGTCCTCATCATACTTATGAGGTGGGTAAGATATGTGATGTGGAAGAGTGACATCTTGAAGGATGTGAAAGGGTACTTGATCTTGATCTTTCTTGGTATTTATATCTTTCGATGTTTAAGATGCCTTTTGCCATGAATCCACTTCTAAGGACAAGGGTTAATGAAGAGGGAATAGATTAGTACTCAAATTA
Source organism: Cupressus sempervirens (assembly GCA_028749045.1). Classification (NCBI taxonomy): domain Eukaryota; kingdom Viridiplantae; phylum Streptophyta; class Pinopsida; order Cupressales; family Cupressaceae; genus Cupressus; species Cupressus sempervirens. Next base: position 264,897,155 of record CM053788.1, on the reverse strand, counting down.
GGCATAGTAGCATATGAAGGTTGGGTATCTTTAGTCTTAGTAGCATAGAAAAGGTTTTCATCCAAGTATAGATCAGCTTGAGTTTCTTTTAGAGGTAGCCCTTGAGGATATGCATAGTCAGTGTGGAAAGCATTAGGTTCCTTTTTTGATGGAGGCATGTTGGAAATATTTGAACTATTAGGATTTTCATGAGTGTTGGAAGAAGTGGAGGTTTCAAGGGAACCATCACTAGATATAGGTTCATCAAAATGATCTCTCTCAAGAGAAGTATCCTCATCACATGAGTCATTAGAGTTATTAGTTACAACTACCTTTTCATCAATAAGATCTAGGATTTTATGCTTCAAATCCATGAAATATTTGATTTTATGACCTTTTTTCTATGAAAATTAAAAAAGTGATCATCATATCTCCAACATGGAGGTTTTATTTTAGGTTCATTAGGTTTTTTGGTAATGTGACGAATGCATTATCAAGAAGTGTTTGCAAGATGGCATCAAAAGAATCTTCCAAGAGAGTAAAAGTTCCTATTAAGAGTATTTATAGGATCTTCTTGTTCATCAACTGAATATCACGCATACATGTATTCATCATTTTGGTTAAAGATAGGCTTGTCACGAAATCTTGGTGTATGATCCAAGGAGGTTTTACTAGCTAGCTCTCTAAAGAGTCTTTAAATCCAATAGATGAAGATAATTTCTATCTTAGAGTAGAGAATGTAGATCTAGAAGAAGATGCCTCGTGTGTATATTGAGAGCTTAATGTAAGATCATGTAATGATTACATTGTTTCCTCTAACCTTTTCTCAAATTTAGACTTCATTTCTATCATGTACCTAGTAAGATGAAGGTAAGAAAGATCATCTGTTTTTCTAGTTCTTTGTATTGAGTGTATAGATCTTGAAACTCTTTAGTGGCATGAAAGAGCTCATGATCATCTCGACTTAGTTGAGGTTTGGTGCTCACTTTTAAAAATAGTAAAGATGGAGTAAACTGACTTGTCAATAAATTGTCCAAGAAACCTACAACACTAGAGACTAAAGTCAAGAGATAGGAAAGAAACCCAAATAACCAAGTAGATAAATAACCAAAAATAAGTGAACAACTTTGCCAATCAAAGAGTGTAGTCGAGAGATCAAGGTAACCTTTCAGAAAAAAGAGGGTTGTAGAAAGAGGACATAGACCGAGAAGGTGGAAAAAACCAAGAGTGATAAGAAAAAAGAGCCATTTTAAGAATGTTCAAGAACTAGAGACATAGAACATCAAAGTCAAATGATGAAACTCCCCTTAGTGAGAAACACAAGCAAATATTTGTACTTGATGTTTTGACAATAGTTGATAGCATAGAAAGTTTGATGTTCAAAATAAAAAAGTTTCAAGAAAGATAGTGACACATGGATTCATCTTCAATAAATCAAGCAAGGGAAAGAGTAACCTTGCATGATACAAGCACATGTGAGGTCTAAAAAGGAAAACCCTAGAACTATCATCATGTGTATGTTCAACAGATTCTCACAAGTTTAGCACATTTGAGAATACATCAAGAAATAGATACCTAAAGGAAATAGAGTAACTGAGAGGGGGACGGGGTGAATCAGTTACTACAAAAACTTTCCACTGTCCCTAAGATGTCTAAATATACCCTTGATCTGATTAATATAAAATGTTGAAACTTGATAATGCAGAAAATGATAAATAGTAAGAACTGATATGTTATCATGCACAAAGTAATTCAGCAATTAAGAACACAAGAGACACCAGTTTTAACGTGGAAACCCAATATGGGAAAAACCACCAATGTAACTAGATATTGTTTTTCACTCTTCTAAAGTGAGCCCTGTTAGGAGCCAACCCTATTAAAGGTTACAAAAACACACTATTAGGTGTGACCCTATTAAAGGATTTAATCACCCTGTTAGGAGTGGCCTTGCTAGAGGTCTTTAGAAAAATTCAACTAAACTATCACCTTATTAGAGGATTTATTGAATGGTTGTTAAACCAAATCTGTTAAGAGATTTTGAATTCATTGTTACAATGGTTAGAAAGAAACAATGAAGTGACCTGATATAAAGTACAACTTATCTTTGCTGATTACAGATCTCTATTATGCTTGGTTGGATCCTCACTGATAAAATGCAACTTTACAGCTCCTTCAACACATTTGATCCTTCATCAGACTTTGCTCAACATTCGCCTTATCATTTCATACTATAATTCCCATTCATAACTTCTTTTTCACAATCTCACACACTTTTAATTCATAACTTGAATGCCCATATATACCTTTCAAATTATCTTATTTGGCTCAAATCACTGACTAAACAAATAATTACAACAGTTGGCTAGAAGTAATTAATTTGCAAATATCTATACTGGCCGACCCTGCACAATAAACTTTGTTTAGAAAATAATTCCTGTGTTAACCGAATGAGCTTGGTTAATATAGAAAACTTCATGAAAATCCTTCAATCGTCAGGAGAACTTGGTAAGTACTGAGTTTCCTGAGATAACCGAGTGAGCTCGGTGGAAACTATCCTTTGGAGACTGAGTGAAGCTTGGTTAACACTAACTTCTCCATGATTCCTTTGATGATTGAGTAAGCTCGGTAGAAACTACCCTTTAGAGACCAAGTGAAGCTCAATTAACATTGACTTCCACATTTCCTTCATTGATTGAGTGATCTCAGTGATCACTTTCTTTCACCTTTCCTTTGTTGACCAAGTTAGCTCGGTTAACACTGTCTTCCACATTTCCTTTGATGACCGAGTGAGCTCGGTTGGCACTGTAGATTGCATTGCAAATATCTATATTGGCTGACCCTGCATGGTAAACTTTGTTCAGAAAATAATTCCTATGTTAACCGAATGAGCTTGGTTAATATAGAAAACTTTGTGACAATCCTTCAATCGTCGGGAGAACTTGGTAAGTACTGAGTTTCCTGAGATAACTGAGTGAGCTCAGTGGAAACTATCCTTTGGAGATTGAGTGAAGCTCGGTTAACACTGACTTCTCCATGATTCCTTTGATGATCAAGTAAGCTCGGTGGAAACTGCCCTTTAGAGATCAAGTGAAGCTCAGTTAACACTGACTTCCACATTTCCTTCATTGATCAAGTGATCTCAGTGATCACATTCTTTCACCTTTCCTTTGTTGATCGAGTTAGCTCAATTAACACTGTCTTCCACATTTCCTTCGATGACTGAGTGAGCTCGGTTGGTACTGTAGATTGCATTGCAGACTGTCTGAGCTCGGTGAATCTTGAGACTAATGATTGATATGACATTTGTGTAACATCAAGGACAACATTATCCAACACATAGAATAAAGAAATAAAATAGCTCTATTGCTCAAAATAAATAAGGAACTAATCTTCATAAAGTATTGAAGTTTTTTTATTAGGATAAAATTCATACAAATAGTTAGACTCAAGTAAATAGATAGTAATAGAAAAATTATAAAATTGATAGAAAGATAAAGAATTAATCAAGTAGAAGAGAGTAGGATAGAGAGAATCATAAATATAGGATATTATATAGATCAGATAGAAAATTTAAATATAAGGAAATTAAATAAAAATAACTAGATGGTGAAGAAAATTTAAAAATAGGAGAGAAAGTACTCAAATAGCAAGCTATATTCAAGAAAATAAATCTAGTCAGTAACTAGAGCTACCTTGAGAGATTATTAATACTTGAAATAATTACATCTTCTATAAAAATCTTCAACTATATATAGTTGAAAAATAGGCCTACATGCCTAGATTTTCTAGAGCCTAAAGAGTAGGATAATTAGATTGCATCATTTCATTTCCATTCATTCTCAAGCCAAGTATAAGGCTTAAGAATACAAATTTTCACATCCTTGGAACTTTCCAATCTATTGATTAGGGAGAAAACACCTTTCTTGAAGAAATAACTTTTGAAATGATTTATTTTTTGAGATTAAAATTTAGATTGGAATATCCATGCAATTTACAACTTTGACGAGTTTAGTGTTTCACTGGATCAAAGTGAATTGATCTAGGGATAAAATAATTTATAAGGAAATATGTATACTTAAGATAAAGATCACAATTATTGATCTTTCTAACTTCAATTTTAGGAAAATGATCAAGTATCCGTTGATGAAAAACCTTAGAAAGGAAAAAAACCAATAATTTTTGAATTATAGCAATGACTTGAGGGTCTTGAAACCTATTAAGCATGATGAAAATTTTCTTGAAAACTAAAAACATGGCAAATTCAAAGTTTGTCTCAATGGAAAAGATCAATCTTGGAAAAGGGTATCAGAAAATATCTCTAATTTTATCTAAAAAAATTCATGAAGTACTCAATGCTTAGCCATTACAGTTTGTATGGACTATTTGAAAAATGGTAGGTATTATTTGGCTATTTATAGATATTATTCTTATAAATAAGTGTTGTCTATTTTATGATACACACTATTTGATTTCTACTAGGTGTTACTTCTGGGTTTCAAATATTTCAAGAATGTGTGTACATGTTGCAAAGTTGTTTAAAGACATTATGTTAACACATCAATTTTTAAACTTGTAAATTTTGAGGATTTTTAGCTAGGATTTTTTTCTCTAATAAAATGTATCTTCAAATACAAAAATCAAAACAAAATTATTTTTTCCAACCTTAAAAATTAAAAAAAAATCATATTCTCAAGCATTATCATGAGTCTTTCACAAGAAATCACTTCAAGAAATCTTCCCAAGGTTAAATTCAGTTCAACAAGGCTCAAATATAATTAATCAAGGTATAATCAATAATTTATTTAGGTATATTTACTTTTACCTCTCTTTCAAGAGCTTCCCACTAATGCCAAGGAGGTTTTGTGCAATCCAATAAGGAATACTAGAGGAAGGGTATTTTATTGTTCATATACATCCCATCAAGGATATAAGATTTTCTTCTTAGAGTGAGTTAAATAAATCATGGATAAAGTGATTTTGTATCTCACTTTTGGTCATTCCTCTCATGATTATGTTAAAGCACTCGGGAGGCATTCCCTCTATTACTTTAGTTTTATTTGAAAGAAATAAAATGAGATGAAAAGCTAAGAAGAATGAGAGAATATCCTTACTACCATTTTGTCTCCAAATGCACTTAAATTTTTTTGTTCATTTGTTAAGCCTTTAATGTAATAGAACAAAGACATTTCTAGAATTTTGATCACTTTTAGAAAAGTGAGAACATATACCTAATACCTTTCATTCAAAAGAAAATAAGAATTTTGATTAAGTCAAGTTGATTCCTTGACCTTTCTTTCTACTAAAAAAATAAATGTTTGGTATTTTGATCTCATTAAAAAGATGAGAGCACAAACCTAATACCATTTTGGACAAAAAAGGGGGCCTTTATATTTAGACTAGATTTTAAGTGTTGAAAAATACAGTTTAAGAAAATGAGTTGAAATTAAAAGTTTAGGACTAAAACCTTGTTCAAATCTTAATGCACATTTTTTAGAATATTTTTTCTTTAATATGTACCTAGAAAAACATTACAAATCCTTATCATACCCTTCACAAATGTTAGTCCAACACAATCTTAGCCAAAGTGAAGGAAATACAAAAAAATAAAAAATGCACAAATGTGTCAAAATGCATGCAAACTTGTTTAAATCCTCAAAGGAAAGATTCTTAATTAAAATAAGGATTTTTTTTCTTTGTAAGAATTAATAACCTTTAAATAGTGTTCATAAGATTTCATATCTTCATTTAAAATTTCTAGAAAATTTTCATTATGAATTATTTTTGCATAACTTTCAAGTCTTTTTTCCTCCTTTTTCCTATAGTAATCAAGAATCTAAAATTACAATTTATTTTTCTTCTTATGTTCTTATATTGTGAAGGGGCAAATGTGACCAACCTACAAAAGTCAAAGAGGGATTTAAGTAAATTGAATCATTCAATCCCAATTCTAAAGGACTAGATCTGGAAAGATTAGTGCTAGCCAAGGAGAAATGACAAGCATTGTAAGCTAGATCTAGTGGGGTATAATATGGGAAAATATATAAAAGTCCTTCAAACCCACATGAAATAATGAGATCTAGGGAACGATATGTAATTGAAAGAAGTATATGTTTTGAAATGACAAAGAAGATAGTGGAAAAACCTTTTAGATCTAATTTTATGCTTGTTGTGTTGCTCAAAACTAATAAATAATGTTGGATTTGGGCCTAAAATATTGAAATGTACAAGACCTATAAATTTTTAGATGATCTAACAAGGGTGACTTATTTCTACAAGGGTGACCTCTACAACCTTGTATTTGAGGGTGATCTCTATGACCCTATAAAATTGTGTGTGGAATTGATTCTAATTTCTTAGTGGTAAAGAAACTGAAAAAATATTGCCTCAATCTAAAACCTATTCATCAATATGATATTTGTAACCTATATAAAAAAAAAAAAAACTGTTGATTTCCTTGTTCAAACCCTAATTTAGGAATTAACCTTGAATTCAAATAATTAAATTGTGTAAATGTATGAATTACACCTTATAATTGTAGTATCTCTCAAATTAAATGCAATCACATACTTTACCAATTAATTTGGATCAAGAAGATGAAGAGAAAAAGATGTAGAAGATGAAAAAGAGGACCTTGAATGTATTGAAGGATATCTTGAAGATAAACTCCTTCTATTTCTTGAATTTTGGAATTGTTGATCTTCAATGAAGGGATTTCTTGAAAGGTGCTTGAAGACTTAAATGCTTGAGTGCTAGTGTGTAAGATTGCTTGATAAATTTTACATGAGATATTGTAATGTATTGAAATGGATCAAATCAATGTATTTATAAAGGGACCAAAATTGACTAACTCCTGTAGGCCAAACCACCTAGGAGTTAATACCTTGAAACTATCTACACACAAGACCCAAGCAATGGACCCAACAAGGAATGCACTACATCCCTATAAACTAGGGCCCAATACCTTTGGGATTCCCTTGGGGTCCCAAAATAGGTCAAGGATCTTGAAACTTAGGTACAAAACTCAATACAGATAGAAGATTTGAGTGGTTAGATGAGGAAAATTTAGGGCCTAGGTGGTTACATCCTACCTCAAGCTTTACCCCATGAAAATAAGAGGTTTAAAGGGGATTAGCTAGGTATTACCCCGATGCTACCTAGGATAAAAGAGAATAAAAAGGAAGAAAGAGGGAGATATGCAAATGAAGGATGACCTCACATTAAATGGGTGCTAAATTATCACTAAATTGAGGTTATTCCAATTTAAGATGGTATATTTGGCCCTCACTTTAGCAAGAGTGTGAACTCAATCCAAAGTCTTAATAAATTAGATCACAAGGCATAAGATTATCTTGTCACAACCAAGGAGACATAGGATCCAATGAGCCGTAAGGGATTAGTCTTTGCTAACTCCAAGATCATGATAAAAGAGAAACCATTCACTAAAAGAAGTTGAGAGAGAAGGGATGTGATTGATTTTCCAATGATAAATTTACATATCATTGTGAATCATAAAGAAACAAAAATGAATAATGTGTTACCAGTGTATGGGACTTAGCATGTTGTCCTTGAATGTTTACCTATATATGAGATTTATCAAGCTTGTGTGTGCTACCAATATATAATATTTAGCATATATGTCTAGGTGTGTTACCCATATATGGGACTTAGAAAGCTTGTACTCATTACCTACATATGATATTTTACATATGTTTATGTAAAGGATAGAAAGACTCAATTTCAAGGAAGCTTGCTAACTAAATTGAAGGTGTGCATGAAGAATTTTTTCTTTAGAATTTTTCATAACCCATAAAGGGATTCAAAATATCTATGTAAAGAGAATGGATGAAGTAGAAATGCATAGATTTGAGGATAACATAGGAATCATACTAAGAATTTAGGGCTAAAGTATCCTAAACCATACTCAAAATCTGTATTTATTACCCCATGATTGAAAGAAGAATGAGAGTAGTGTATGCCCCCACATTAGAGTCCTTTCTAACACTTTAATAGGATAAATTATTTTAATGGAGTATACATACATCCATTGAGAGATGTTTCCACTACAGAATGCCCTGAAGAGAAGATAAATCTAGGAAAATGAGCACATAACATTTATAGAGCATAAAGGGTCTACTAACTTTGGGGTTAATATGGTCATAGGATAACATGAAAATATTATATCAATTGTTAAACATCATCATCCCTCTAATGAAGTAGAACTACAACATAATGGAAGAAAGATACATAAGAGTTATGAAGAAGAGCCTTGTTTACTACTATCATGGAGACCAAAAAGAATTGGTGCCACCATGTTACAAATATAGTTAGACACCACAAGAATATTGGTATGAATAATATAACATGTACAATATAACATATAATAATATGTAGAAGAATTAAGACAAAAATAGAGGAATAATATGATATTTTGATTCATTTATCACCTTTCACCAATGACATAATAAAGGCTATATAAAGAAATATAAATGCAAAACATATATAAAATATGGTACATGGGAAGCAAATCACAAAATAAAATCATGCAAAAAAATACTATGCTAGAGAACTCATTTAAAACGCATTTCCATCCTCCTTTATCTCAATTCTTAGTATGCAGAGAAGGGTTAAAAACTTGCAAGAGAAATTATGTCCAACATAGTAGGAACAATACCTAAATCTAAAGAAGGACCCTCTTGAGAATCACTATGCTCCAGATCATATGTAACCATAAGCTGTGTAGAAAGAATGTTAGGAAAATCATCATACAAATCAATAATCTCATGCTAATTATCATCTAAAGTATCTTCTTCATCAAGATTAATAGTGATATAATCCAAAATATGAATATCAAATTTATCTATCTCATCAATATGATTAACTTCCTCTATAGACATGGGCTGATGAGAAGCATGCATACGAGATTTAGCACAAGTCTTGCATTCTTTCACTATTTCTCAAGCATGTTAGTTATGGTTATTTTTACCATAAAAATTGTTGAGAATAAGAAGGATCAATAATCGTAGGATACTTACTACTAATATACATGTTATAAGGATAAAGAATAGTACATTGAGAACTAGGAGGAGGAACCACACTAGAAGAAGGGACCACACTAGAAGGGTCAATATATGCAAGAGATGGTTAACTATTAGAATAAAAAGATAATAAGAAAAATATATAGAAGGTGTAGGTAAAGACAATCAGAGGTATCCCTAGGCATACTCAATACAACAATATTCAGGCATTTATGATATTGATAAGATTGAAAAAGATAGTAATGATGAGTAGGAGGTGTAGTAGGAATAGAAGGGAAAAATAAATCAAGGTTTGCACAATGTTGAGGCCTAGAAGAATGTTAAAGAATATGATTTATTGTATTAATATCATAATCATAAATAAATTTAATACATTAATAAATAAGAGAAGAAATGGCTTTCATGGAAGTAAACCAAGATTCACTTGGAACTAATTAGAAGTATGAATGACTATCAAATTACTATCGACCACTTTACCATAGAGCTCAACAAGAAAATAAATATAATGAAAAAAGGAGACCAATGGAAACTAGGGCCAAAGGAACACCCATCTACCAAAGCCACTCAAAAGAGTAAAAACAATAGAAACACAACACAAAGAATATAAACCAAAGGAGATAGAAGAGAAAAACACTTTATTGATTCATCAATTCATCAACATACGTGGCCAATTGTGAGGCCTTCCAAGTTATGACCTTGACATTACAATTAAAAATTTGATATTTGCATTCTAACCCTACGTCTTACTCTTCCTTGAATAATAAAATAATAATCCTAAGACTCTACCTAAGACCATCTTAAATACTTGCACAACCACAAGTAGACATGTTACAAATTACCAACTAAATAAACCCTTACATTAAATGCATAATCAAGCTACAAGTCAACTCTAAGAAAATATTAAATACAAATTACAAAATTAATGTGCAAGCTTGTCCCAAACTAGAATTAAACATAGACAAATTGGTAAAAGAAGGACCAAGGCAATACTGGCACTTGAAAATGCTTGGCACATACACAAACTTAGCACCAACAAGCACTCAAGATCAACTATGACATTGACATCAACTATGAACTCGACATCAACCACGAACTTGATAGCAATAGAGAACTCAACAAAAACTAAGATCTTAGCAACAACAAGGAACTCAACAATGGTTAAGAGCTCAACAGCAACAGAGAAACAAAATAGAAAAAAATGAAGGATAACAATGCAACACAAGATGCTCCTACATCAAACAACTGGGGTTAAAAGAAATGATTCTCTTGAATCATGCAAGTGTCACAACTTGAGTTGAATCTAATTCAAATTGAGAAATCCATGTAGCATCTTCAACTAGTTTATTCTTCCACTTTACCAAATACTAATATTAATATTTTTCTCTTGTATTTTTACTAACACTCTACTCCAATATTTGTTCAACCCCTTCAATTTCCCTTTTAGGATAATCATCTGATACAACAACTTCATCATCTAACTCATGTTACTTATATAGATCAAAAATACTAAATATAGGAGATATATCCATGTCATTAGGTAACTCAAATTCATAAGCATTACCACTATCAAACTTCCTCAAGATCTTAGAAAGTCAAAACTTCTTCATCTTTAGGTTATTGTATGTTCCCCTCCGAAATCTGCCTTTCTTTAAATGAATCATCACCTACTCACCAACTTCATAACCATGATGTCTTCTAGACTTATCAGAATTCTCCTTATACTTCTAATTACTTTGTTCCAACCTCAATTTCACTTCATTATGCAAAGAATCCATAAAATCAGCAAATTCTACCCCAACAACACTTCTCTTTTCTTCACTAGCAACATCCTTCAAATCTAATATTCTTCTAGGCTACATTCTAGTAACAATCTCAAAAGGTTTTTTCCCTGTACTCCTATTCACAGAATTATTATATGAAAATTTATCTTGTTCTAATACTAACTCCCAATTATGTGGTTTATCTCCATCTAAACATCTCAACAAATTACCCAAGCTTCTATTCACAACCTCAATCTGTCCATCTATCTGTGGATGGAATGTAGAACTAAACCTCAACTTAGTACCCATATTCTTCCACAAAGTCTTCCAAAATTATCAAACAAACTTACTATCTCTATTAGAAATAATACTTCTTGGTAATCCATGCAATCTAATAATCTCTTTAAAGAAAATCTCAGCAAAATTCTCGACATTTGATGTCTTCTTACATGGTCTAAAATGAGCAATATTAGAAAATCAATCCACAACAACAAATATAGAATCATACCCCTTTATTTTCTTAGGTAATCCAAGAATAAAATCCATACTAATTTTACTTCAAAGTTTCTTGGGAATAAAAATAGGTTTTTACAATCTAGTAATCTAACTTACTCCTTTTGCAACTTGACAAACTCCACAACTCTTTACAAACTTCTAAACATCCATATACATATGTGGCTAATAGTACTTGTCCTTTAGTAGACTCAATGTCTTATCAATTCCAAAATGTCCAACCAATCCACCACTATGCTTTTCCTTAATTAGACTAACTCTCATAGTGCTTCTAGGTATACACAAATGAATTCCTTTGAACAACATACTTTCTTGAATGAAATACTCATCATACTTACTCATGTGATTTGATAGATTTGGTGCTCTAAACTCTCTCCATGCCTTAGAAAAATCAGGATCACTATCATACAACTCTTTCATTTCATGAAAACTAAGAAATTCAACCTTCATCTTGGTCAACAAAGAACATCTTCTGCTCAATGCATCAACAACTCAATTCGTGACTCCACTTTTATGCTTAATCACAAATGTGAAACTTTGCAAGTACTCAACCCACTTAATATGTCTTATATTTTTATGTTGGCTTCCCAAGTACTATAAAGCTTTATGATTAGTATACAACATAAACTCCTTAGGAGTCAAATAATGTCTCCACTTCTTCAAGGCTTGAACAATTTCATAAAACTCTTGATCATAGAGATAATAATTCCTTCTAGCATCATTTGACTTCTCACTAAAGAAAGCAACAATTTTACCTTATTGACTCAATACATATCCTATTGCACTACCACTTGCATCACATTCAACTTGAAATACCTTATTGAAATTAGGCAAAGCCAATACAGATAACTCAAAAACCTTTTTTTTTTAATTCTCAAAATTGTTATCAGCTCCATGTGTCCACTTGAAATCTTTTTTGTCACCCCTCATTGTCTCAGTCATAACATTACAAATAGAACTGAAATTCTTAATAAACATCCTATAAAAACTAGCCAAACCATGAAATTTTCTTACATAACCCACATTCTCAGGTGTAGGCTATTCCAAAATTTCTTTAGCCTTCTCAAGATCCATTCTCAAACCATCAGCTAAAACCACAAATCCTAAATACACAATCTCCTCTTACAGAAAAGAACACTTTTTCAATTTAATAACCAACTTCTCCTCTTTCAATCTCTGCAATACTCATCTAATATGCTCAATATGTTCCTCTTTAGTCTTACAAAATATTAGAATATCATCCAAATAAATAATCATGAACTTACCCAAAAGTCTCTTGAGAACCTCATTCATTAACCTCATGAAAGTACTAGGTGCATTAGTCAAACAAAAAGTCATTACCAACCATTCATACAAACCATCTTTTGTCTTGAAAGTAGTCTTCCATGCATCACCCTCTTTGATTCTGATATAATGATAACCACTCTTCAAATAAATCTTTGTAAAATAATTTTCTCCACTCAAACAATCTATTAAGTTATCCATCCTTGGCATATGAAACCTATATTTCATTGTGATCTTGTTAATAGATCTAGAATCAATACATATTCTCCATTCTTCTTAGGTGCTAATATAGTAGGTGCAACACATGGACTCAAACTTTCTCTGATCAAACCTTTTTGTAACAACTCATGCACTTGTCTATTAAGTTATTCATTCTCTATAGGTGTCAATCTATATGGTGCTATATTAAAAAAAAAAAAAAAACCTTTGGGAATAAGGTTGATACAATGACTTATACTTCTTGTTGGCAATAAACCATCAAGAATATCCTCTACAATTATATTCATTAAACAAAGTTTCAATTTATGTTGGTACTCGACCTCTACTATTTTTTGTTACTTGGTCATTACTAGCTATTACTTGGTCACTACTATTTTCTTTCACTTGGTTGCTAATGGTACACATCAGTCTCCTAGGAATTATAGAAAAATAAACTTGATTCTTCCTCATTTCTTTTTCAAATTGCTTCCCACTAACAATGCAAATTCTCAGAGCAGTACAATTAACCTAATTTGGACTTTCAATCAAAGTAAACAATATTTTATTTCTCCCATTTACCCAAATAGTATATTGATTCAATCTTCCATCATGTATAGAATATCTATCATATTTCCAAGGTCTATCCAACAAAATATGACAATAATCCATAGGAATAATATCATAGATAACTTCATCAAAATAATGTCCATTCTTGAACTTCACAATACATTGTTCACTTACCAATATCTTATGCTCATCTTTGATCCATGAACTATGATAGGGTTTAGGATGTCTTAGCCTTTGCAACTTCAACTTTGTAACCAACTCTTCTAATGCCAAATTTTTTGAACTTTCACTATTAATGATCACCTTACAACATTTTCTAGCCATCTTACATCTGGTCTTGAAAGGAGTTCTCATTAGGACAAGTTCTTCATCACTTCCCTTATTACATAAGGTTCTTCTCACCATTAGATTTTCTCTAGCCTCAAGTCCACTTAGTGAACCCTCAATGTCTCCTTGAACCACATCATTTATGTTACCTTGCCCACTTTTAGAGGATCTGCACTCTAAGGATCTATGCCCTTCTTTACCACATGTGAAACAATTACCATGAAAACCACCTCTAGAATAAGAATTATCTCTTCCTCAATAAGGCCTAGTACCTCCTTAGTAAGAATCACCACCTTTCCACTCAATCTTTCCTTTTTCATTATTCTCCCATTCAAATTTTCCCTTATCTTGCATAGAATTATCAGATCTACCACCTTCTCCATAAGATCTACCTCTACCTCTTTGGAATCTACCACCTCTACTTTTTTTTCTTTGTTCATGCCTCTTTGTCAAGATCTCCTTAGTTTTCAAGGAATATTGATATGATTCCTCCACCCTTTTCAATTTCACATAACTTTTATCATCTTGAATCTTAGATCACAATCTATTTATGTACCTTTCAATTTTTCTTAACATCATCATCCACATCCAGATTCGATGTCCAATCTATAGAATTCCTCAGTATACTCCTTCACAATCATGTTCCTTTTTCTCAAATTTTGCATCGTTCTCAATAAGATAACTTGGTAATTAGGAAGAAGGAACTTGTTCTTCACCTTGTTCACCATTTTTGGCCAATTCTTGATCTCCTCTCATGTCCTTTGTCTATCAGTTTATAAATGATCCTACCATAGTCAGGCATGACCCTTCAACCTAGTAACTTTAATTTTCACCTTTTTATTATTAGGAGTGCTTTCATACTCAAAGAACTTCTCCAAATGAAAGATCCAATCTAAAACTACATTGGTGTTCAATTTTACATCATAAGGAACATCTTCTAAAACAAGCTTTGAATTTTCTCTAGATAATACTCTCAAAAATCTTGCCTCACCTTGATCTTCTTCAAGTTTTAGATTACGGTTTGAAGCTACTACTTCTTCATTTCTTACATCATCAAGATGTGCTACTCTCCTCTGGGCTATCTCTATAGCATCTAATTTGGCTACATTTTTTCTCAATGTATCCAATATGACATTGTCAGCATTTCCTCTACCTCAAACCATCTTTACAATCAAGTTCCTACAAGATCATAACCCTCTGCATGTTATATTTCAAATCCTCTATCTGCTACCCTATAACCAAATCAATTTAGAGTTCTATAAAATCTAATATCCACAAGGACAAATCTCAAGCTCTAATACTACTTGACATAGGGAGACTGATGGAAATTAGGGCCGAATGTATACCTAGCTACAAAAGCCACCTACAAGACTAAACACAATGAAAATACATGGAGAATAGAAACCAAAGGAGATAGAAGAGAATTTTTTTTTATTGATTTATCAATTCATCAACATACATGCCCAACTATGAGGCCTTCTAGGTTTATGTCCAACATTACAATTCAAAATTTAATCTTTGATGATGATCTTTGCATTCTAAACCTACTTCTTACTCTTCCTCAAATGTCGATAAATAATAATCTTAAGACTCTACCCAAAACCCTCTTAAATACTTGCACAGTAACAAGCTGGCCTATTACAAATTACCAACTAATTAAACCCTTACATTACATGCATAACCAAGCCATAAGTCAGCTCTCAACTAATATTAAAGACAAATCAAAAAATTAATGCACAAGGTTAGCCCTAACTAGAACCAAAAATAGAAAACTCAACCAAAGAAGGACCAAGGCAACAGTGGCACTTGACGATGCTCAACACATACACAAACTCAATGCCAATAGGAACTTGGCATCAGCTAGAAACTTGTCATCAACTATGAACTCAACATCAACTATGAAGTTAGCATCAACTACCAAGTTGACATCAACCACAAACTTGGAAGCAATAGAGAACTTGGTAGAAATAAAGAACTTAGCAACAACTAAGAGTTCAGCAACAACAAGGAACTCAGAAACAAGTAAGAGCTCAATAGTAATAGAGAGAAAATAAAAAATAAAAAACATGCACAATAGCAATACAACCCAAGATACTCCTACATCATGTAACCTTGAGGAGGATAAAATAGATCATTACAAGGTTGAATACAAGTATCAATTGAATCATAGTAGTCATAATGTATGTTTCTAGCATATAAATGTTCCTCATTGACAACATTAAAAATTTAATTAGGATAAAAAAGAAATCCATAAGTAGGATACTTAGCAATCCAAGTAACAATATAAGGAGGACCATCAGAAGCCTTAAAATTATCAAAATCAATAAATGAAATAGCAAGGGCTCTAGTACACTTATGGTTAAATTTAGTTATAGACTGATCATCATATGTAGATGGAACTTTCTTCTTAGGTTGAAGTGGAGGTTGAACTATAATTTTATAGTGTTAATAGTATGGTCATTATCTTTCGACAAAGTATCATATGTAATATTCATAATAAGACAAGAAGAAGAGGGTTGACTAATGGTATTAGTAGTGTGTTGAGGTAAAGGATTGATGAATATTTGAAGAATTTGATTAGGAAGTGCAACATATTTGTTTCCATTATCATGAATATCAATATATAAAACATTATAATCAATCAAATCCTAAATCTTATGTTTCAAAGTGTAAGTGTAATGCCCCGCCCAGAGATCCTTGGAAACAAGGATGAAAACAAGTCAGAACAATTTTTTTTTTGCAAGTGTAAGTGCACATGATACAACCTACACAAACCAAAAGATCCAACGGAAGACTGAAAGACAAACAAGCACCAATGGATCTCCAAACACCACTACCAACTAGAACACAACCACGAAAACCACAAAGACCTACCAAGCTGAAAGACATAAGCTGACTCTTGGAAACTGGCTAAGTCTGAAATCCTAAAGCCCTAAAAATTGGCTAAGTCTAAATTTTTGAAGCCCTAATTTTTCCTAGAATCTACACCAAGGTTAGCCCGAAGGACAACAACAAGAACCCAAAATTGAATTTCAAAGGAAACCTCTTGAATTCAAAATGCAACAACATAGGCTTCAAGAACACCCAAAAGGGTATCTAGATCAACTCTCAAAATGATTGGAACACTAAAAAAAATTCTCGCTATTGGCACGCATAGGTTTTAACCAAAAGGCGTGTGACACTTTTTACTAAGGGAGGGTGACACTTCTCCCTTACTACGTGCGACACTTCTCAAGAAGGTGTGTGATACTAGAAAAGTATCGCGTGACATTTCTCATGAAGCCGTGCGACACTCTTCCAGTTTCGTATGACACTTCTCTAGTAATGCGTGCGACACTTTTTAGTTTCATGCAACATTATTTCTATGGGCATGCGATACTTTATCAGTGTCGCACAATGCTGAACAAATGTTGCCCATAGAAAATAAAAACACTTACAGAAACTCAAAAATGGGAAAAAGAATGACAAAAGAACCTCCACACTGGGGAGTACCAGATCCACATCTTGAGGCCAGAGCACTCGAACTAGAATTGAGTAACTGAAATATAGAAAATGAAATCTAACCATCTATCAAACAAGGAAGGGAAAGTACCGAAAGGAAACATCACATTCAATTGAAATAACCATCGCAATAACATAGATAACATTGCAATGAGCAAAAATAACCAACTAAGTACGTGGTTCCTCCCAACTGTCAATGGCATCATAGGACCATTGTGGGCCCTAGCCATCCCTCGTGCATAACATCCCAAGCCACCGATTAGATCATCGGTGCTGTCATGATAGGGACATCACTACTAAACATGCTACAATATAAGTAATGAAATCTAACATGCTAGTAGTAACACAAGATAACCCTGTAATTAGATAACATCATCTACTACATGCTAATCATCATAATGAGGAAAGCGTTAAAACTAACATCATCTAAGCATGATAACATCATAATGAGAGCATAAATCACAAGAAGCATACTCCGTATACCGAAGTACCAAGTGACACATCCAGCAACGATCACGCTAGAACAATAGACTATCTCTGTACACTAGTCCCTAGCAGTGGTGAAGGTAGCTATGCCTCCCAACCATGTGGCACCCGTAGGTCCACACCCGCCGTGCTGATGGAGATAATGATCCAACCACACACACACAAAACAACAACCATGGCTAACACACACGCCAAGTAGTATGATGACTGAATCCAAGACATAGACAATGCATAAACTACAGGTCCTGGTCAGACACCTCAATGGGCTACTACGTAGGGACTGAAATCATGGAGAGTCGCTTGGCATCGACAAGCCCAAGCTCGAATCATGCGTTTCAACTCCTCAACGGAGGGCCCCGCATATACTTTTTATTATCTTAAATTTTTTTATTACCACCCAATGTTTTATTTAATTATCACTTACTTAAAACTTCCTCTACCAACCCTATGGGACTAAGGTCACCAGGCTGCGAGATAGAAGCCCCCTCCATATGCTACCCTACCCTACCCATGCTCATCCAGTGATGAGTGCCCGAAGGCATGCAAACTCCCAACCCAACCCCAATGATCACAACTTCCAGAAGTACCATGAAAGATCGAGCCCTGCAGGTCACCCGACAATATACGTGTGTGTGGTGCACCACCATCACAGAGATCATACACAAGGACAAGATGAGAATGCAAACAAAAGTCAATCGACCAAAAACATAATCGGGATGATGGATGCTACATGCATCCCAATGCAACAAAAGATGCAAAAGTTTTCTAACTAGTATCCAAATGGATCATCCAGGTCCACGAACCACAATGTGCCAAGAAAACTCTAAAAAATAGGGTGGCACGCAAAATGAGGTAAAAACCCCAAATTTTGAAAAAATTCCAAAATTAAAACCCATTTGGCCTTTGGGTTCAAAAACCCCAAAAATCTAAAAATAATCGAAAACAAACACCGTATGCAAAAATGGCCAGCATAACGGCCCAAAAACCCAAACCCCCATTTCAAAAATAGGTAAAACGTTCATGCCTGACCAACCGAGCAGAACTAGCAAACAGAAATAGAGGGGAACACTAGTTCTCAGCCTCCTAACATACTGCTACAAGAAACAGAAGCTGAAATGGAGCGAAAACTAAAAAACAAGAAGGCCCTACCTGAACTAAAAAGAGGCAGAAACTGAAACTCGCACAATAAAATAAACCACCCACCAAAGCAATTGAAAATGATGGCAAAGCATAAACTCCTCGAGCCGAATCCAACGAGACCAACCTTGCGCAGATCCCATGCTCACAGCTCCCATAACGAGCAAAACAAGAATCCTTCAGAAGAGGATTTCCAAATTTGCTCTACAATTCTATTTTCAAATTGTGAAAAGTGATTTATGAAATCACTTTTCCAATACTTATTCACTTTTTGGGTGAATAGTCAATTCTAGAAAATAGCTAGCTGGAGTAGTTAAACTCCGAATTGACCCAAACAAAAATAGGTTATTATCCGCAACAGGATTTCACCTAAGGAAAAGCTGCCAAAAATTAAATCAGAAAAGATTAAAATCTGAAAACCCCAAAACATAGAAAAACACTTAACACTTTCACGACAAATGCGAACTTCTAAATGAACAGACACACTCACTGGTCTAATCACATAATGCAAATGAGTTCAGATTTACTAATCACCGAAAGGTTTTGATCTAAACAATAATAATAAGGGTACGTCGACCATATAGGAACGACATGGGTAAATATGAATAGTTGAATCACTAACTCCACGTGCCACTGCCAGGGATATAATTCCTGCACACTAAAACACACGATCAAGTGTAATGGCAAATAATATCATAGCCGAAGCAACATGTATTAAAATACCTATTTAATCCATTTACATCACTCACATTCGCAAAAAGCGTGAAGATACAAGAATGAAGTAAATAACCAAAGCATAGAATCCATCTCATAACATAATCAACAAATAGGTCCAATACATCATATAACTAGATATCATCATAGGTCTACTGTCATCTCAAAATGGCATCCACATGCAAATGTGATAAATTGAACAGTATAGTAGTAAAGCATCTATGGTACTGAATCCAAGTATAGCATCTGACCCTCAGGTCATCATAAGGTACAAAATAATGAGAGTATCAAGTATCTCTCGAATCAAAATAGACAAGTCATAGACTACAAACATGAGAGGCACTATAGTAAGACACCTCAGTATCATGGCCAATTTGACAATGATATTGACAAAAGGCTTTAGGATCAAAGTGTGGACTTGATGTAGTACATGGAACACATGGTCTTACTAGGAGTTTAATAATATTAGAATTAACCAACCTTCACATAATAGAATTTAAGGACTCAAAAAGAGGAGTAACTATATGATTTTTCCAAAAAATAGAGGAAGATGCATTGACACCCTAGAATGCAACAACTACTTGTCCATTTACTATACTCATGGAATTTTTAATCTTGAGATAGGTTAGGTTTCTAAAAATTATTATGACTAGGCATGCCATTACTCTTAGCAATGGGTACATGAGCCATTGGAGTAGTTCTCTTAAAGTGACTCACTTGTAATTGATAATGATGAAGTATAGCATAAAATTGAAAAAATAAAGTTAACTAGGTAAGAACAATATTATCTCTAATGTCTTTTGTAAATTCACAATAAATATAAGTTGAATATCAAGATCAGGAACAAGATAGGAAATTTAAGCATGTAAATGCTTAAATTGACCAATAAAATTAGTCACTTTTTCCTTAGGACCTTGTGTACAATGTATCAAACTAGTCAAAGACATTGAAGGGCCAATATTATTTTGAAATTGTTGGATAAAGGAATTAACAAATTTATGAATAAAATTAATAGAATAAGGTGGGATCGATCAATACCATTAAAAATATTTATCACAAAAGTTATAAGAAAATAACTTAGTTAAACTCTGATGATCATGAGCATAATCACTGTATAGAACTTAGAAACTTTGAAGATAAGTCATGGGATCACCTTTACCTTTATAAGTATCAAGAAAAGACATATCACCTTGTTGAGAAGACATGGTATGGATAATTTCAAAAGACAAAGTAGTACCCATATTATATGTAGGCACATTATACTTAAATTGAGTAAAGGAAGCAAGTTGTTTCTACAAAGAAGAAATAATTTGAGCAAGACTAATGATGGTGGAACCATTAGAGGATATAGGTGACATAGACACATTTGATACACTAGGTAGATATTGACTTGGTGGTCAGCACCTAATTTGGGGTTTGTGACATGGCTTAACCACCTCTTGTGGATCTAGGTAAGTGTTTGTGACATTTGTTGATAGCTCAAGCTTTTAGTGCAACAAAAAAAAAACAATAATTGGTATCAAAGCCTTGGGTCATGGGTTATAATCTTATGAGGTCTCCTTCATTCTATCAATGTGGAACCCTAAGTTAGTGTTGAGGGGGAGATTATTCTTTGGGGTTTGAGACATGGCTTAACTGCCTCTCATGGATCTAGGTAAGTCTAGTGTTTGTGATATTCATTGATAGCTCAAGGTTTTGATGCAATGAAAAACATACCAATAGTAGAGTGTATGAATTATTTGGAATACAAGGTTTTATAGGTGGGATACTAGGAACCATAGTAGAAGGATTTGGCTAAGTGAAAGAAACACTATTGTATGAAAGTTGTGAAGTACATAATGAATTAGGCAAAACACTCATAGGTAAAGAAGAAATATGAATACTACTAATAAGAGAAAGAGATGGTTAAAAAAAATAGTGACAACAAGAGAAACATAAGTATGAATTCCAGAGATAGGTGTGAAATTAGGCAAGAAATATTCAAGAGTAGTGATAGTTGGATCCATCCCTATTTCAAACATGTCTCAAGCCAAAGGCTTAACATGAAAATGGGCTATTGTTATGTGGAGCCTAATCAGAATCAGAGGTTAATTTTTCCTATTGTGGTACATGGTGACTTATTCTAGCCCTAATTTTGTAAGTGGTAAAAATTCTTGTATAAAATGGCTTAGGATTAGAGATTTTATGATGTATGATGAGAATGTACCTTCTTGTAGAATTATTGAGATATAAGGGAGTGTAGATTATAACTAGGTTGTAATCATTGGATAATAATAATATTGGACTCGATGTGTCATGGATGTAGCTCAAGTATTGGGTGAACCACATTAAATATTTGTTTCTTGTGTTCTCTTCCTTGTGCTTTATTATTTTTTGATATTGGGTATATTTGCATGTAATTGTTATTTCTATCTTTCTAATACTAACATGGACAAGGTGAGTAAGACCATGCAAAATATTAACACCATATTCATAATTATGAATATCATTCTTAAAAGCATCAAAAGAAGAAAGAGTATCAGTATTGTGATTCTCTTGAAGAAGTTAATCATCCATTTTATTAGTCTCATTAGCAATCTTGTCAACTTGTTTAAGAGGAGCCATTAAAGGCTCATCCTCATTGTGAGATGAGTGCGAAGAGTCATTATCCATAGAATTATTAGAATCATGAAAAACCATAGGGTCACTAAGGTCCTCAAAGAGAGAAAAAGAGAAATCTAGATCAAAATGAGCCATGAGTCTATGACTTCTCCAAACCCAAATACTATAAGTAGGACTTAAGGTAATAAAGCTTATATACCAAACAAGAAAAGAAGAAATAAAATAAATCTAACCTTATGATATGAACTAAATTAAAAAGAAGTTAGTATAATCTAATGAATATATAAAGCATCCAAAGATAGATCACAAGATAACATAATAAAATGCAATAATCTAACTCCAAAAAGAAAGAGGGCACAAGTTGGGTTCAACAAAGATATTAAGGGGGAATTATGAATCAAGGATATGAAACCCTAAGTTTATCACATAACAAAACTTATAAAACTCAAAGATGGAGTTAAGGAAATTGATACTTTCAATCCCAATCCAAAGATCTAGATCTAGAAATATTAGTGCTAGCCAAGTGAGAAAGGAGCGCCAATGCAAGCTAGATATAGTGGGGTAGAAAAAATATGTAAATTAAATAAGTAGATATGCTAAAATGACAAAGAAGTTAGTGGGAAAAAATTTAGATCTAAATTTCACTTGTGTTGTGCTTCTCAAAACTGATAAATAACATTAGGTCTGGGCCCTAAATGCTAAAACCCATTAAACCTAAAAATTATCTAGTGATTTGATAGGGTTTCTTATTTAGTAGATAAAAGTTAGACTATTATTGGTCAATTATCAACTGAGACTAATGACTAGTACCATCAAGTTATGTAGTAAGCAAGGAGACCTAGGACATCTATATTTTATAGTGTAGGTCATATGACCAATGAATACTATATAGA
Source organism: Cupressus sempervirens (assembly GCA_028749045.1). Lineage (NCBI taxonomy): Eukaryota > Viridiplantae > Streptophyta > Pinopsida > Cupressales > Cupressaceae > Cupressus > Cupressus sempervirens. The sequence continues at coordinate 264,874,160 of CM053788.1, read as the reverse complement.
TAAATATATGTAATAGAGTATAGCCGACTATCACTTTTTGAACAACTTGAATTTTATGAAAGTCTATATTTCTTAGGAGATGTTGACATGAACAAGGGTAAGAGTCCTACATGTGGTGGAGGTCAAGAGAGGCCATCCAAGTGCACTCACAGAACCTTGTCATCATATTTTAGTGGCCAAAATTAGGAAGCTGAAATATCAAAAGTACACTTACAAGATTCCCAATACCTACCACAACCAATTCCACTAGCACATATTGAACAAGTTTGCCTACCTGGTATCTCGGATCGTGATGAACTTGAAGAAGATATTTTTTGTTGGGTAAATACCCAGATAGCCAAGATCTTTAGGTCAATACCCAAAGTAGCCAGAATAATATAATAGATATGAATGAGAATTCCAAATGTTGTGATGGTGGATGACTAGAAAATGAAAAAGGAAACTTAATGCAAAATCAAATGTGAAATTCAAAACAAATCATGATTGGGATCTATGATAAGGAATTTTTAGAAAGAATAGGCCTCAAAGTATCCATTCATTAAACCTATATGTAATCCAAAAGTAGGTGAGCCTCTAATAGAATGAAGATGTATAATATGCATAGGGATATATAAAAAAGAAAAGAGATTGCTGCTAAAAATTGACACCATAGAAAAGAATATGGGTAAAGTCCATGAGAAGAATATCATAGGTGGAGTGGAAAAATCAATGAAAAGATGGAAAACCAAGGAGGAATGTCAATATGTTAAGAATGCATAAATCTTAGAATTTCAGGAGAAAATATAGACAAAGCCTACTGAAGTAAAATGCTCCATTGAATCTCCTCCTCTTGGAAAAGTAATGGAAGTTGAAGAAGTGGATAAAGTTCTTTAGCTAAGTGTTGTCTTCTATATTTTGAGCAAAGGGTGTGCCATGATAGACTACCCATCATTAATAATCAACTTTTTGGGAAATCATCATTTAATCTATACCTCCATAATCAATTAGAGAAATATTTATTAGTTCAAATATGTTTTTCGTTATTTAATTATCCTTTATTTTAACAATAGTTAGTAGATTGGGTTGATAGAAAAAATTATGTATAGGATAGACATGCATGCATTACCAGTAAGTATTTTCTATTGATGTCACCTCATCTAAAAATAATACAATAAAATTTGACTCCTTAATTTTTGCTTTGGTTTTTTCCCTTTTTGAGCTCAGCAAGAATGTAAGAAAACTTGGAAAGAAAATATAATATTTTTTCCACATAACCCATTAAAGCTTTGAAATAAATATGTAATTAAAATCTACATGCAAGACAATAGACAACATACCTAAAATAATGTGACACAAGATATATTGTGGGGAACCATCATTAAGGGAAAAAAATAGCCTCCTAAAGAATCCTTCACTATGTATTATTCAACAAAAACACCATTGCAATACAACAATGGAATCTTTCAATGCCATAGATACAACCATGCAATCCATGTGAACAAAAAAGAATCCATATATCCCATGCCATGATTCCAACCTTCACAAATGCTCCCTTGGCTAATTAGTCAAGCCTTGTCCTACTTGAATCTTTCCCTTTTTGCCTTCTGTCTTTCTCACACTAACAACTACCCTTGTGGCTACTTATATAGTAGCAAGTCCCACAAAACCACCAAGTGATATTACATAAACCATGTGCTACCTAACCCACTGACCCTACATTTAATATTGTTCATTTAATTCTTTTCCTCAATATTAAATAATTATCTCAAATATTATCACAATGTTACAGTATAACTCATCAAGTATATCCCATGGGAATATTTACATGTTGCACATCCATCTAGGTGCTCCTAGATACAACATTAAATAATAAAATAAAATAATATATAATATAAATAATATTATGTACTGTGTGCAATGCCCATTATCTCAATAATCTCCCACTTGTTGTACACATTGCATAGGGTCAATCTGTAGCCACATAAATGAATAAGGAAAAAATCCCTCCTAACACATCTACCATCATGGATCAAAGTACACCATGTACTCCTCCTGGTACCCACAAAAAAATCAAAGCATCCAACATTTAAAATATGAATGATCTTACCTCCTACTATGTCACTGCCACCAAACATACATAGAAGTCATCTAAAGAGAAAGCCACTCAACCTATCACATTAGAAGATCATAAAATCTTGTACCAACTAAAATTTCAAGCACAAAAACCTGATCCAAAGGTAATCACATGTATCTGTAGTTGTCAAAATATACATAGCTAAAATAGCACCCACATCAAGTTCCAAATCCATCCAACTATCCATACCTCCAAAGGTATACCAAGTGAATCTCACATCATCAAAATATCCAATCCATAACCTACGATCACAAGCCTCAAGAGAAATACCTACCACATATATACCATGAAGCTCCCACAAAAAAAGGTAATATCAAATATGTAACCAATCCACTCACAACATCTCAAAGAAGTGAATACATGTAGTCTCAAGGATATCCACAATACATAAACCAATAACCTACAAGAATAACTCTCATAACAAATCTCCAATAGTCTCCCAAGCTCTCCACAACCAATAGAGAAAAGAGATGAAGGAATAACTATGTTATCTCTCACATGACATACATGAGCACAAACCAGTGATCAGAATCTCTAACTAATCTCAAATCCAATGTAAGTGAAACTATACATCTAGATAGATAACCAAGAACAAAGAGAAACCATGAAAATAATAACCTTATCATGTCCTTCTACACACATCTCTAGATGTAAACTATGCAAGTATGATCTCCATCATAAAAGCCCAACCAAAAAGCCACAACAATAACCAAACTATACAATATAACTAATCATTGACAAAAGCCTCTCACAAGAAGATAAAACTTATAAACCATTCCTAATCCAAGGAATATGCCTAATATAAAACTATCTCCTAAACTCAAGTAGCATAAAAACATATGCAAATAGAGATAACCAATGCTAAACCATCTCTCAAATGAACCTCAAGAACTCTCTCATGTATCATAGCTTAAGATCCATATCCATGAAAGACAAGCATAAATTTAATGCACCTAATAGTAACAATGAGCTATAGTTATCATGTAGCAAACCATCAATTAGACCAAGAGTAGGGAATGAGAATGCTCATCAAGATATCCAAGTCTCCAATTGAGACTCATCTAAGAACAATCTACTCTCAATTCCATATCAGGTGAATGCCCCTTGAACTTCCTGCTGAAACCAAATAATTGTCCCAACAAATACTTCCCTAATGCAAGAGAAATCAACATCACCATCATCTCTAAGTATCCATAAGAACCTATAACCAATCAATTTATGCTAGCTACAAATGCAACATAGTAATATAATGAAGTATCCAACTTATAATCAATGTACTCAATACAAAGAAACTAAACCAAGATCATTGTCAATGTTCCAACCATGGCCTCAAGAACATAAACATGACAACATGATCTAACCATCTCAACCAAAGAGATAGAATGCTCCATATGAACATACTATAACATGTCAAAACTCTAAAGATGTATCAAGAGTATACCATAACATAAAAATGAAACCATCCTAACACTAGGGATAACATGTCAAATGAAAGCATAAACCACACCTTTATGAAGAACCCCATTAGTCCTCAATGGAGGAAAACAATCTCCACACACCATGAAGAAAACCATCTCCACATACCATGAAGAACCATCACAACACACCATGAAGATAACCAAGAACCCCATAAGTCCTCAAGATCTAACCATCTTCACACACTATGAAGATAACCAAGTGCACCATGCAAATGTCAAAGATGCTCCTGCAGCAACAAGATCTAAGATAAACCTGCAACATCTACAAATACTCAATCAATAATAATACCATAAAAATCCCACTCAACCATGGTATCGAGTAACCCATGGCATCATAAAATCCATCTCCTACATGGAGATCCTCTAGGTCTATACACACAATCAAAGTATCAATACCAAGTAAAACTAGGATATTCAAATCAAGAAGATATAAACCAAACTAGGAACTAATCCTACACTACCACCTCATTACTGTCACAGACTCCCACTAAATCATGTATGCAAGCTATCCATGACACGTGATGAAAAAAACCATCTTCTAACCATGAGAATCAACCAAGGCATCAAACCATCAAAGTACTCAAAATGCATGTCATGAGCTCCTTAAAAAGAAACCAAATAACCATGAGAATCAACCAAGGCATCAAACCATCAAAGAACTCAAATTGTACATCATGAGCTCCTCAAAAGAAACCGAATAACCATGATCCTCAACCAAGAAGATATACCACCATAACCAAATTAGAAATCCAAACCAATGAGCATCAAGGTTGTACTTGTAAATCTAATCATGTGATTCCAAGATCTATGGCACCATGATCACATTCATGAATTGAGCAACTAACTCTCAATGTGTCCAACCTATCAGCATATAATGGTTAACCACAATCCTCCACCATGACTATACCTAGTAACAACATCTCATCTCTTCTACATGAAAAAAACAAAATTAGCAAATCACGTGACTTAGGGTAGAGACAACCCAAATCCAAGCCACCAATTTGAATATGCATCAATAATGAAAGATCAATGGGCAAAGACAACTCATAACTAAGCCATAAATTCTACTTGTAAGTATAGACCACTTACAACACTACACAACTTGGAGACCCAACAAGTCATCATACATATCCAAATGAAATATTGACAACCATATCATAATGAGACCAAACTAAAATATGAACAAAGTATACAATGACATCAAATCCAAATCTCCAAAGTATACATAGTCATAAACTCACAATGTTACCATAGTCAATATATATCATAAATTATTCATATTAATTTATTACCAAATAAATCATGCCAAACCTACACCAAATCTGAACCAATGTATAGAGCTCTTCCAGAGCTTTATGTTGACTACTCAAAGTCCAAAATCCAACTCCATATGCCCAAGTTATGCCCTAATTTGTGCTCAAAATTAAAAAAATCTAATTGTTGGGCTCTTAAAACCTAACAAAATGTCAACATCACATAACCAAACCTATGCCAAGTTGTATTTCTCTAAATTAACTTTCCAACACTTGTAAGAAGTCTAAAATTTGATATCCTAAGATAAAGTTATGGTCATTTTACCAAGATAGTCTTTTTACCATTTTCACTACAATTTTTTTTATTGGTGACAAAAATTCCAATGGACTAAATTTGATGGCCATCATGGGCTAAAACTAAAAATCTCTTTCATTTCCTTTCAATATTGCCAAACTAGGGCATATTATATACCAACATTTATAGAAACATTGACCTCAATCTAATGGTGAGGTTTCATTTTACCCAGGAGGTCATTTATGCAAGCTCCCCCTAAAACCCTCATTTAAATGAAACATCTAAAAAATCTATTTGACCAATAATTTCACATGCCTAAAAATCTACAAATATCCCATCATAACAACAAACCCAAAAATCTTAAATCTGCAATAAAAAACTCATATATCTTGTCCTTTATTATATTCTCTCATGCACTCACATGGAGTCAATCTAGGGTTACAATAACAAAACCATAGCTCTAATACCACTTGTAAGAAAACTTGCAAAAAAAATATAATACCATTTCCACATAACCCATTAAAGATATGAAACAAATATGTAACTAAAATCCACTTGCAAGAGAATGGACAACATACCCCAAAAATATGACACAAGATATACCCTAGGAAACCCTCATTGAGGGAAAAACCTAGCCTCCAAAGGTATCCATCACCATGTATTATTTAGTAAAAATACTATTAAAATATAACCAAGAAATCCATGTGAACAAGCATGAATCCACACATCCCATGCCATGCTTAAAACCTTCACAAATGCTCCCTTAGCTAACTTGTCAAGCCTTGTCTTGCTCAACTCTTTCCATTTTTGCCTTCTATCTTTCTCACACCAACAACTACCCTTGTGGTTGCTTATATAGTAGTAAGTCTTAAAAAACCACCAAGTGATATTACATAAACCATGTGCTACCTAACCCACTAACCCTACATTTAATATTGGACATTTAATTATTTTTCCCAATATTAAATATTACATAAAATATTATCATAATGTTACAATACAGCTCATGACGTATATCCCATGGGAATCTTTACATGTTGCACATCCATCTAGGTGCTCCTAGATGCAATATTACATAATAAAATAAAATAATATAATATAAACAATATTATGCAATGTGTGCAAGACCCATTAATTCAACAAAGACAACTTGCCTATTCCCATTTGTTGTAAACTGACCAGCGACTCCTCAAATAATAATGTTACACTTTGTCAAAGCTCATTACTATTTGAGGAGTCACTAGTCAATAAATAATAAATTAAGGAGTCAATTTTATTACATTATCTTTAGATGAGGTGACATCAATAAAAAATACTTTCTGGGTATGCATGCATGTCTATACTACACAATTTTGTCTGCTAACCCAATCTACTAATTGTTGTTAAATTGAAGGATAATTCAACAATGAAAAACATATTTGGACTAGTAAATAGTTCTCTAATTGAATATGGAGGTATAGATGAAATCATGATTTCCCAAAAGTTTATGTGTGTTGAAGTAGATGGAGCTTTAGTAATGCAATGCCACACAAATGGCCTTGTCAAAAAATTAAAATATTTTCTTGTACCTTACATTGTTGGCATTCACTGCATGGCTCATAGAATGAATCCAAATTTTGGAATTGTTAGAAACTCTCCAAAAATATAAAGAGTTGAAGTTTTAATCAAAGAGATCTATAGGCACTTTTGAAGTCCTAACCAATTTAGGGAATTTTAATAGTTTGTTAAGGGACTAATTAATGGGAGAAATATTCTTAAGAATAATGATACCAAATGGATCTCTTTGGATGGACCATCTCATCAAGTTTTTTTTTAATATCCATCATTGCTTGGTACAATATGTTAAATAGTAGCTTCCGTTAGATAAATTCGATTTGAGATACATTGTTGTTATTGGTAAATAATTATTTTCTATATATATTCATATTCATGTAATAATAATATATATTATGTTATTTATAACACACACACATATATATATATTATACATATACATATATTAATATATATATATATATATATGTAAATATATATACATATACATATATATTATACTAATGAAATATATGTATTAATTTAATGATGATTAAAACCTTGCAGACACATCTCTTCAAGAGACATGTCTCCTCCTCTCATATTTATATGAGATCAAAATATGCATTTGGAAAATATCAATTATAATGGTCATATTATTAAATTTGTAGAAAAGATCCATGTTACTCAACATGATATCAGAACCTAGTTTCAAATGCAAGAAAGAAAAGGTTTAGTGCCCATAGACTACCATGGATTTCGAGAGAGAGTTGAGTGAACAATTTGCATATGGTAGATATGCATAACTTTCTTCATGCTCCTAGAGTTTGATGATATACAAGAGACTTGCTTTTGGAGTGAGTAATTCAATTAATGGATCTTAAAGAGACAAATGAACAATCAAAGGTTTAAGGGAAAATTGAATATATCAATCTATGCTAGGTTACCAAATTGTATTGATCGAACCTTCAAACATTTATGCCATGTCTTGACTATAAATTTTTTGGAACTGCAACTAAAGAGTGTTGTTCTATGCTTTTGAAGTTACGTAGAAGAGGAAGAGTAATTCAAAAAACTACTACCATAAATAGTGGTTGATGCCTCTATCACACAAAGTGAGAAGGATTATGGTAAATATTATTGCGCTCAAAGTATGAAGGAATTAATCATGAATATATTGAATGAATAAAGAAGACCCCATCAAAAGATGAAGATATCCACCAAAAGAAAGAGATGATTTGAAGTAGAGATATAATATTATAATCTTTGGACAAGATAGAGTAATTATTAAAAATTAAAAATTAAAAATGATAAGTAATGAAGACCAGCAAGCATGGGATAAAAAACAACATAGTTGAATCGGTCTACAATTTTTAAAAGTGTGAATTTAATTACCAAGGGATATTATTATGGATTATTATGCCTCAACATGTTTAAGAAATTTCTAAATGCACAGTCATGAGCTATGATCAGAATAGAGGTGACAAAGTCAATTGAAATGGATAGATTTATTTGAATGGAAATATGAATGAAGTTAAATCTATTTCCCATAATTGAATTATGAAATACATTTCTAGAGTTGAAATAACTACCAAATGACATGACTAATCACCATCACATATTGAGAATGATAATTTGAGTTTTTTTATAATGCAACTAGAGTTCCCTTTATCATTTATGCAAGTAAACTAACTCTCTAGGAGGTGGGAGATGTTACATATTAAATTCTACCTTCATATAGTTTTTTTTAACTACTAGAATATACTAATCAAATGCTAGAAGATGTACCTCACATAGCTTCTTAGATTGGTAGATTCAATACTTTTCCCTACATAACTTTTGAATCCTCATTCAAGAAACCCTAAAAAGTTTGTCAAACAACTTTTGTACAAGACAATTTGTATGCATTCCACCCAGTGATGAGGACATGGATGAGATACCCTTCTTTGTGATAATAAATATATTATTAAGTAAAAATTGAATAAAAATAGATCATTTTAGAGAGCATCAAATAAAACCATTGGTAGATACAATGGAGAATGGTCAATATTGGACATTATAAAGTCATAACACATCATCACCTTAGATCAATTGATCAACAAACACTATGCTGGGAAAACTAGAATGTACTAAAAGAATCAAATGTTCATTTACCAAGTAATTAGTCTTATATGGTCAATGCTCTCACAATTTAATGGCTCAATATTATAGTGTAAAGAGAGGAGAATGATGGAAATAATATAGGAAATAAGAAAGAAAGCTTTCAAAATGCTTTATAGAGAGTTTGAAATATTAAAGTTTGTATTATATAGAATGGTGAATGTGAATGAAAATATAGATAGGGAGAATTAAAAATATATATTATAACTTTCATGTAGCAACTAGCCCATGTGGACATTCAAGGAAGATATTAATATGAAAACCAAGGACAATATTAAACACAATGATTGGCCCACCCAAATATATGTTGGAAATAAAATGAGCAACATTTGGCGAAAGGAAAGGATCAAGCCCATAATTAAGTGGTTGAATTCTTACATGGTCAATGGAATTAGTAGCCCATAGAATTATGTATTAGTATTGAAAAGTGATTCTCCACTTTCCATATACATGTCAACTAACAAAGGGAATGTATCAACATTGGTATAGTTTCTTGAGTTGATGGGTCATGCACCCTAGTATGATAACCATGTAAACATATGTTATTGGAGTAGAATATCAAGATCCACATAAATTAAAATGAATATGAGAAGAATTAATGATACAAGGGCTTGTTGGATACAATCATTCAATTGTATGTTGTCTTTGATGTTACACAAATGACAAGTATATACTGAGCAATCAATGTATGTCAAACTCACTCAGGAGTCAAAGGAAGTTCCAATGTATACTGAGCATTTCAATAATAACCAAGTTCAAAGAAAGTGTTAATAAAGCTCACTTAGTTACAAAAGGGAGTTTACAAGGAGATAGTGTCTACCAAGCTCACTTGGTTACCAAAGAAAAGTTGGCATGAAATGAGTGTTAACCAAGCTCACTCAGTTACCAAAGGAAGTATAAAGAAAGTCATTTTTAAGTTAGTGTTGACTAAGTTGGATTGGCTAACAAAGGATTTTCCTATATCAATTTTTTTGGTTAGTTCTAGCCTATTCATGGATGAATTTCATTTGTTTGAAATCATATTCAAGTCAACTTGACAAGGTAAAACATATAAGGTCAATTTGATGATTGAATTGGAGAAGAAGCATAGGATTGAAAAGATAAATCAAGGAAGTGAATTAGGAGTTGACTAGGCTACAAAGAACATTCTAATCAAAGAGGATCAAGTATTCAAGCTATAACATAGATCTAAAATTATCAAATATAGTTGCATTAGAAATCAAGACATATCATTGTTACTCTCTAATAATTGTAGCAGTGAATCAAATCTCCTAATAGAGTTAGCTTAACAAATATTTGCCAAATCCTCTTACAAGGTGGAATTACTAGATTGAAGTGTCTAAAAACCTCTAAAAAGGCCACTCCTAGTAGGGTGAACTAAATCCTTTAATAGGGTCACACCTAAAATTTTGTTTTGTAATCTTTAATAGGGTTTTCTCCTAATAAGAATCACTTTAGAAGAGTGAAAAATAGTAACTAGTTAAAATTGGTGTCTTTTTTCCAAATTGGGTTTCCAAGTTAAATCTTGGTGTCTCTTGTGTTCATTTTATTTTCTTTATGATTCTACAAATAAGTTAATTAAGTTTTATCATACTAAGCATCTTAAGAAGTGATTATTTTAGTGTCTATCGAGTGACAATAATTCTTAGTGTTAACTGAGTGTTTCAGTGCTAACTGAGTTACAATAGTATTTAACTTTCAGCAAAGTTTGGTTTTGTATTGCATTGATATCTTAAAGGATTTGGGATTTTTTTAATGGTAACTAATTTCACCCATACCCTCTTAGTTAATCCTCTTACATTTCCAATAATTGGTATCAGAGAATTTGGTGCTTGTAGATAAGGTTTCAAGGACATAAGCTAAAGATCAAGATGTCTTACAAAAGGGAGATTCCTAAGCTAAAAAAAGATAACTTCCAAGCATGGTAGGAACTCATGAAGCTCCATTTGGAAATAATTGGAGACTAAGGCCTAAAATATCTAAACACTAAGTATGTGGCACCTACTATAACTATGACTATGGAAGAAATTACAAAAAGAATAATCATAACATAATGATGATTAACATTGTTGCCACTCTTGAAAAAAAAAATGGACAAAGGGAGAGGGAGAGGTCAAGGGAGCAGATAGGAAGCATCTACTCAAAATTCAGACTTGGTTTCGGGCAGGAGTCCTCAGGGAGGAGGATCTTAGAAACTAGGTCTAAAGGAGGATTTTCAGGCAGAGTGTGGTGAGGCAAAAAATGGGGATGGGAATCCACATGCTAAAGGTGAAATCTAGATCAAGCCAAAAATACAACCTAATGTGGTCAGGCCAGGGAATCTTCCAATGAAATGGGCCTCACTCTTCGATGTCAAACCATCTAGTCAGGTCAGTGTTACTGTGATGGCAAAGAGGTTTCTCTCTTTTGACTTTACCTGTAATGAGAACATGGCTAATATTCTATGTGAAGGGCCCTAGAGTATAGGATGGGAAATTCTGGTGTTGTAGAAATGGTCTTCAAAATTGGACTTAAATGAATCTTTTTCTAGCAAGCTCCAATATGGGTTAGACTCCTTGAGCTACCCTTGGAATTTTGGAACGAGGATGTTTTTATGGGTGTGGCCAGTTCCTTTGGAGAATCATTATCAATTGATCCTATTACTACTTCTAAGAGAAAACTTACCTATATAAGGATATGCATAGGAGTAAAGGAATGGGATGATATGCCAAAAGTGGTGTGCTTCGAGTCTAAGCTTGGCACCCACATACAACAATTGGACTATGAGAATGTACCTTTTGGTTGCTATCATTGTTTTAAGAATGGACATAAGGCTTTTCAATGTCCAAAAGTAAAGATGGGCAAGAAGAACATGTATCTCCCTTCCTCTTATCTCAATAGGGACAAGAAAATTTGGAAGAGGAAGACCACCAGCATAGGCCACAAGGTTGATTCTATTATGGTTGGTCAAAAGGCTAGAGAAGTTAAGAAGGATGTTACACATAAGCCAACACCTTCTACCACAATAGCTCAGACCAAAGATAAGAAGGATTTTTCCCCATTCTGAAGAGCATGCCCAAAAAACTTCAAATGGTGAAGTATCTATTGATCTAAAGGAAAAGCCAGAGGCAAATGCCCTAGAAGGAAACCAAGTTGACTTTCTTAAATCAGAAGACTCTCAAATAGTGGAAGGGGTAGTAGATTTGCAACAGGTAAAGCCTATGGTTAAAGATTGCAAGGGAGCTCCACAACAGATTATGAAGGAAGTAGATCTAGAAGGGATCCCTTAGTCTAAAGGGAGAAGTGTTTTGGCCACCAAAGACAAAGAAAAGGATAGATTTAATAAGGATACAATTATCTATCAAGGCCTAGAGGATAATTTTGTTTCCTCTAGAGTAGGAGCTGAAAGTGTTGTGGAGAATGAGAAAGAACTTCTGGTGAGGGTGCTCAATGATTGGGAGGATCCTCCTAGAACTCCAAAGAAAGATCAAATAGTACCTAGGTCTTTGGACTCTATTTTGGAAAGAGAAGCTTTTCTTTCCCCTAAGCCTAGGAAGAAAATTTTTAGAGATCCCTCTTTGGCCTCTCTAGTGGAGACTAGAAGCAACTACAAACTGGATGTGGGAACAGTGACTAGAAAAGGTAGAAGAATAGAGAAGCAAACTAGAGAGGAGGAGACTAGAAGAAGCTTGGCAAATGGGCACCAGAGAACTATTCAAGAGTGTTCCAAGAATGGAAAATGAAGATCATATCATGGAATATAAGGGGCTTAAAAAGAGCCCACAAATAGGAAATTATAAGGAATTTGATCAAAGATCAAAGACTTGATATTTTGATGATCTAAGAAACTAAGATGAAAAAGGAATCTTTAAGGAAAGTTAAGTATAGTAGCATGATGAGTGGGGAGGCTTTGGATGCAAATGGTGCCTCTAGTGGTCTACTGACCCTATTTAATACCAAGCATTTTAGAGTTGAAGTAGTGTTTAATGAGGGTAATATTCTTCTCTATCATGTTCATCATATTCAATCCAATGAAAATTGGTTTTTGATGAATTTATATGCTCCTAACAATAAAAGAGATAGACAAAATTATTGGACTAAAGTAGGAAACCTATTGCAAAGTAGTAACTTAAAGAAAGACATCATTATGGGAGATTTCAACACTCCTCTTATGGATGGGGAGAAGATGGGTGGTCTAATCCTAGACTGGGAAAGTAAACAAGTCCTCTCTAGCTTCATCAATGGTTTGGCTTTTCTAGATCTAGATCTTATGGGAGGTGCCTTTACTTGGTCAAACAAATGATTGGGGTAGGACTACATCTAGGTTAGACTAGACAGAGCTTTAATCTCCCTTGATTGGTTGAATTATTTCTCTTGTAGTTTATCTCTCCTGCCTAGAGTGGGATCTAATCATTCTCCTATCTCCCTCTCGGTTGCTCCTATAGAACCTAGAAGGAACCCCCCCTTCAGATTTGAAAAAATGTGGACTTCTCATCCTGATCTTTTGGATAAACTCAAATTTTGGTGGGGTTTAGAAGTGGAAGGCACTGCTATGTTTAGAGTTGCCAAGAAACTAAGTAATGTTAAGAGAATGGTTAACATTTGGAATAAGTCTGACTTTTGCCATATCTTTCATGAGAAAGATGTCTTGTCTGAAAAACTTATTTCTATTCAAGCCACTATTTAGCAGGACGGGTATGATGAGCTTAATAGGGAGGCTGAGTTGTTTATTCTTATAGACTTACATAATATCATCAACAAAGAGGAGAAGTTCTAGAGGCAAAGATCTAGGGTCAACTGGCTTAAAGATGGTGATCAGAATTCAAAGTTCTTTCATCTTACCACCCTCAAGCATAGAGCTAATAAAAATTTTGTTGGCATCATGAAAGGGTAGGATTTGCTGACTAAGGAGAAGGAAATATCAGTTGAAGCTGTCTCCTTCTTCTCTTCTCTCTTATCTTGGGATCCTCTTCTATCAAAGGTGGACCAAGAATATGTGGTTGTTTCTATTCCTTAGATAATTCAACCTCATCATAACTTAATGCTTCGAGCCATTCCTTCTATTGTTGAATTTTGTGAAGCTCTCTTTCCCTTGCCTATGAATAAATCTCCTAGCCCTAATGGGTTCCCTACCTTCTTTTTTTAGATGTATTGGCAGGTGGAGATGGATGATGTGATGAAGGTAGTTTAGGAATTCTTTGGAGCCAGGAGATTAACTCCACTTTTTTGGTCATCATCCCTAAGGTGCCTGGGGCTAACTCTTTGGATAAGTTCAGACCTATTAGCTTTTGCAATTCCTTTTAGAAGATTATCTTGAAGGTTCTTACCTCTAGGTTGCTCAAGCTCGTCCCTTTGATTATATCACAGCAACAATTAGGTTTTGTCCTAGGCAGACAGATTTTAGACTTGGTCATATTGGTGCATGAAGTGATCCACTCTATGGAAACTAGCAAATGAGAATGTATGCTTCTTGAATTGGACCTATCTAAAGCCTATGACTGAGTTGACTGGACTTTTCTTGATATGGTGCTCAAGGCTTTTGGGTTTAATTTAAAAGTTTTAAAATTGATATCTCAGCTTGTCTCTACTTCCTCTCTTGTTGTGTTGGTTAATGGAGCTCCTTCAATTTTTTTCAAACCCTCAAGAGGACTGTGGTAGGGGGATCCTCTCTCACCAATAATCTTCATTATCCTGGCTAAATGTATGGGAAGGCTTATTGAGAGCAAGAAGAAAGAAGGTAGAATCAAAGGGATAAATCCTTCCTCTAAAATTGATCCTTTCTTGCATTAGCATTTCGTTGATGATACTATCATGGGGAGGGAGGCTTCTACGAAGGAGGAAAAAGCCATGAAGGATGTCCTGGATATCTACTCCAGAGCATTGGGCCAACTAATTAATTGGGAAAAGTTTTTTATATTTTATTAATACCCTAGAGGATAAACAGAGGAAAATCTCTTCGATTTTGGGTTGTAATGTGGGAAATCTTCCCTCTACCTACCTTGGGCTTCCTATGGGTTTGATTCCTCCTGACTCCTTCTGAAACGGTATTATGGACAGGTTCAACAAAAATCTTGTTGGCTAGAAAGGAGCTATTCTCAGTCAAGCTGGAAAATGTCAGTTGGTTAAATCCACCTTTTAGAATTTTCCACTATATGCTTTAAGCCTCTTTATGATTCTAGTTAAATTCACAGAGAGGATGGAGAAGATTCAGAGGGATTTCTTATGGATAGGAGTTGAAGGGAAAAATAGATACCCACTAGTTGCCTAGGACAAAGTCTATCCTTCTAAGAATTATGGAGGTCTTGGCATAAGGAAGCTTACTCATATTAATAAGGCTCTTTTGGCAAAGCAATTATGGTGAATCTTCAATAGCACTGGGGAATGGAGAGACATCTTGGTCAACAAGTACATTAAGAGGCCTTCTATTTAGTTCACCCTCTTTAGCAAGGACATTCCTAGAGGATCAGCTATCTAGAATGGTTTTTTAAAAGCCAGGGACCTGGCAAAGGCAAAAGTATCTTGGAAATTGGGAAATGGGGAGGATATCCAGTTCTAGTCTAATAGTTAGCTTATTTAGGGCCCCCTAATGAACAATCCTGTCTATAAGGGTGAACCATTGTATTCAACTTTTTGGGCTAAAAGTCTGTAACTTTAGGAACGACCAGGATTGGATAGATCTATCTATTATCTCTGATGATCTAAATCCAATCATGTTAATGTTAAATTCAATGGTTCTCAGCAACAAGATGGATGAAATGATCTAGGGGGACAACTCTAGTGGAAACTACTCTATTGCTTCTGGGTATATGGCTCTTTGGAGCTTAAAAGAGAAGCCTTCTTGGTTGGAAGTTTGGATCCTAGGCCTCACTCCTAAAATCAATATATTTTATTGGCTGGCCTTATAGAACAAAATTCTCACTCAAGATAACCTTATAAAAAGAGGACAGATTCTACCAAGTAGATGTAGTTTATGTAAGAACCAGCTAGAAATAGGCAACCACTTGTTCATTCACTGTTCCTTCTCTAGAGAGGTCTGGGACTTCTTGACCCAAGACTTAGGGATTAGCTGGTGCACACCAGATAATCTTCTAGATTTTTTTTGCCAATGGAAATCCTTGTTCAAATCCCCTATTTTGCAAGAATTAGGAACCTAGATCTTACCCCACTACTGCTAGAGCATATGGAAGGAGAGAAACAATAGAATCTTCAAAGATAAAGAGGAGCCAACCATTATTCTTGGGAAGAAGATTCACAAAAATATAAAGGAAAACTACCTAGTAAGGAAGGGGGGAGATATCAAAGTGGGCAGTAGGAAAATGGAGAAGGAAAAAGAAAGAATGTTAAATAGACAGGAAACCAAGTGGCTTCTCCCCCCAAAAGGATGGCATAAAGCCAATTTTGATAGGGCCTCTAAGGGAAATCATGGCTCCTCAAGATGTGGAGGCATAATTAGGAATGAATTTGGGGATAGAGTAGTGGCCTTCTTTCTCCTACTAAGATTCCAAACTAATCACTTTGTGGAAGCAAGTGTAGCCTGCCATGTGGTGAAACTAGCTTTTGAATTTGGAGTTACTAATCTTTGCCTTAAAGGGGACTTGAATAACATTATTAAATGTTTAAATGGAGAATCTCATTATTTGTGGTCGATTACAAATCTTATTGATGAGACACATGAGACTCTTGCTAAATTTAATAGAGTCCATGTCACTCACATTTTCCAAAAAGCAAACCTGGTGCAAGATTGGTTCACAAATAAAGGTGTCCAATTTGACCAAAAAATGACTTGGCAACCAAGAAAGAGTTTTTTGGTGGATGGTAAGAGCCTGATCGAGCTAGATAAGATCCAAGGGAGTATAGAGGAGATCAATCTACAATTACGAACAGTAAAGGCTTATGGGGAAAGGGTACGTCCCTTAAAGGCTATATTGGCAAATGCAAGAAGTGGGAATTATTACAGTTTATTTGGCATGCTTTATGGGTCTTTTTTGGCATTATTTCTTCAGTCTCTCTCTAAAACATAGAGAACCCTATAAGGTTGTGTGGTGTTAGAGGGTTGTCCTTATGAGAATTGTGGGAGAGAAAAGTGCCAATATGGTGGGTGAAAGGTGAAGAAAAGAACCAGTGGAAAAAATGGAGAAATGGAGAAGCAAGGAGAAAGTGTGGGAGAAGCTAGTTCAGGGAAAGATTTGAAGGTAATCATGAAGCTGCATTGTTACAACCAAAATGTGACTGACAGCATGGTTAATTCATGGAAGGATGGTAGAGTCAAGGTGAATGTGATAGCTTTTCTAATTACGGAGGAGGTTATTTTGGTTGTTACTGAGATTTCGATGGTGGGCTTTAAGTTCTTTAGGGACAAAAAGCTTTTGACCAATGCAGTGAAGCACTTTGTCAACAACTCTAAGGAGCTGAATGCCTTAAAAAAGAGTAATACATTTTATGATCTGAATTCTATAATGAAGATTTGGAGGTATGTTCTATGTGCTGTCATTGAGTACATTACTCTTGACCCTAGGTTTGATCGTGTTCGCACCCACCATTTCATTCTTTTGAATCATTTTTGGCATGATAGCAAAGTTTCTTTCCCTTTCTATTTGTTGAACTCTATGAGCAAGGCAATGTCAAGCTTCAAAATGAAACCCTCTGCTAACCCTGCTTTTTATGAGGAGCTATTACTACTCATCTATGAGCACTTCAAGGCTTAGATGATAAGAAACATCCCTTCACAGGCTAGGAATGAGGAAATTGAAAGCTCTAGCTACTCCTCTGACTCAGATGATATTTAAAGCATTAGTTCTGAGGAAGGGGGGCTTACTTTCTTTGGTAAAAAAGTAGCACCTAATGTAAAGAAGTTGCCCTCCCCCATTACCCATAGAATAAAAAGCCCTAGAGATCATGGATAGAAGAAGCTTGGGAATCAGGAACAGGACAACTATGATGAAGAGGAGGCTATCTGTTCAGATAATGGGTGCTGTACACATTGCATAATATTGTTATTTTATTATTTTATTTTACTATGTAATGTTGTACCTAGATGGACGTGCAACATGTAAAGATTCCCATGGGATATTCTTGATGAGTTGTATTGTAACATTGTGATAATATTTTATGTAATTATTTAATATTGGGGAAAAGAATTAAAAGCCCAATATTAAATGTGGGGTCAGTGGGTTAGGTAGCACATGGTTTTAGTACATGGCTTATGTAATACCACTTGGTGGTTTTGTGGGACCTGCTACTATATAAGCAGCCACAAGGGTAGTTGTTGGTGAGAGAGAGAAAGAGTGACAAGGAGAAGACAAAAGGCAAGAGTCGAGCAGGACAAGGCTTGACAGGTTAGCCAAGGGAGCATTTGTGAAGGTTGAAAGCATGGCATGGGATGTGTGGATTCATGCTTGTTCACATAGTTTGCTCGGTTGTGGTTATGGCCATGAAGGCTTCCATGGTTGTATGGCAATGGTATTTTTTGCTGAATAATACATGGTGATGGATGCTTTTGGAGGCTGGGTTTTTTCCCTCAATGAGGGTTTCCCAGGGTATATCTTGTGTCCCATTTTGTGGGTATGTTGTCTATTCTCTTGCATGTGGATTTTAATTTCGTATTTATTTTAGATCTATTATGGGTTATGTGGAAATGGTTATATTCTTTATTGCCAAGTTTCCTTACACTATGGAGTCTGAAGATGAGGAAAAGGAGAGGCAGAAGGAAAATAAGGAAACCTAGGGTGGGAAGAAATTCAAGAGGGATGGAGGATGAGAGGTTGCCGCTAGACTCGAACTCTTCTCCACTCCCTCTCTCCCCTGTCCATCCCCAAGCCCAGTCAAAGGAGTAGATAAAGGATAGTTCTAGAGCTAAGGGAGGGGAGGTGCTGGCCAAAGATAGGAGGAAAGCCTAGAGAAATTTTAATGTGAGAACTTCAAAAATGGGTATTTCCATAGAAGTGATGAACCCCTTGATCTTGGTGGATAGCTAGGAGGAACCACATTTTGAAGAGCTCATTGACCTTTCGATTGTGGAAATCTTTGATAATTCCAAGAAATCTAGGATGAACCTCTTGAACAATGCCCACAACAACACGATAGACAATTATAGGTCAATCAAGTGGCTTTTTCATGAGTTGGAGGAGGTTAAGGAGAAGGTGGGTCAAATGGAAGGAGCTAGGAATCTAAACGGCCTAGAGAGAGGGATAGATTATGATGATAGGCATAGCCTAGCAGAAAGGAGGATCCATAACCTAGAAAATTATAATCACAATCTATCAAGCCAGATGATCTCACAGCTCAACTCGATCAATAACAACATTCTATCTTTAATTGTTTGGCTTAAAGATAGAGGCATGCAGGGGGATGTGGATGGAAAAGATAGGGGTAAAGCTAAATCTAATGATGAAAATACCACTGATATGACTTTTTCTACTCTGGACTAGGAAGAACACAGGACTCACCAGCAGGAGGCCGAGGAGAACTAGATGGCCCAGGAGGCTGCCCAAGTCATGCAGGAGATGGAAAGAAAGATTGAGGATTAGTTCCTATCTTTTTCCTTTTTGGATGGCTTTTTGTTCTATTTTTTTTTTTGTTTTGTTAGTCTTGTCTTTTTTGTTTGGCCTTTTCTTTGGCCTTTGTTTATTTGGCTGGGCCTAGTGCTTATTTTTAGCCTTTAGACTTGTAACTTTTGTAGCTAGGCTTCTAACACTTATTTTCAGCATGTTATGTTTTAACTCTCGGGTTTTAGGATCCCTGTAAAACTTTTTTATCTAATCAAAAACATTGTTGCCACTCTCAACTATGCTAAATTTGATGAAATCAAAGATTGTGCTACTGCTTATGAGATGTGGATCAAGTTGAAAGCTATCTATGGAGGAGATGGAAATGTAAGGAGAGCTAAGGAAGAAAGTCTTAGAGGTTAGTTTGATCAAATGAATATGAGAACATTGTATAGTATAGTAAAAGAATCAAAGCCAACGTGTGCAATCAGAGCCTCAGGTGGGAAAATTGATGATGTAATAGTGGTAATCAAGGTACTTAGAACCATTCTTCCTATTTATGCAATCAAAGTGTCATCTATTCAAGAAATGAGATTTGATCTTAAGAATGGTATAACCTTGGATGCATTAGTGGGGAGGTTGACAATATTTGAGTTAGATAATTTTGATAATTATGTTCCTAACTCTAGTAACCTGGAGTCTACATTCCAAGCCAAGTTATCACTCAAGAAGAAAGCTATAAAGTCTAAAAGAAATAAGTCTAATAGTGAAGATAAGGATGGTTTTGATGGTGATCTTAAAGTCATTGAAGCATTTCTTGCAAGAAGATTTCCCAAAGGCAAAGGAAATTACAAAGGCAAAATTCCTTTGATCTACTTTTCTTGTGAAGAAATTAGTCATATTGCTACAAGTTGTACAAAAACAAAGGCAAAGAAGAAAAGAAGCATGACAAGTACAAAGGCAAGAAGGATTTCAAAATCTACAAAGACAAAGGTAAGAAATCTTGTTACATGGCTAAATATTCTAGTAGTAGTGAAGAACATGAAATGGTTTACATAGTTGTTAAAGATGAATCAAATGATGAGAATTATAAAATGGATCTCATCTCTCATGTTAGTAAGAATGATACATGGATATTGATAGTGTTTGTTCTCACCACATGACTAGTGATAAATCTAAATTTGAGCACTTGGAATACTATGGTGGTGGGAATGTCAAATTTGGAAATGATGAACCTTTTTATGTGAAGGGAAAAGGTTGTATTACACTAACCAATGATCTAAGATGTGAAAATGCTTATTGGGTTGAAGGGTTGAAGCATAATCTTCTTAGTGTGTCAAAATTGAATAATATTGGTTTCAATGTATAATTCATGATTCATGAATAGGAAAGCCAAGCTACTAGATGGAAATGGATATCTAGTTGGGACTGGTAATAGAAAAAAGGGTAATCTATTCTACTTAGATTTAACTATAAATTTATTTTTCATAGCTCAAGTAGAAGAAAGATGGTTATGGCATAAAAGCTTGTATCAAGTGAATTTTGATAATCTAGTAAACATAAGCAAGAATAAAAAGGTTAGAGGCATTCCAAGCATGAAGAAATTTGCTATGGGAATGTAATGCCCCGCCCAGAGATCCTTGGAAACAAGGATTCAAATCAAGCCAAGATTTTTATTTTTTTTTACAAGTATGAATGCACAAGACAACATCATACAGGGATCACAACGATCGCAACAGAAGACTTCAACACAATCCCAGCAACCAACGAATCTCTGAACGCCACTACCAAACTGACACACACAAACAAAGCCAACAACGAAAAAAACAAGATGAGGGCATAAGAAATGACCACTCATCAACAAAACACCAAGTTGGGGTAATATGCAGAATCCCAAAATTTGGCTAAGCCTGAAATCCTGAAGCCCTGAAAATTGGCTAAGTCTGGATTTCTAAAGCCCTAAAATTTCTTAGAATCCATAACTTATCTCTGAGAGGTCTGAAACCTATCTCAAATGATTTGTTGCATATATTAAAATATATCTTAAGTATAAGGAATACTTAAATGATATCTTTTAAACCCCGAAGGACTACAACAGAAACCCAAAAATTGGATTTCAAAAGAAACCTCCTGAATTCAAAATGCAACAACATAGGCTCGAAGAACGCCCAAAAGGGTATCCACTCTCAAAAAGATCAGATCACGAAGAAAAGTGCCCGCTGATGGCACGTGCAGGTTTTTCACAAAACCCGTGCGACACTTTTTACTAAGGGAGGGCGATACTTCTCTTTAAGGCGTGCGACACTCTTCCAGTGTCGTACGACATTTCTCAAGAAGGCATGCGACACTTTTCAGCATCGTACAACATTTATCAAGAAGGCGTGTGAAACTCTTCTAGTGTCGTATGACATTTCTCAAGAAGTCGTGCGATACTTTACAGTGTCGTATGACATAGTTTGCATGGGCGTGCGATACTTTTCAAAGTGTCACACCATGCTGAACAAATGTCGCCCATAGAAACACGAAAACACTCCCAGAAGCAAAAAGGATCAAAATAGAGCAAAGAACCTCCACACCAGGGAGTACTGGATCCACAAAGGCTCGAGGAATGAACACTCGAGTGCAAGAACAACACAGAAAGAAGAATGTCTACCATCTAAACTACCGCAGCAAAGAGCACACTGAATAAACATCGCAGAGAACAAAAGCAACATCGCAATGTACATAAATACATCTCAGGAACAAAACAACCAAACTAAGTACGCGGTTCCTCCCAACCGTCAATAGCATCATAAGACCATCGTGGGTCCTAGCCATTCCCCACGCGTAACATCCCAAGCCACCGACCAGATCGTCGGTACTATTGTAATAGGGATGTCACTACTAAAACATGCATAATAACAGCATAAGAAAATCTAACATGCTAGTGATAACGCATAAGATAATCCTATAGTAGATAACATCACCTATCACATGCTAAACAGTAGTAAGCAACAAATATACTACTAAAGCAAATCACATCATCTAATCATATGCTAAACATCATAGTAAGGGAATGCACCAAATAAAATAACATCATCTAAACATGATATACAAGCATCCCAATGAAAGCATAAATCACAAGAAAGCATACTCCAAAACTCGAAGTACCAAGTGAAAACATCCAGCAACAGTCGCACTAGGACAAAAGATCATCTCTGTACATAGATCCCTAGCAGTGGTGAAGGTAGCTACGCCTCCCAACCATGTGGCACCCGTAGGTACACACCCGCCATGCTAATGGAGATAATGATCCAACCACAACCACACATAAAACACAACATCCATGGCTAAAACTCATGCTAGACAGTATGATGGCTGAACCAAGAACCTAAGACAATGCAAGGAGTACAGGTCCTGGTCAGACACTCAATAGGCTACTATGTAGGGGCTAACATCCTGGAGAGTCGCTTGGCATCAAAAAGCCCAAGCTCGGATCGTGTGTCCTCAAACTTAAATGGGTGCTCACACATTGTGTCCTCGAACTTAATCAGGTGCTCACACATTTTACTTATCTTAAGTTTTATTAACAATCACACATTTTATTTAGTTATCACTTATTTAAAGCTTCCTCTACCAACCCATGACGCCATGATCGTCGGGTTGCGAGATAGAAGCCCCCTCCAGATGCTACCCTACCCTACCCATGCTCATCCTACAACAAGTACCTGTGGGCATGCATACTCCCATCCCAACCCCAATGATCATAACTTCCAGCAAATTCACGGAAGATCGGGCCTCGCAAGTCACCCAACAAATGTACACGCACGTACTCGTGTGTGGTGCACCACCATCACGAAGATCATAACACAAGGACAGGAATGAGAACACAATGCAAAGAAAACATGCAACTGAAAGCAACACAGGAAGGACAGATTCTACACGAATCCCAAAGCCAATAAAATCATACATCATGAAATCACTCAACCGGCCTCAATCCGAGAGTATGGATTCTACACGAATCCTAATGATGCAACAAGACCAAAAGTCATGAACTTACTCAACCGGCCTCAATTCGAGAGTATGGATTCTACACGAATCCTAGGGTTCACGAAACGAAAGCAAAGGTCCAACAAAAACCATAAAAGGTATAAAATCACTCAACTGAACACGTCGGGAGTACGGATGCAACACGCATCCCAATGCAACATAAAAGTGCAAAAGTGGTCTGACTAATATCCAAATGGATCATCCAGGTCCACGAACTACAATGTACCAAGAAAACTTGAGAAAACAGGGCGGCATGCAAAACGAGGTAAAAATCTCAAATTTTGAAAAAACTTCAACATTAAAACCCATTTGGCCTTTGGGTTCAAAAACCCCAAAAATCCAAAATTAAATGGAATCGGACACCGTATGCAAAAATAGCCAGCATAACGGTGCAAAATCCCAAACCCTCATCCCAAAAAATAGGGAAATGTTCATACCCGCCCAATCAGGTAGAACTAGCATACAGAAACGGAGGGGAACACTAGTTCTCAGCCTCCAAACAAACAGCTACAAAAAAAAGAAGCAGAAATGGAGCAGAAACAATAAAACAGGAAAGCCCTACCTCACAGCCAAAAGGGCAAAACAGGAATCTGAACCATAAAATAAATATCCCGCAGAAGTAGCTGAAAATCACGGCAATCAAAGGTTTCCCTGAGCTGGATCCAACGAGCCCAACCTCGCGACGATCCCACACCTGTAGCTCCCACAACGAAGAAAATAGTAGATCCTCATGAAGAGGATTTTGGGTTTTACTCTCCAACTTTCCAATTTGAAAGTGAGAAGTGAGGAATTAAATTCCTCTTTGGATATTTATTCACTTTTCGCGTGAATAATCGATTAGGGTATTTAACCAGCCAATCTAGTTAAACCCTGAATCGACCCAAACGAAAATAGGCTATTCCTATAAATAGGAATTTATCTATGGAAAAGCTGCCAGAAATTAAAATAAATCAATTAAAAATCCTGAAAACCCAAAAACAAATAAATCTCCTTAACAACTTTCGCGACAATGCGAACCTCTAAATGCACAGACAAGCTTACTGATCTAATCACATAATGCAAATGAGTTCGGATTTAATAATCACCAAAAGGTTTAATTCAAACATTTAATTAAGGATACGTCGACCATACAAGGATGACATTGGTAAAATATGAACGGTTGAATCACTAACTCCATGTGCCACTGTCAGGGATATAAATTCTGCACACTAAACAACACGATCAAGTGCAATTGCATATAATAACATAGCCGAAGCAATAAATGCATTAAATCACCTAATTTAACCATTTAATTAATTATATTAAAATAATCTATTTACATCACTCACGTTCGCAAAAGGCATAGCAACGCAAGAATGAAGTAAATAACCATAGCATTAAATCCATCACATAACAAAATCAGAGGTATGTCCAAATACCAAATAACCAGATAACATCACAAAACACACTGTCATCTCAAAATAGCATCATCATGCAATATGATTAACTGAACAGCATAGTAGTCTAATATCTATGATACTGGAATCAAAGAGTAACATTTGACCCTTAGGTCATCTCAAATGTAAACATAACATGAGAACAGATATCTCTCAGATCAAAATAAAATAAGGTAAATGTCCGTAGCACATAACCAAATAATCCAACAAGAACAATCCATTCTAATTACTTAAGCATTTAATAATGATTGATTACTCTGCATTAAAAGGCATTTAAAACACATAAGCAAACACAGTCATAAACATGACTAACCACTGCTACAGGAACCTAGTCTAGTGTAGCATGGTAAAAGAACATAGTGAAATCTCTGCACACATCTCAGGGTAATCATGGAACAACCTCATGATACCACATCGATCCTAGTAACCACTGGCACAAACCTCAGTGAACCAAAAATCACATCATAATCTCAAAGATCAGTCAAAAGCATAATCAAAGCAACTGATAAAGAAACATAAACCCAAACACCTCAACGGTGTAGACCACTCAGGGTCACAATCATGATCCCATCACAAAAAAAGATCATCAAGGTCGCATCCATCAAGATGACTTACAAAAGTCAAATGGGAGAGGCACTACAGGGAATGTGCAAGAATTGTCAAATTGGAAAGATAGGAAAGACAAGTTTAAAAGAAAGAACTATCATTTTGTTGAGAAAGAAATATGAAAGAAATTGAAATGTTTAAGATCAAATAGAGGAGGTGAATTCATCTCAAATGAATTCTATAATGAAATAGAAATCAAAAGATATGTATCTACACCTAGTACACCTCAGTAGAATGACATTTCTGAGAGAAGGAATATATCAATCATGGATTGTGCAAGGAATTTGATGATAGAGAATCATGTTGCTACCAAATACTAGAAGGAAGAAATCAACATTTTAGTCCATACCTTGAACCAAGTTGAATTGAAGAAGGACTCAAATCAAACACCTTTTGAATGATGGTATGCCTATAAGCCTAGTTTGTGTTATTTCAAACTATTTGGAAGAAAATGTTAAATTCTAAAGGAGTCAAGAAAAGGAAAATTTGATGTGAAAAGTAATGAAGGCATATTCTTGGAATACTACAATATGAGAAAAGCATAGAAATTGCAAAATCTATCTACTCACAAAGTTATAGAAAGTGTACATGTAAAGATTGATGAGTTTGTAGAAGAGTGTGGATAACAAAGCAGGAAAGAACCTAATGAAGAGTATAGAAATTTTTTTTACTATGAGCCTGATACTTTACCAAAAGTTCAAGAAAATGAAAGTTAGTAGTATTCACCACCCAAGTCCCCAAAATCCCCAGTTCAACCTGAGTTGCAGCCAATACAACTCAAGTCATAGTATGAAGGAAGTGAGTCATAGTTAGAAGGACTCAAGTTCTAGCAAGTGCAAATCAAGTCATCTGATGGACCCAAGTCAAAGATGGTGAGACCCAAGCACAATTCAAAAGATCATGGTGAACTTAGTGAATTTGGAAAGAAGGAGCCTAGACTTGTTGGATATGTCATAAGGCATCATGCAATTGAGAAAATCATTGGAGATCAGTCAAATGATACAATGACAAGGAAAAATTAAAAGGTTCATGTTTTCCTACTAAGTTTGAACCTAGAAATGTCAAAGATGCATTAGAAAATGAAAGCAAGATTGAGGAAATGAATGAAGAAATTGATTATATTGAAATGAAAAAAACTTGGACTCTTGTTCCTAGACCCAAGGACAAGAATGTAATTGGCACAAAATGGTGTATTCAGAAATAAGCTAAATGAGAATGAAGAAGTTTCAAGAAACAACGCAATGTTAGCTTGTAAGGGTTATGCTCAAGAGGAAGGTATTGATTATGAAGAGACTTTATATCCTGTTCCTAGGATAGAAAGTTTTAGAAGACTCCTTGCATATGCAACACACAAAGGATTCAAATTATATTAGATAGAAGTGAAACCAACATTCTTGAATGTAATCTTAGAAGAGTAAGTCTAAATTGAGAAACTAGAAGGATTCATTGATCCTAGTAAAAGGGACATGGTTTGTAGACTAAACAAAGCTTTGTATGGTCTAAACAAGCCCCTAGAGCATGGTATGAAAGGTTACATAATTATCTCATAAAGATTGGTTTTCAAAGAGCTAATGATAACAATAGTCTATACATCAAAGAAGGACCAAATAAGAAGATTGTGTTGGCATAAATCTTTGTGGATGATACATTATTTGTTGGAAATAATGATTTGTACAAAAAAAAATCCATGGAAATGAGTAAGGAACTTGAAATGTAAATGTTTGGAGGGATCAAATTATTTTTTGGCTTACAAATTCAATAGGTGAAGGATAGTATCTACATTAATCAATCAAAATTCATCAAGGAGATATTAAAGAAATTTGGAATGAAGGATTCTAGAATAGTTGGAACACATATGTCTACTAGACATAAGCTTTTCAAAAATGATGATTCCAAGGAGGTAGATAAAACTACATATAGAAAAATGATTGGAAAATTTTAGTATGTAGTGCACACAAGACCTAATATAGCATTAGCAATTTGTATGGTGGCTAGATTCTCTACTAATCCTAAAAAAAATCATTTGATGGAAATCAAAAGAATCGTGAGGTATCTGGAAAGTATCGAAGATTATGGTTTGTGGTATAAGAAGGGAGGCAACATTAAATTTAAGGCATTCACAATTGCAAATTGGGCAGGAAGTGTTGATGATAGGAAGAGCACTAGTAGTGGAACACTTTTTCTTGGACAGAGGCTAGTATCTTGGACAAGCAAGAAGTGGAATTATATCTCTTAGTCTATAGAAGAAGTATTTTCTTGGAAAGAGGCTAGTATCTTGGACAAGCAAGAAGTGGAATTATATCTCTTAGTCTATAGAAGAAGTAAAATATGTTGTTGTAGCAGTTAATTGTTTCAACATTGTGTGGTTCAAGAAACTATTGTCAGGTATGAAGGAGGAGATCAAGGACCCATTTGTTATCTTCTATGATAACACAAGTGGTATCAACATATCCAAGAATCCAGTGATGCATACCAAGACCAAGCACATTGAAATAAAATATCATTTCTTGAGAGAATTGGTACAAGAAAAAGAGGTGAGATTGGAATATGTGAATAAAAAAGAATAGGTTGTAAACATATCACCAAACCATTACCTAAGGATGCATTTTTGTATCTAAGGGGTAAGCTAGTGGTCATTCCTCTATCTGAAGCTCACTAATCAAATTTTAGTGATGCACCAACCAAGCATGTTGAACATCAGACAAGTTGATGCAGCATTGTTAGAGAAGATTGCATATGAATCTATACATTAGATACATGAAAACTACATTGATTATTGTTTTTGGCATAAGATGTCAAAGAGGGAGAATTTTTCATATAATAAATTATGAGTTGATATCAAAGAGGAAGAGTTTTCTATTGCAGTCATTGCAATTGGAGATTGATGATAGAGGGAGTTCTCATGGATGAGAATTGAAACTAAGGATATTAATCTTCTATTTTTTCTTTGAATTTTCTATGTATCATGAGATTTTTTGCTTCCATCAATGCCAAAGAGGTAGATTGTTGGATATAATCATTCAATTGTTTGTTGTCTTTGATGTTACACAAATGCCAAGTATATACTAAGAAATCAATGTATGTTGAGCTTAGTCAAGATTCAAAGGAAGTTCTAATGTATGATGAGTGTTTCAAAATTAACCAAGTTTAGAGCCAATGTTAACCAAGCTCACCTAGTTACCAAAGAAAAGTTTGCATGGAACAAGTGTTAACTAAGCTCACTCGGTTACCAAAGGAAATTTGAAAGAAAGTTGTTTTTGAGTTAGTGTTAAGCAAGTTGGGTCAGCTAGAAAAGTATTTTCCTGTATCATTTATGTTGGGTAGTTATAGCCAACTCAAGGGATGAATTTTATTTGTTGAAATTGTATTCAAGCCAAATTGACAAGGTAAATCATATAAGTATAAGGTCAAGTTGAGGATTTAATTAGAGAAGAAGCATGGGATTGGAAATATAAATCAAGGAAGTGAATTATGAGTTGACCAAGCTACAAAGGACATTCTAATCAAGGGGGATCAAGTATTCAAGCCTGATTAGAGATCTAAAATCAACAAATATAGTTGCATTATTAATAAGGTCATATTATTGTTACTCTCTAATAATTGTAGTAGTGAATCAAATCTCCTAATAGAGCTATCTTAATAGCTATTTTTCAAATTCTCTAACAAGGTGGTAAATCTTAGTGTTAACCAAGTGTTTTAGTGCTAACCAGGTTACAACAATATTTCAGTTTCAATAGAGTTTGGTTTTGTATTGTATTAACATCTTAAAGGATCTAGGATTTGTTTTTGTGGTAACTAATTCACCCCTCCCCTCTCAGTTACTCCTCTTAAGTTATGATGAGCACCAAAAGATCAATGAGATATTAATGATAAGTTTATAAATTCTGATTTAGAAATAATGTAATAGTGTGAGTTTATTAATAAATAGGAGTATAACAATGATTATATAATAGAGTGAAATAATGGTGGATAAAGATTTGAATCATATGGACTTTCACTATAGAAACTTGTTCAAAGGATGCTTGGATAAGTGTTTATTATCCTTAGGTATTTAATTTGTTTACTTGTTGTAGCCTCTCTCTTTTTTGTATTTTTGTATTTTTATAAGAGTTATGTGCCTTGATCTTTTCCTTTGAGAATTTTCTGGTAAGAAAATAGGGAGATTGACATTTTAGGCAACTAATAGGCCAATACTAGGGAAAATAATAATAATAAATTAGTAGTTTATAATGAAAATCAGCTTGGTCTATATGTGTCAATCTAAAAGCATAAGCTTATAAAAGGTGTTCAGGTAATATACCATCAAGGCTTGCAGGATGTGAGCTAAATGATTATGTGTGCATTTAGAACAATTAATAATAAATCTGTAGTAAACTAAAATAATTCTAGCGACAAGAACTATCATTTTCTAGCAATAACAATTTCAATTGATCTAATTATCTAGTAAACAAAAACTCTCAAATACAAGTAAAAATTAATCTACAGACCATAAACATGCATAAGATATGAATGGTTAATGTAAGAAAATAATTCCTTGATGCACAATATTTTCTCTTCTAATTCTATGATGAAAATTCTACAAGAACTACAATATAGAAATGCAACAGGAGCTATAGTACATAAATTTGACAGGAACTACAACACAAAAATTAAGACATATTATAATAGAAATTAAATCTAAAATTCATATCAACTAGATCTATAACATAGAAATTAAAATAGATTATTAACTCTCATCAACTATAAAAATGTAATATTAACTAACAAAAACTATCAAACTATCAAACATAACAATATAAAACACAATAAACAAATGTTAAAATGCACAAGAATAAATTATTTACAATCGATCAACTATTGGAGACTGGGTGCCCTTCCCTTGATAGAGATAAAGCTTATAGAACTATGATAGAAGCAATCAGCACAGTGGTTTTATTTCTTAGAAATTTCATACCAAAATGAATTACATTCAAATGTTTACATATGCTACTTATATTATTGCAACCTGTAACAAATAATCTAGAAATGGATTATTTGTTTTTCAATGTGGCCAACAAACTCAAAATAAGTGGTTTACACAATATATTATTTGTTGGCCACATAATAAAATAGATTTACTATAACCATGGTTGTAAATGGGAATAATCTCCATAATTTTTGTGATACCAACCACTTGATAAAATTGTTTTACAATAGAAAATAATAATAGGAAATTATTATAGCTGCAAATCACCCATGTGGCCAATGAATACATCCTTTTCCATAATCCTCAATAAAGTTTTTAGAAGAATTGGATAATCAAATGATAATATATGAAATGTTGAAGTAGATAATCAAATAAATCCACATAGTTGTAAAAATAATTGAGTTGGCAGATGATAGGAATAATTGTTTAGATATCAGATTCTAGTGGAGTGACAAGAAGACCAGAAAGCTCCTGTAGCAGAAAGTTCCTATAATCTATATGTAGCAAGCTTAATTTCCCAAAAGCTTTGGATTATAATTCCTATTATAAAAACAATCAATAATGTATTTTCTATATTTAAATCTTAAAACTATATTAAATCTGACTTACATATATTAAATCACATGCAATATAAAATGATAAAATGAGATGAATTAGAATAGAAATAAAGCATGGAAGTGAGTATGAAGATACATGAAATGGATTAAATTATGGCATAAAAATGGATTTTTAATGGCTCTCATCATTCTCCTGAACTTAACATATTGCACGTCCTTATGCAATCAATATGATCAAGAGGATTTTGGTGTGAACTAGAAGCACCGTAGGTTTATAGATTTGGCTTTGTCTCCACCTTGAACCATGATAACTCCTATATAAATAGAAATCCATTTTCTTTTTCTTTTTATGAAAATATTTGTCATTCTCTTAATTTTCTATTTCCAATACTAATAACCCCTTCAATGTTTTCATCATTTTTTGTTTTTCTTTGTTTTTTTTTCCTTTTCATTTCTAACATCATGTTTCAAATGATTACATGTATGAGAAATTTATCTCAATTTTTACAAGAGGAGTTTAAATGGGAGTTTAAAGAGGAGTTTATCTCAATTTGTACAAGAGGAGTATGATGGGATTATTAAGGGTGATGGATGGAAGATAATAGGATTACATTCCTCTTGCCAACTTCAAGGTTGACCATCTGTGAGAAACAATGAAAGTATAGGGATGGGTGTTGCATAGGGATCAATATAATAAGAAATAAAAATAAAGTTAAGAGATAAAATAATGAAAAAAAAAAATTTATTGTGTTACCAACATGCATGGGCAGAGAGACCGAGGTTGGAACATAGAGAAACTCCAAAACTATCATCTCCAAAATGCATGAATCAATAAAAAAGAATTAATAGGGGCATCCAAAATTGCAACACCACAAAAGAACTCCATCTAACTAAAATCCCTAAGATAGAATACCATAGGAAGGAACCAAAAATAGTACCAAAGAATGCAA
Organism: Cupressus sempervirens; assembly: GCA_028749045.1. Classification (NCBI taxonomy): domain Eukaryota; kingdom Viridiplantae; phylum Streptophyta; class Pinopsida; order Cupressales; family Cupressaceae; genus Cupressus; species Cupressus sempervirens. The sequence goes on along the minus strand of CM053788.1, from coordinate 264,842,321 downwards.
CTCGAGAAGCTACCTTCATCAAACTAAAGCAGTATAGAACAAATAGTGGATAGCGCACTCCACTGACACACCTCAGTGGAAGAGGTATACTATAGGTGATCAAATTTTTGATGCCCATCCTAAATAAGAGATTCAAAAGGGAGTGACAAGAGGTTCCCAAAACCATAGAAGCTAATGAGTGTCCCTAAAAAGAATGATTAGTAGAAAAACCAAGAACACCAATTATTAAATTTTTTCTATGTTCATTTTTTTCTTTTTATTTTTCTTTCTTTTTCATTTTTTGCTTTTTCAAATTTAAATAATGACAAGTGACCACTAGCAAGCTAGTTTTCAATCACTCATTACTTAATGGCAATGTAAGAATAGTTTTCACTACTAAGAATTTATTTTTCAGTTAACATCTACTGAAATCAGGTTTTCAAATACTAACTATCCAACAATGTCCAAAGGTTTTCATTTTTGGATCTTTTATTGCTTTCTTTTTTCTTTTTCTTTTTTTCCTTTCTTTTCTGAAACAAATTTCTTTCATTTTTTCTTTTCAATAACTACATAGAATGACCAAAGAACAAGAAATGAATACATGGATGATAAAAAATATGACGCCATCCAAAACTTGAGTTTTGTCCATGACCTCACAAAAGACACTATGGAAACTTGATTGATTAATGGACTTGGAATGATGACTACAAATAATCCCCACAAATAAGGGAATACTGAAACACAACACAAATCAACCTTGATCCATGCATCTCATGCTACTAAATTTGAAAGCTTCTTGGAGAACTTTAGAACACAACAACACACTTGGATAAGAGAATTACTCATAAGAAGGATGATCCTCACAAGACATAGGGCTTTGATAATGAAAACCCATGATCACCTAGCATGAATAAGTCCATGCCATGAAATAAATACCTTAATTATCAAAGAAAAGTAGGTGGAGTGAAATACCAACTATAGTTTCTAATGTGTTCGTAAAACTTCAAAGAGGAGAGACGCATCTTGAGGAAGGAGTGTTTCCAAATCATAGCTCAACAAAATAGTAGCACATTGTGTATGGATCTCATAGACCCAAATGCATAGAGTCCTCCATGTGATTGATCACTTGAGAAAAAGAAAATCATCTCAAGGTGATGAACACCTTATGCCATATTCTTCTTGTGATCTCAAATATTGAAGCACCATTGAAACTAATATGTGATAGATAGATAGCAAGCCCACACAGTGTTAACAAAGCCAAGATAGTGTCCTTATGGAATTTTTTTGTATAAAAAAATCATCAACTAGTATTGGTACTAAGATTATCCCATCATATCAAGAGACTTGTAACCATATTCTCAAACAAGCATATCAAGAATATTAAAGCAATTTTATCCAATGAATAACCCTACCATTAAGCAAGTAATGCATTTTAACAAATGATTAGTAGAGTTAGTAATATAAATAAACACTTGAAAAAACAAATGAATATTATAACAATAGGAATACATATCTTTATGTGGTCCAAGAATCACACAATGAGGTATATGAGAAGCATCAATGAACATTTATTAGGAATCAATAAAGAATTAGAAAAGCAAGGGATTCCCCCCAACTTAACTTCGTACTAAAAGGGCATGATAATATTAAACCAAATAAATAGGATAATCAAAGATTTCAAAATTCAATGGATATCCCCCTAGCTTAATTTCTCATTACAAAAGCATGGATTTATTAGGACAATTCAATGAATCAAGAAATAGGATGGCAATACAAAGAATCAATACTAACAATATATACATACTAATACTTTGATCCATTTGAAATGAATAATCATCCATGTGCAACATATTTTATTTGTCCATTAATATATATAATATGATATGATTGTGTTTAATCAATTATTGGTCCCAAATCAACAAGTATGTGCGGAATACATAATTTAACCATGGGCCTGCAAAGATCAATATGCATAAGTACAAAAGTAATAAAATATAGATCTTGGAGATTCTGAAACACATTTGTGGATGGAGGAAAGCATATGGCTTAATATTACTTAGTGAATGATTGATATAAAACATACATTCTTATAATTCCAATAATTAAAATTGCTGCAATTTGAAGTATGGGCTCATTTGTGGGTATCAATTGTGATTCACTAAGTGGAAAAGAAGAATAAAGTTGATTATAATTCAATAAATTATATTGTTCTTCTAATCCAATTAAACCAAAATCACATCCCATATTTGTACCAATGCATTCCAACATTGATTTTCCAATTACAAACACATCATCAAATGGTAAAGGGATCCTTGAAAGTTTAGTATTATATTCTATTTCAGCCACCTTATTATGAAGTGTGGTATGAGGCATTATAGTTTCCCTTGGTGGATATTGTGGAGTGTAATGTGAATGGGGTAATGGAAAGAATTTTTGAGGACATAATGTCGATGGGATGAAGGAGGATGGGTAGAATAGAGATGGTGAGGATGGATATGGTGGAATATAAGAGGGATATATGGGTTGTTGTGAGCATGCATGATTATATTCATTGTACATACTAGGTGGAGAAGTATGTTTTTAAGAAATGTGTTTTGAAGAAATATGTTAGCTTTGTAATGAAATACAGTAACAATATATGTTACAACATCATGCATACCTTGATCTTCTTGGGTTGGTATTTGAAATTGAGTACTAGGTATAAGGAAGAATTGTTCACTTGCATCCTTATCATGGAAATCTTCCTAGATATCTTGTACTTCATGTATAATATGCTCTTGGTTGTTTAGGCATAGGAACTGGTCATCTTTCTCATAGCAATTAGAAAAAAAAATGGTTAAATTTACACCCTAAAAATTACATTGGTCTAAGAATTCATCAATGATTTTCTCATGCTCAAACATAGATACAAAATTATTGCATACCTGTGATAATGGAAGATCATGTTTGTTTAAGTTGCATTCATTAGGTAGAGAGGGTATAAAAACATCACCATTGGTTGATGCAATTTCCCCACCACTTTCTTCTTTTGTTTTTAAATTTTAAAGAAAGGGTCTAGGGATAGAAACCCCCATTTGGGTCAAGGGAAAATGTCCCTTTCTTCTTGCATCCTCATCGCATTTTGTATTTTTGAATAATTTTTTCCCCAAAATTGATGTGTGTGAATTACCTTGAAAATGCATCATTTTAAACATTTTTTCTTCAAAATATTCTTTTCTATAACAATAACTCGCAAAAAATAGTGATGATGTAAAATTGAATCTAATTTCTAAGATCTACTTGAAAACTCTAAAAAAATGCATCTATATGACTTACACAATGCAAATTAAGATTAATAACTTAAGCAAGACTAGAAATTGCAAAAGCTTTCATCCTACCACATTAAGCTAACATGCCTTTGACACCTTTCCCTGGCAATGATGCCAAAATGATAGGCCAACATTGGAAAAAATAATAATAAAGAATTAACAATTTATTATAAAGATCAACTTGGTCTATATGTGTCAATCTGAGAGCATAAGCTTGTGAAAGGTGTTTGAGTAATATACCATCAAGGCTTGCAAGTTTTGACTTTAGTGATCATATGTACATCTAGAATACACAATAATAAATATGTAGAAAACTAAAACAATTATGGTGATAGGAACTATCACTTCCTAGCAATAGGAGCTATCATTTACTAGAAATAACAATTTCAATAGATCTAATAATCTAGAAAATAAAAACTCTCGAATACAAATCAAATTAATCTACATAGCATAAACATGCATAAGATATGAATGGTTAATCTAATAAAATAATTCTTTAATGCACAATACTTTCTCTTCTAATTCTATGACAAAAATTCTAAAGGAACTACAATATAGAAATGTGACAGGAACTATAGTACAGAAATGTGACAGGAACCACAGTACAAAAATTAAGACATATTATAATAGAAATCAAATCTGAAAGCCATATCAACTAGATCTATAACATAGAAATAAAAATAGATTATTCACATTCATCAAATATAAAAATTTAATATTAACTAACAAAAGCTATCAAACATAACAATATAAAACAAAATAAACAAATGCTAAAATGCACAAGAATAAATTATTTACAGTCCATCAGCTATTGGAGAATGAGCACCCTTCCTCCCATCAGATAATAGAGATAAAGCTTATAAAACTATGATAGAAGCAATCAGCCCAGTAGTTTTATTTCTTAGAAATTTGATAACAAAAAGAATTACATTCAAATGTTTACATATGCTGCTTATATTATTGCAGCCTGTAACAAATAATCTGAAAATATATTATTTGTTTTTGAGCATGCCCAACAAATTGAAAATAAGTGGTTTACACAATATAATATTTGTTGGCCACATAATAAAATAAATTTATTATACCATGGTTATAAATGGGAATAATCTCCATAACTTTTGGGATACCAAACACTTGATAAATTGTTTTACAACAAAAAATAATAATAGGAAATTATTATAGTTACAAATCCTCCATGTAGCCAATGAATGCATCATTTTCCACAAACCTCAATAAAGTTGTTGGAAGAATTGGATAATCAAATGATAATATAAAAAATTTTGAAGTAGATAATCAAATAAATCCACGTGGTTGTAAAAATAATTGAGTTGGTAGATGACAAGAATATTTGTTTAGCTATCAGATTCTGGTGAAGATAGCAATAGGAAGACTAGAAAGCTCCTGTAGTAGAAAGTTCCTATAATATGTATGCAACAAGCCTAATTTCCCAAAAGCTTGGGATTATAGTTCATATTAGTAAAAACAATAAATAATATATTTTCTATATTTTAATCCAAAAATTATATTAATTGATTCAGAGGGAGTAAACCATGTTGAGATGACTTATACAATTATCAATAAATTGTAGCAATCAAGATTATTCTAATTCATGCACAGACCTTAAAACTATGTGATTTTAATGAGCCTACCCCTTTTGTACATCATGTGAAAGTGGTGAATTATGAATGATGTCACTTTTATTTGTAGAAGTTACTAGTCATTTATGTGGTACAATCATACTCATTCAAGATATTCTTGTATTTTGGATGAGTTTTTGCTTTCTTCTACTAAATGAATGTTTGGACCTTCAATGGATAAAAAGAGCAACTTAGAACTCAAAAAGGAGTTGTCATATTTGATACAAAATTAAAAAAATAATAAGTGGAAATTTTACATTCGGGGGGGGGGGGGGGGGGAATAATAGGCAATGTTTCATTCCCACTTGAACCTTATTTAGAGAGGAGATGTTTCATTCTCAAATAATCTAATAAGATAATTTTTGAATCTTCATGTGTAGATAAGTGTTCTTATTTTTACCTACTCTTTGTAGCCTCTCTCTTATTTTTAATTTTGTACATACTATAAGGGTTATTTGCCTTGATTTATTTCCCTTTATGGTTGAGCATATTCTTATAGGAAAAGAAGGTTGGTACTTTACATAATACTACCTAATATTTTGTAGACTTAATCTAATAATAGTTGCTCCAAAGACCCTAATAATCAATATGGATAAACTAAGGCTCTTGAAGAAAACATATTTGATGATCAATATTCTAAGATTCTTCTATATTAAGAGGGAGTATGAAACTTCTTCTAAAGCAATGAAGGGGATTAAAAGATTGATACTCAGAAGAAGTCTAAAAATACATATATGTGACTACATGATTTTGATGGGTCTACCCCTATATACATCATGAAGAAGTAATAACTTATCATTGAAGGTTAAAATATTAATATCAGATATAGAGAGAGTCTGAGAGTCATCCTTGGGTGAAGAGAGTCTCAAAGGGAGTAACTACATGACCTAACTTCCTAGGATCATTGTTCAGAGTGAGAAATTTTGAGATGCAATCCTTTATGGATGATATCTTCTCTACGAGGGGAAGCTCTAATGAAATTCTTTGTAATGTGCTCTCCTATATGAGAGAGGAGTATGAGGTGAAAACCCTTGTTCCACCCTCTAGTAGCAGCTATGGTGTATCCACCCTTTGACATGGTTGATGGTGGATATCATGTGAGTTACTACATGATATTGTTGTGATTATGTCATGAAAGGTGAAAATTTTTCATTGATGTATATATTTAGAGGGGATAGTTGGACCTATTATCATAATAGACTACATTAAGTTGTTGTCTTGAAGTACTAGAAGTTATGATTACAAACATAAGGTAATTATTTTAAGGTGATGATCTTATCAATAGTTAATCTATCTCCTAATACCAAAATGTGTTGGAGAAAGTGTTATCTTGGTTCTTTAGGACATATTTTTTTAGACACCTTGATAACCAACTTATGCTGGTTCTTTGGGTTGGATTTTTCTAAACACCTTGATAATCAACTTATCATGGTTCTTCAGGCTAGATTTTGTTGGAGATGGTGAAAATCAAATTTTTATGGTTCTTTAGGCCAGATCTTTCCAAACACCATAACTTAAATCTATCATAGACCATAATTAAGGTGGTATTCAATCTTGTATTATAATTTCTAAAATTATCTCGTTGTTAAAGAGGGAGTGTTGAGAAATTTAGCCTCATAGTGAATTGAAGCAAATTCCATATATATATATATATATATATATTTGTATTGATGGATTTATGTTGATATCCTTATATATAATTCTAGGAATATCATACTGAGATGATATCTCTTCATATACTTGAGAGCACAAGGTGTTCTACAAATCCTCCCTAGCTAAGAGAGAGCATTAAAGTTGTAGCTTCAGTCAGATAAATTAGATCTGAGATACATTGTTGTTATTGGTAAACCATCATTTATAATATATATGTATTCATGTAATAATATATATATATACACACACACAATATTCTATAATATGTAAATTATATACTAATATATATATATATATATATATATATATATATATATATATATATATATATATATATATATATAACATTATATATAGCACATATATATTATACATATACATATATATTATACTAATGGAATATATGTGTTAATTTAATGATGATTAAAACCTTGGAGACATGTCTTCTCCTCTCATATTTATATGAGATCCAAATCTGCATTTGGAAAATATCAATTACAATGGTCATACTATTACATTTGCAAAAAACATGCATGTTACTCAACATAATGGAGCCAACTCACAATGATCATAGTGGTCAACAAAAATATGGTGAGCTACGTGAAAAGTATTGTAGAGACACTATTAACATTAGTAGTCATTCTCCCTATGCTAGAGGAAATTATAAATAAAATGAAGAAGATCCAACAAAGATTTATTTATATTGTATAATATAATACACTCCATAAAATGACATGTGCAAACCTCAATAATCTCTATAGAAATCTAGATTCATTTTCTATGGATGAAAAACTTTCAGGGTGGATGAGAATCATAGATTTGGATAATCTTGATAACTTTTTAAATATTGATGCAAGGTGGGAATTATGTGCCAATATGCAGGGTGTTGAGATACCAATGCACTCCTATTGAAGGCCCTTGTCTATGAGAAAAGGAAAGGAACACACACAACCAAGATTAACTATTACAAAGGAAGTGTTTAAATAGATTTTTGAGTATGTAGTTAATTATGTGAAGCTTATATAATCTTTCCTTAGAAATTAGAGAATGATTTCCTTGACACAAATTACTTGAATCAATGTGTACTATGTTTCCTCATTGTTGGAGTTTAAGAAGTCCCAAATATTCTAGAGATAAGTTATTGGTTTTGATATATCAATTTTTCAAAAGAAAAAAAATCAATGGGGTTATTGTAAATGAAGTTTTAGATGAATATTGTTTGAGAGAGAAATCCTATCATTTTGTCATTACAATAAAGGAACAATATGATCTTATGTGGAACCCTAGAGTAGAAGGATCAATAACCAAACTTTGGAGAAATCTACCTCAAAAGTTTGACTATGATATTGGGCTCTATGGAGGATGAGAGAAATTTTTAGTGCTTTGGAGTTCCTATAGTCAAAGGTAATAAATAAATTAGATGAGAATTTGGAAAATTTTCTAAGGTTGTATACATCCAAATATGAAGTCAACAATTTTCCTTATAAAAGGGAACTAAAATTGTGGAGGAAGAAATGTCAAAGAAGATGTTTTGACAACATTTCAAACAATGAGATCACTAGCTCAAGAAATGGTATTGGTACTAGTAGTATTGATATTGAAGCTAAGGACCAAGAAAGTGAAGGTATATAGACTCAAGAAAACATAAAGCATGATGAAGAACTTTTTGAACTTGATGGAGAGGAGTCCAAAGATTTAGATGATGAGATGATGTGGCAAGTTTAGTAGGTATGGCATGATGTGTCAACTCTTAATTTATTACTTATTAGTAATTACTATAGTCTACATTCTGGATAGTATTCTTTGAATATAATCATTATTCTTCTATCATGCATAATAAGTTATATTATTTTCTAAATGTATAATGTCAAAAAAAATGTACATTTTATAAGTAGAAGGTATATTACACAACAAGTCAAATTATGATATTACTATCAGGATTTAACTGTGTAGTTTTTGGGTCAAACTCATGATGCATATATCATGAGTAGTGGTTTACACATGAATCCATCTCTCATGAGAATAAATGGAACACTTAACACTGATTGGGTCTAGGTGATTCTCACAGAGGTGAAGCATTGAGACTTCTCGAGAGGTCACCCATTTCAGTACTACTCCAACTCAAGCATGGTTAACTATAGAGTTTCATTCATAGTTAAACCCATTCTTCTTGCAACCCCATTTGCAAAACCTTCACCAAGTGTTGTTCCATATGAACCATTCATTATAAAGCCCCTTACACTCACCTAATATTTTCCATAGTAAGTCAAATTATGTTATTGCTATCAAGATTTAACTATGTAGTTTTTTAGTCGAGCTCATTGACACATATATCATGAGTAGTGATTCACACAGGAATCCATCTCTCGTGAGAATAAATGGAACACTTAACACTCATCAGATCTAGGTGATGCTCACAAAGGTGAAGCACTAGGACTTCTTGGGAGGTCACCCATCCCAGTACTACTCCAACTTGAGCATGCTTAACTACGACATTTCCTCTATGGTTAAACCCAATCTTCTTGCAACCCCATTTTCAAAACCTTCTCCAAGTATTGTGCCCCATTGACCATTCATTATAAATCCCATTAAGAACAACACTTTCCTTGACCTGTTTTGCTCAACCCATCATCACTTGGATTGGCTATTTTTTCTATCATCTTTCCCCCATACCATATTTTTCATTGTTTATTCATTAAGTACAATTTATTGTCTAGTTGAATTAAATTTACTAGTAGTAGTAGTATTTGGAATAGTTGATTCAATGAAACCACTAGTAGTGCATGTGGTGGTGGATGTAGGATCCTTACAAACCTTACTCATTGTCTTCATCATCTTCATTATGTTGTGTTATTGTTGCATTTGGATGCTCGTTATCCCATAATTTTCTAAGTGTTTCATCCTTAGGAAAGTCTTCAAAATCTACAGAGGTCTTAGGTTCATTGAAATTCTTCCTCATTTCATGAAAATAATTATTTTTTATTGACAACAATGTGTAGCTGCCCAATATTTATTTATGGTATGTGGAAGATGTTTTCTACTTGGATGATCCGCTATTTGGTCAAAATTATAGAATGTCATGGCTTGCACTTTTTCTTTCAATCTATGTAATTCTTTAATTTGTGCTAATAATTTTTGTATTGAAATATTGGTTTCACTGGTACATTTATCCATCTATATTTTGGCATCTTCTCATGAGTCCATGTTTTTCAATCTTTCAATCAATGACATACTCTCATGTTGACATTTTCTTGTGAAGTTCTCATTCTATACAAGCTTTGTATCTATTATGTTAAGTGGATCATACTACCACTACCTATCAACATAAAATTTACAAATTGTAACAAATTCATGTAACACATTGAATGCTCTTCTCTTAAATGTGAACCCTCTGCATCAGACAAGCAAGGAATGAAAATGGGTTTCTTTTGTTAACCATGAAAGAGTGAATCTATGATTTCCATATGTCATACATATTCTAATAAAAATGTCCTATTCATCACATGTATTAGAAGTTTGTAGGATTCTACAAGTGAACCATAAAATCTTAATATAGTGTACTCTTCCATAAAGTACTAGTTAGCCAATTGAATTTGACTTCATAGTTTAATTAAGCATTTACATGACACAAGAAATCTAGGCATTGAAGTGCCTATAATTTTATGATAAAATGGTTCCAAAAATAAGTATACAAAGTGGTTGTAGCTCCCTTGGTGATCATCCATACTAATCACAAGTGTCCATTCAAATATTGGTTTATCTAACCTAAGGTGAAGCTTGTTTCTTTCAAAAATTTGATAATGCTTTGATAACACAAGATAACACAAGTAGGTTATGTATCCAAATGTCTTTTGTAATAGTGGGTTTGACCTTCTTTTAATCATTAACAATATTTTTTGCATGTGATGTACAATGTGCCCAATATAATTATATCTTCATGGCTATTTTAGACAATGTATATTGAAAATCATTTCTAGAACATTGGCACCCACTTTCTTGTTACTTTCCAAACCAAAATACATTGATAGAAGAGATACAATATCCTAAACCCATTGCAAAAAAAATCCAATTCATAAGAAGGTTTATGATCATGAGGCAGATTGAATTCATCTTCTAAGCTTCTAATATAACAATTTTTTTATCTGGTCCTAAGTTTTCATATGTTTCTGCTAGTTTTTCCAAGTGAATTTGGGTTTGCTTTTGTGCTTCATATGCTAGGTCCAATAGTCTACCAAATTCACTTTGTGTGATTGACAAAATTACTTCCTGTTTATTTTGATTGAAAATTTCCTTTATGTTTTCATCATAGTTGTTAGTATAAACTATTACAAATTTTGGATAAGGGAATACTTGAGGCAACCCTAAGTGGACAATTCCCCTAGTCTATGTTGTAATTTATTTACAATCTACCCTATCTTGTTTTTTGATTTAATATATTTTGACTCTTTTTGTGGAACATTCCACTTATCTTCATCTAATTTCCTTAATACCCGTTCCATAGATAACAAGATCCCAGATATAATGGAATTCATCAATAAAACGTGTCATGTAAACCAGTATGTGCATGTTAAAATATAGTTTCCTAGTCCCCTATATTTTATTTTGGGTTGAAATTCCACTACTAGTACCAATGTCACTCCTCTTGTATGTTTTTGTCATCATTGAAAAGTTACAGAACTATACATAGATACAAATTACAATTTATAGATGTGATTAATATTTAAATCCTAAATTTTATTTCTAATATTTAACTTTTCAAGTTACCTAGCCGCTAGAAATTAAACAATTTATGATTACAATGTATGATAAATTGAAAATTAAACACTAAATTCTATAGATGAGACTAGTTACATAACTATCAATAAAAAATGTGTTTAGGATCTTACATAGAAAGTTGAAACTCAAATTTTTAACTGTTTTCTATGACACTATGTGTCTTGGAAGACTGGGTCTGCTTTGCAACTTCCAAATTGTGATTCATAACCATTTTTTGATGCTCCAATGCTCTTACTAAATATTGGATTCATAGGTTTACAAATTGTAAAACTAACATAGTCAAGAATGTGTTTGATATTGTGTACATTGTACAATGGACAACTAATATTATAATTATTTGGGAAGTTCTGTAAACATATGACATTACAGTATAACTTAGGATTAACTCTAGTAATTATGGCTAGTTTTTAAAGATTTAGTGACTTCTTTCTCACATCTTCTTTTCTAAGGAATTTTTGAAAAAAAATGAGAGTAGCCAAAATTGGCCCAAAAGAAATCTTGACCTTTCAATCTTTGATACTCTAACGATGGTAGGCACATCAACTAACACCTCTTTACATGTCTTGTCACTACACCATGGTCTACGTCAATTCCATACATGTCTTCTTTCTCACCTAATACATGAATGGAACATTTATTCTTTTTATGACATTTGAGAAAGAAAGACTATGCTTGTCAAAATCAGCCCAAAATATGAGTGGGGTTATTCGATATTTGTTGATTGAATGGTGTGCAAAGGATGTTGATGCCTTAATAGATGTTATGCCAAGTATGAAAAATTTCCTCATTCTATGGAATATGGGATTAAAAGTCTTTTTTTTTTTTAAATTGGTCTAAACTTTATTCAGAGTCATTGATCTAAGTTGATCAAATGGTGGTTGACTTGTTTCTTTATTCATACCATGTAAATGATGCCCTATCATTCAGTCACGTGTGTCACTATGATATTTACCATGGGTCCACTATCCATGTAGAAGTGAGTAGTGAATAATCACAGGTGATACATGTATTCCACATGTCTTCTCTCTAGGTTGATTTGGGAAAACAAGTTGAGTGCTACCCAAATCAGCCCAAAATACAAGTTGATCCTTGCTCATCCAATGGTAATAAGGGCATCCCCTTTATTATATTGACACTTGAGATATCATATTAAATTATAATATTAATATTAATTATTATTATATCATAAATTACAACATCGTATTAACTCTTGTTAAAGATAAATATTATAAATTTAAAATAAATTGAATAAAGATGTTTTATGTTTAATTTTAAGAAACAATTTGACTTATTTGTGTTTTATTTTTTTATAAATTATTTTCTAATTGAATAACAAGACATTCATAAAAAATTAAATAGTAATAGGAATCTATGTATTTGTGCTTTGAATTTCAAATTGAAGCTTTTACATTACAAAATAATTATCTTATTTTATACTTCTAATGATGATTAAAAAATAAAAAGTTGGTATCTTATAATTAAAGTGTTTGTATCAAAATAGAGTAGTTTATAATTCTTTAATATATTGACCATTATTTTAGAACCTTAGAAAACTACTTCAATAATTATATTATAATATAAGGCTATAATTAAGGATCTAATACACTATAGTTAAATAATTCTTTATAATTATACACCTAATAAAAAATTTATATAACATATTTATTACTTATTAGAGACTAGAGTTGACATGTTCTTCTTTCCAGGTGCATTTATATAAATGGTTAAATTTTCCTAAAAAATATCTCTACTCATCGATCTAAGGTGCTACTATGAGCATAGTGATTTCACATTTGATACATGTTTGCCTCATGTCCTCTCTCTGGGGAATTTGGAAAAGCTAGTTAGTTATTGTCAAATTCAACCTGAAAAACATCTAGAGCCATTGATTTTCGTTCATTTAATGGTAATTGTGGCATCACCTTTATAATATTAATTACATAGTTCTTTAAATATTAGAATACTTCTAATTTTTAAAATAAAATAGTTTTTCAATGATAATTTAAATTTAATTTTAAAATAAGCTCATCCATGGATAATTAAATTTGATTGTAAAATTAACTATCGATTGGGTTACACATATTCAATTATTTTGTACCATTGAAATTAAACCCTAAATTAAGTGTTATTATTAATTAAATTAATTGTTAAATATTAAACCTTAATATGTTAATTTTAATTCAATGTTAAATTTTATATTCTATTTCTTAACAATTTAATGGAAATTTTTAAAATGCTAAATTTTTTTGCAAAAGCATACCATAAAATAAAAATTTATGTGGAACTCCAAAATTTGTATTGATATTCCTTGAAAATGACAATTAAGAAAGACACATGTACAATTATTCTAATTTTATTTAACAAAATAGAAAGTGAAACTAGATGACATGGGAAAACCCTAGCACTACTATATGTTGAAAGGAGATTGTTGAAGTGAAGAAAATTGATGAAACCTATCATGGAACAATCATTACTTTGTCACTAATCTGAGACCTACTACTTGTTGGTGAGACAATTGCTTACTTTGGTCTGTAATTCCCCACTTGGAGATCCTTGGAATAAGGATAAATAAAAGCCAAGATTAAAAAACAAAGTTTAAACTATGGATGCACATGAAAATCAAAATATAAGGATCATAAAGATTGCAAAAAAAGACTAAAAAAACATCTAAACACCAACGGATCTCGAAACATCACTAGTGACCAAAAACAACAAACTAATAGAAGTCGCAAAAGGTATTTGAATCCAAACATTAAGAATTTAAAAATTCAAACCAAGGAGTTCAAGAACTCTAAAAAGGGTACCCCAAACACCTATCAAAAACATTTGGTCAAGTTGAATAGTGCCTGTCGGTCACCCGTGCAGGTTTCCTCACAAAGTCATGCAACATTTTAAAATAGCATTGTAATACTTTCCAATATCATGCGACCTTTCTCAAGAGGTTGTGTGATACTTTCAAGGACATGGCCATACTATCTCAATGGTTGTATTACACTCTTCTAGTATTGTATGACATTTCCCCAATGGGCATGTGATACTTTCCAGTATCACACGATATTTCTACCTTGGGTGTGCAATACTTTAAAAGTATCACCCAGTGCTAGAACACTATCACCCAAAACATGCAAGAAACAAACCAAGAATATTAAGAGGGATCAAACAAGAATTAGAACCTCCACACTAGGGAGGGTTGAATCCACAAGTTGAGGCCAGCACACTCAAACACAAGAAAAGTAAGATGGAAAATAATTCTAACCAGCGAAACCATAGCAGAAGAAGATGTATTGAAAATAGCATCACAATGAATGAAAACACCAAACTCATGCATGGTTCCTCCCTAACATAATAGAATTATGAGACCTCAAATATCCTAGCCATCCCTCGTGTGTAACATCCCAAACTACCAACTTGATAATCCAAGCTGTCTAATGAGGGCATCACTACTAAATTTAATAACATCATAAGAACAAGGAAATCTAACATGATAATAAGTAAAGCAATAAATATCCAAACTAATCATATCAAATCATCTAATAATATGCTAAACATCGTAACAAGGGAATGTGTCAACAAACTAACATCATCTAAAACATCAAGCATCGATTGTGCTAGAATAATAGACTATCTCTATACACTAGTCCCCAGTAGTGATAAAGGTAGATATGCATCCCAACCATGTGAAACTCATAGGTCCACTCCCATCTTGCTGATGTAGATAATGATCCAACCACAAACACACATAAAGAAAACATTCATGGCTGACAATCATGCCAAATCTTAAAGATGATTGAAACCAAGAACATGAGACAATTCAAGTACTATAGGTCCTGGTCAGACACTCAATGGGTAACTATGTAGTGACTAGCTACATGAAGAGTCACTGGGCATCGAATAGCCCAAGCTAGATAATATGTGGTTTAACTTCCCAATGGAAAGATCTCACATTGTGTCCTTTTGTTATCTTAGTTTTATTACCTAGTATTTTATTTAGTTATCACTTGTTTAAAACTTCTTCATGCCAACCCTTTGGGCATAATAATCACTAGTCTATGAGATGAAATCCCCGTCCATGGTGCTACCCTACCTTATCCATTCTCATCTAATGATAAGTGCCCTTAGCCATGCATATTCTCAACCCAACCTCAAATGAACACACTCACCAAAATATAAATGGAGTTTGGGCCTCACAAGTCACTCAACATATGCATGTGTACATGCTTGTGTAGTGCACCACCATCACAAAGATCATAACATAAGGGTTGAATGGGAAAAAAAAGAAAAATAATACTCAACTAAATACAAGATTAGGAGGACAAATTTGAAATGCATCCTAATGCAATAGAAAAGTACAACAATGGTCTAACTGACATCCTACATATGATCTAAGTCCACAACCAACATCATACCATGAAAACTCAAGAAAACTAGGCAGCATGCAAATTGAGGTAAAAACCTCAAAACTCAAAAACTTTGAAATTAAAATTTATTTGACCTTTGGGCACAAAAGCCACCAAAATCTAATGAAATTTAGGTTTGGACACTGCATGAAAAAATAGCTAGCATAACAGTGTGAAACCCCAAACCCTCATCCTAAAAATTAGGAAAACATTCATATCCGACCAATCGGGTAGAACTAACAAACAAAAATAAAGGGGAACACTAGTTCTTAGCCTCCTAACATATAGCTACTAGAAAAAAAAGTAGAAATGGAGCTAAAACACAAAAATGGCAGAGCCCTACTTGATAGCCAAAAGGGATAAAATGAGAATCTGCCAAATAAGATAAATATCTCATGGAAGTTGTTGAAAGTTATGGCAAAGAAAGGTCTCCCCAAGCTGGATCCAATGATACCAATCTTACAAAGATCCCATGTTTGTAGGTCTCACAATGAATAGAATCATAATCCTCTAAAAGAGGATTTTTAAAAAATCTCTCAAATTTATAATTTCCAAAAGGGAGAAGTGAGGAATTGATTTCCTCTTAAGATACTTATTCACTTTTTGAGTGAATAATCAATTAGGGTGAATAACCAAGAAAACTAGTTAAACCCCAAATCAATCTGAATGAAAATAAGCTATTCCAAGTAATTGGAATCCATCTATGGAAAAGCTACCAAAAATTCAAATCAATAAGAATAAATCCCAAAAATTATTAAACTAAAATCACAAAATTCCTTAACAACTTTTGCAATAATGCGAACCTCTAGATGTACAAACACATTCATAGGTCTAATCACATAATGTAGATGAGTCCAAGTTTAATCAAATCATTGTAAGCTTTAATTTAATAACTAAATATGATAAGTCAACCATACAGGGACAACATTGGTAAAATATGAACAATTGAATTACTAACTCCATGTGTCATTGCCAGGGATATAAATCTTGCACACTAAAATACATGATCAACTACAATTGCACAAAATAACATAGCTGAAGTAGTAAATGTATTAAATAACCTAATTTAACTATTTATTTAATTATACTAAAATATTTCATTTACAACACTCACATTCGCATAAAGCATCACCAAGCAAGAATGAAGTAAATAACCATAACATTAAATCCAACAAAAAGCATAATCAAAGATGTGCCCAAATACTTGCTAACCAAATATCATTATAACATGTATTTCTCATCTCAAAATGGCATCATCATGAAAATATGATCAACTAAATAGAATAGTAATCTAACATCATGATACTAAAAATCAAGGTATAACATATGACCATTAGGTCATGTCAAATGTAAAAATAACATGAGTAACAAGTATCTCTCAAATAAAATTATAATAAGATATAGACTACAAACACAAGAGGCACTACATCCTTCCCCACTAGAAATAGGCTTACTCTAGAAAGGTTGCAATAAGATAGGGGTACAAAACTCTCAACTGTGTAGCATCTTCCCAAGTAGCATAAATCTCATCACTCGAGTCCCACTAGACCCTTACCTTCTCTATGTTCTGACCTCTCAAATTTAGTCTTTGACGCTGAAGGATATGAATGGGCTCTAAATAAATTTGATTTTCATCAACCTATAAAGCATCCAAATCAAGAACATGGATCGCATTGGGAATATACTATCTCAAAATAGAAACATGGAAAACATCATGCATGTGCAATAGACTAGGTGGCAATGCTAGTTGATAAGAAATAGAACTAATTTTATCAAGGATTTAAAATAATCTAACAAAATGTGGTGCTAATTTAGAGCCTTTCCCATAATAGGTGGGGCTCTTCCTCAAACACACTCTCAAAAACACCCTGTCACCAACAGAAAAGTGACAATCAAACTTATCAAAATCTGCATGCTTCTTATTCCTATCCTAAGCAATAACCAGATGCTCTCTAATGTGAAAAACCTACTACTCCATATCCTAAAGAATCTCTAGTCCTACAAGTACACACTCCTCCACATGATCCCAACTCAAATAGGTACAGAATGATCTACCATATAAGGCCTAAAAAGGTAACATGCCAAGAGAGCTATGATACCCATTATTATAAGAAAACTCAACAAAGTATACATAATCCTCCCACCAAACCTTCCTATCCATTACATACATATGAAGCATATCTTCCAAAACCTCGTTCACTCTCTTTGTTTGGCCATCAATCTCTAGGTAATAAGCCAAACTAAAATTGAACTACACACCCAAACTATGCTAGAGAGTCATCCATCGTGCTAAAGTAAGTACAAGATCTCTATCTAAAATAATCTAATGAGGAATCCCATTTAATCAAACAATATCTTCCAAGAAACATGTGCTACCAAAGAAGTTTTGTAGGATGTTCTCATGGGTGAAAAATGTGCTACCTTGGACAACTTTTCCACTATCATTGTGATACAATTATGTTTTCATGATGACATAGGCAAGCCTATGATGAAATCAATAGATATCATATACCATTTCAACTATGGAATGGTATGTGGCTACAAAAGACCCATTGGATGCTGATGCTCTGCCTTCACTCTCTAGAACTTGAGACATTGAGCAAAAAAATTAGCAACATCATGCCTCATCCCTATCCAAAAGTACAATTTTTTAAGATCAGCATGCATCTTCTTGAAAATGAGATGTGAAAAATATGGTACATAATGTGCTTTCAACAAAATCAAGATATGATGATCACCCAACATTGGTACATAGATCTACCCCAAGTGTCATAGTAGTCCATTGGACTCAAGAAAATAACTTGAAAACCTCCCCTCACGGGTATGTCTAGACTTGATCTCCACCCTCACCTCTGGATACCATGTGTCACTAAGCAAGGCCTCCAAGATACAACCTTGTAAATCCACTCCCAATGACAAAACTAATATATCATTTTGCCTCCTACTAAAGGCATTCACGATGACATTCTCTTACCTTTTAATGTAGTGAACATCAAATTCATACTCACATAGGAACTCCATCCAAAAATATTGTTGTGCATTTAGGTTTGGCTAAGTAAAGATATACTGCAAGCTCCTATGATCACTATGTAACTCAAATCTATGTCCCAAAAGGAAATACCTCCAATGAAAAAGAGCATGCATCATGACCATGAGTTCCAAATCATGAGTGGGGTAGTTAATCTCATGGTCCTTGAGTTTCCTAGACTCATATGCCATCACATGACCATCTTGCATCAATACTACACCCACACCTTCTAATGAGGCATATGTGCAAATCATAAAATCACCTATAAGATTAGGCACTACAAGGACTAGCACACTGGTCAAACACTCCTTAAGAGTAACACATGTTGCTTCATATTGATCTAACCAAACATACTTCTTTCCTTTTCATTGAAGAGAAGTGATGGGATGAGCTACATGTGAAAGAATCTTCAAAAAGTGATGGTAATAAGCCACCAATCCCATGAAACTATGAACCTCTAAAACATTAGTGGGTATTGGCCAATCCATGATAGCTTGGATTTTCTCTAGATCCACTACAATACCATTACTAGTGATGATATGCCCCAAATACTTTACCTCTAATTAGAGGAATCCATATTTACCCAAGTTTCCTTACAACTAATGATCTCATAAGCATTGCAATACTTGGGGCAAATGGACTTCATATTCCTCAATAGTCTTCGAATAGAGCAATATGTCATCCAAGAATAAAATGAAATACTAATTGAGGTATGTGTGAAAAACTCCAATCATCAAACTTATAAACATTGATGACACATTGGTTAACCCAAAGGGTACAATCATGAAAGCATAATGCCCATATCATATATGAAAATTTGTTCCATGAATGTTAGCCTAATAAACATGATGCTGATGGTATCCTAACTTAAGATCAATCTTTGAGAACACTCTCACTCCCTTCATCTGATTGAACAAGTCATCTATCCTTGGAAAGAGATACTAGCTCTTTACTATCACCTTATTTAACTATCGGTAGTCAATGCCTAAATGCAATGATCCATCCTTCTTCTTCACAAAGATGATTGGTGCAACTTACAAGGATACACTAGGATGAATGTGGCCCTTGGAAAATAATTCATCCAACTACAATTTAAGCTCACTCAAATCCTAAGTAATCATGTGGTAAGGAGCTCCTAAAATTGAGTTTGCTCCTGGTATGAGATTAATCCAAAAATTAATGTCATGCTATGGTGGCATACTTGGTATCTCATCAAAAAATCCATCTACATAATCATGAAGGAGTGGATGATCATCAAGTGTCACCTTACAACTCTTGGCCTCCTTAATATCACTAACAGAAAATACAAACAACTATCATCCCTTCCACACAATCTGCTTCAACTAATTAGCTAAGATCATTCAAAGTGAGACTATTCTCTAGACCCCTAAAAGTTCCACCTCCACACCTGTGTCATCAACACATTAAACTAATTTATGGTGGAAATCTATAGTCTCCTAAAGGGTGGCTAACCAATCCATGCCCAACACAATGCTTTACAATCCTAGATGTAAGATACAAAGATCCATTGTGGTGGTGAAGGTACCCAAGTTGAAACTACAACCACTGACCAAGGAGTCTACAACCACTTTAGATCATGTGGTAACTTAGCTTGCCACCTATCGACTTGACATACTACCACTAGCCCACATTGCTGAATAAGAGGGTGAAATAAAAGAATCTAAAGAACTTGAGTCAAATAATACTAAAGATAAAATACCATACAATGTGCCTATAGCCTCAACTAGGGTATCTTGGTGCTTAGCTTGATAGTTATCAACTACCACAAAGACTTGATGGCTTCTATCTATATCTCCCATAGTAGGATCTAATCTAGTTGCACCTCTATTAGGTCCTAAAGAAGGCTTAATAGGAAAATTCACAACTTTATGGCTAGGTTGGCGACAAGAGTAACAATCTCCTACAAAGCTAGAACTAGGTCCACGTCCACCTTGATTAGCACTAGAATATGGAGCACTTCCCTTGCTAGATTTCTACTAACCACTCTAAAGGGGGTGATTCTATTGAGACTTCTTACCATGACTTTGGTCATCACCCTTCTTCCCTGAGATACCTAAGTTCTATCCACCCTTTGACCAGAACATTTTTTCATTCTTACAATGATATCCACCCTAAGAGGGTGTTGACTAGGTTTGGCCCTTTCTCAAGGACTGAGTAAACTATACATCCTACCCTAAGATCCTTACACTTTGGTTCTAAGAACTAGATTTTCCATATAAACCCCTAGCCACATTATTCTAAAGAGTTCTTGCCTTCTCCATGGCAAGTGTGAGTATTCTTAGCTAGTGAACACAGACATCTCCAATGGTAGAGTCCCTAAGGCCCTTAACAAAATGTTGGGTGATGAGTATTTCATCATGACAGTAACTTAAATACTACCTTAACACAAGAAACCACTTCTCATATTGATCCACCAATATATTCCCTTTCTTAAGCTCATGAAATTCATCAGTACAGGCCTCATGGTACTATGGAGAAAGGAATTTCTCTCTAAACCTCTCCTCAAAGATCTCCTAAGTGAGATCTACCACATCAATTTTGAGTTTCTTGCTCTCCATATCCCACTATGTAGATCCATAGTCTCTCAGCTATGTGATAGAACAATGGTACCACATCATCTCCACCTAGGTGAAGTCATCATCATCCCAACCACAACCCCTCCATCAGTGCCCTCTACTACCAGGTGATGTACAAGAACATTCACACTTGTGGTTACATGCATCTTCTTTATGCTCAGACCTATGAGAATCTCCATAACAAGATTCATCTTTATGATCTTGGTTGCATTAGTTCTCCTCTATGCAATTCCCTAACTAAGCTATGATCTCTTGAAGCAAAGGAATTAGTGCCCTAATGCCAACCATATCATTATTCCCTTGTTCCCTCCCACCAACCTGATGTTCTTCCTCTTGGTGCTCTTCTTCATGGTTTTTTTTGTTTCTACCCTGACCTCCAGGTCTACGTGTAGGAGGCATTACTATGGGAGCAACATGATAAGGTTAGAAACAAACATCACAATCATATAGTCACAAGAATGAACCAAAAAAAGATATCAAAATAGAAAACATAATATAATAATGCACATATTGAAAACACTAACATAGTGGAAACATAACACAGAGATCCCAACGTTGCAACATGGACTCTAATACTAGATGTAATACCCCAGCAGGAGATCCTTGGAACAAGGATAAATACAAGCTAAGATATAAAAAATTTAAAAATAATTATAGATTCACATGAAAATCAACATAAACAAATCAAAAAGATCACAATAAAAGACTAAAAAGACATCCAAACACCAATAGATCTCCAAATGTCACTACTGACCAAAAATGACAAACCACGAAAGTCACAAAACACATTTGAATCTAAAATGTTATGAATTTGAAAATTAAAATCAAGGAATTCAATAAGTCCACAAAGGGTACCCCAAATACCTCTCAAAAACATCTAGTTAAGTCAAAAATTGCCCACCAATTTCCTACATGGGTTTCCTCACAAAGTCATGGGATATTTTAAAATAGCATGGGTGATACTTTACAATATCATACAACCTTTCTTAAGAGGTTGTGTGATACTTTTGGGGACCTAGTGATACTATCCCAAAGGTCATGTGACACTCTTCTAGTATCATACAACATTCCACCAATGATTATGTGATACTTTACAATATCACACGACATTTTCGTATAAGGCATGTGATACTTTCTAGTATCACACAACATTTCTACCTTGGGCATGCAATACTTTAAAAGTATCACCTAGTGCTAGAACACTATCACCCAGAACATGCAACAAATGAACTAAGAACATTCAGAGGGATAAAAAAAGAATTATAACCTCCAAACTAGAGAGTACCAGATCCACAAGTCGAGGCTAGGACACTCAAACACAAGAAAAGTAAGATAGAAAAGAATTCTAACCATCTAAACCATAGCAGAAGGAAACATATTGAAAATAACATCACAATGAATGAAAACAACCAAACTCATGTGCAGTTCCTCCCAACCATAATAGCATCATAAGAACTCAAAGGTCCTAGCCATCACTCACGTGTAACATCTCAAACTACCAACTTGATAGTCAGAGCTATCTTATGAGGGCATCACTACTAAAATATAATAATATCATAAGAATAAGGAAATCTAAAATGCTAACAAGTAAAGTAATAGAAAAACTAACTAATTATATCACATCATCTAATCATACACTAAACATCATAATAAAGGAATGCGTCAACAAACTAACATCATCTAAAAATGATATCCAAGCATTCCAATGAAAGCATAAATCACAAGGAAGCATACTCTGGAATCCCAAATATACCAAGTGTAACATCAAGCGCCAATCATGCTAGAATAATAGACTATCTCTATACATCAGTCCCCAATAGTGGTAAAGGTAGCTATGCCTCCCAACCACATGAAACCCATAGGTCACTCCCACCATGTTGATGGAGATAATTATCCAACCACAAACACACATAAAGAAAACATCTATGGCTAACACTCATGCCAGATAGTAAAGATGATTGAAACCAAGAACATGAGACAATGCAATACTATATATCCTTGTCAAATAGTCCAATGGGTAACTAAGTACAGACTTGTTGCATTGACAGTCACTTGGCATTGAATAGCCCAAGCTAGATATCATGTAGTTCAACTTCCCAATGGAAGGCTCTCACACTATGTCCTTTTATTATCTTAGTTTAATTACCCAATATTTTATCTAGCTATCACTTATTTAAAACTTCTTCACACCAACCCTCTAGGCACAATGATCACCAAGTTGTGAGATAGAAGTCCCCTCCATGGTGCTACCCTATCTACCCATGCTTATCCAATGATGAGTGCCTATATGGATGCATATTCCCAACCCAACCCCAAATGGACATACTGAAATACGAATGAGATTTTAGGCCTCAAAAGTCACCTGATAAATACACACACACTTGCTCATGTGTGGCACACCACCATCATGAAGATCATAATACAAGGGTTGAATGAGAACATAAGAAAAATAAAATTTAACCAAATACAAGCTTGGGGGGATGAATTCAAAACACATCCCAATGTAATAGAAAATTGTAACAATGGTTTGACTGACATCCTATAGATGATCCAAGTCCATGACCAACATTATTCTAAGAAAACTCAAGAAACATGGGTGGCACACAAATTGAGGTAAAAATCTCAAAACTCAAAATCTTTAAAATTAAAACCCATTTTGTCTTTGGGTACAAAAACCATGAAAATCTAATAAAATTTAGGTTCAGAGCCAAAAGGGCTAAAACTAGAATCATCTAGATAAAATAAATATCTCGCAAAAGCTACCAAAAGTTGTGGCAAAGAAAGGTCTCCCAAGCTAGATCCAATGAGATTGATCTCATGAAGATCCCACACTTGTAGCTCTCATAATGAATAGAAACCTAATACTCCAAAAGAGGATTTTGAAAAAATCTCTAAAATTTGTAATTTCCAAAAATGAGAAGTGAGGAATTAATTTTCTCTTAGGGTACTTATTCACTTTTTGAGTGAATAAATGATTAGGTTGAATAACTAGGAAAACTAGTTAAATCCCGAATCAACCTAAATGGAAATAGGTTATTCCAAGTAATTTGAATCCACCTATGAAAAAGCTACTAAAAATTCAAATCAATAAGAATAAAGCCCAAAAAACCTTGAACTAAAATCACAAAATTCCTTAACAACTTGTGTGACAATGCGAACCTCTAGATGCATAGACACATTCATAATTCTAATCACATAATGCAAATGAGTCCAAATTTAATCAAATCACTAGAAGGTTTAATTTAATAATTCAATATGATATGTTGACCATATAGGGATGAGATTGGTAAAATATACCAAAATAATCCATTTACATCACTCATGTTTGCATAAAGCATCACCAAGAAAGAATGAGGTAAATAACCATAAAATTGAATCCAACATAAAACATAATTAGAGATATGACCAAATACCAGATAATTCAATATCATTATAACACATATTGTCATCTCAAAATAGCATCATTGTGCAAATATGATAAACTAAATAACATAGTAATCTAACATCTGTAATATTGGAAATCAAAATATAACATATGACCATCAGGTCATCTCAAATGTAAAAATAACATGAGTTACAAGTATCTCTGAAATGAAAATATAACAAGGTACAAACTACAAACATGAGAGCTACTACATGGTCTAAATGCTATCATTTTTTTGATTGATGAAGAAGATTTGAAAAGAAAGGATAATAAGAGAACCTAGAGAAAGGTTGAGTTATTTGGTGTATAAAAGGAGCACTAAGACTAAGCAACATTAATGATATAGTGTATTATTTATCTACTTAAGGCTATAAAAAGGATAGTTGAGCAAAGATTAGAATAAGGCTAAGTAAAGAAATGTGTTTGCCAATCCTGACCAAGTAATAGTGCAAACCGAGAAAAGTTAGTGCAGGTCAAGCAAAAAATAGTGGAAGCCAAATAGTAAGTTCAATATGTGTTGAATGAATAAAGTTAGTGTGTGTCAAGCAAGAGAAATCTAGTTGGTGTCGAGTGAAGAAAGTTAATATATACCAAGAAAGAGAAATCTAGTTGGTGCCAAGTGAAGAAAGTTAGTATGTGTCGAGCACTAGTAAAAACTTAGTGGATGTTGAGCAACCCAGTGTTGTCCAAGCATCATATGATAGTGTTTGTTGAGAAAACAAAATGTTACTATCGAGTGCCAGTAAACTGAGTTAGACTGAAGATTTTATGAATCTAATCTATTGACTTCTTGAATTTTGTGAAGCATGCAGAAGATAACTATGATGAGCTAGTGGCACAAAATTAAAGTTAAACCATTTTGAGGTAAATTCAAAGAAGATTATAAAGGAAGTTTCTAGAGTGGGTAGATTCAATGAATCTAACCTAATCCTAGAATGGAAAATTATGGTTCAACAACAAAAGACCTAAATTCTCTATATATAGAGATAGCAAGCCAGAAGCAACAATTGTCATGTGCGAGAACCTAAGGAAGAAAAGAAGTCTAGGGTGTTGATTCATATGGTAGCCGAGTAGAAGAGTTTGCGATTGACATACAAAGAAAGAAGGCTTAAGGTGATGAAGGCTTGAAGGGTGAACATTTTTTTAGAGATACAAAGGATGAATGCAAATGGAGGACTAAATATGAGATCTGTAATTTGCAAGTGAGTTGTTATTATTATCAGATCAAGTCCTATTGTTACTCTCTAACAATTGTATTTGTCTAGATAAATCCTTTGATTAAGTTTGACCTAACAGTCATTAGTATATCCTTTAACATGGTGATATTCTAAAGAAATTTTCTAAAATCCTCTAACAAGGCTCACTCCTAACAAGGTGATTGAAATCCTTTAACTAGGTCAGATTTAATAGTGTGCATTGTAACCTTTAACAAGGTTGGCTCCTCACAGAGCTCTGAACAATGAAAATTAGTAACATTTTATTGGTGATTTTTCTCAAATTGAGTTTCCACATAAAATCCTTGTATCAAAATATGTGATTGATTTTGTGGTATTGTATGTTTACATTTTTGAAACATTATTTTGACATAGGACAATAATATGCATATATTTAAGATATTGAATGGTCAATGCATGTATAAGAATAAGTTGTAGTACTCAAAAGTTTTATTTTTACATTTGGACCTTGGATAACTAATTCACCCCTCTCTTAGTTATTCTAAAGTATTCTAACAATTGTATTAGAGCACTAAGTGCTTAAGAGAATGTTTGAAGGTATGTAAAGCTAAAGATCAAGATGTACAAAAAGGAGGTGCCCAAGTTAAAGAAGGAAACATTTCCTACATGGAAAATTTTGATGAAGCTACATCTAGGAGGTCTTGGAGATTATGCGCAATCAACTATCACCACTAAGCATGTCAATCCAACTAGAGCCCCAACTATTGAACAATTGAAACAAAAAAGGAACACAATCAGGAAATGTTAAAGATTGCATCTTCCCTAAGATACTCAGAGTTTGATGACATGAAAGGATGTGATTTTGCTAAGAAGATGTGGGATGCCCTATAGAAGATCTATGGAGGAGAAAAATGTGCTAAGAGCTAAAGTCAAAAGCCTAAGAGGAAAATTTGATGAAATGAGAATGCAAGATGGTGAGATTATAGTCTAGTATTGTGCAAGGATCAAAGATATTGTTAATATAATTTAAGATCTAATGGAAAGATTGAAGATGATAACATGATCAACAAAGTATTGAGAATCATGTTGCCTATCTATTATATTAGAATCTCTATTGTACAAGAAATGAGGTGTACCCCTGGTAGTAATCTGACTCTTGAATGACTGTTTGGTAGACTCACTGCTTTTGAACTTTCAAATTTTAATAATTTCATAAATGAGAATGTTGAATCTGCTTTCAAAGCCAAGCTGACACTAAAAGAACCTAAAGATAAGAAAAATAAAAAGGTCAAACCTACTACTAGTGATAGTGATGTAGATTATGAAGAGCTAGAAGAATTGGAAGCATTGTTGGCAAAGGAAAATACAAAGGTAAGTTACCCATCATATTCTTTAATTGTCATGAGGTTGGTCATATTATAGAAAGATGTCTTGATAAGTCAAGTAGCAAGAATGAAGACAAATTCAAAGTTTAAAATGATGACAGTAACAAAGGTTGCAAGGACAAGGGAAAGAGGGCTTGTTTCATTGTTGAAGAAGAATCTAATCACAAATCTAAAGATCATGATGATGAAGTTCTCTATGTTTCTATGAAGGATGATTTTGATGAAGATGAGACAACTAAATTAATATATTATGTAAAAGAAACTAATAGATGGATAATTGACAGTGGATATTAACATCACATGATTGGAGATAAAAGTAAGTTCATTACCCTTGAGTATTGCAAGTAAATAGTGTTAGATTTGGTAATGATGCACCTTGTCTAATTAAAGGAAAAGGATCAATAAGATTGACAAAGAAGATCATGTGTGACAATTCTTACTATGTGGAAGGACTTACTATAATATGTTAAGTGTGTCACAATTGAATAGTTCAAGTTGCAAAGTTGAATTTGATAACATAAAGGCTAAGATCTATAATAGTGATGGAAAACTAATTGGAAGTGGAGATCAAACTAGAGGTAATCTATTTTAGCTTAATATTAATGATGCTACTTTTCTTGTTGTGTAATTTAATGATGTGTGGCTATGGAACAAGAGGTCATGTCATGTAAATTTTGACAATTTGGTCAATATCAGTAAGGTGAAAAGAGTTAGAGGTTTGCCAAAACTAAAGAAACCTAATAATGTGATTTGCAAACATTGTCAGTTAGACAAGATGAAAAAATCTAGTTTTGAAATTAAGATTAATACTTCAAAATAAATTTTGGAATTAGTTCATACTAGTTTATGTGGACCAATTGATATGCAAAGCTACAAAGGTGACAAGTACATTATCCTATTTGTTAATGATTACTCAAGAATGATGATAGTAAATTTTTTATTAAAGAAAAATATGATTCTTTTCAAATGTTTAAGTGGTATCTAGAAAGAGTTGAAAAGGAAACTGGTAAAAGCTTGAAATTTATGAGATCTAACAACGGTGGAGAGTTTACATCAAATGAGTTTGAAATTTTTTGTAATGATAGAGGAATCAAGAGACAAACTTCTACACCTAGGACCCCTCCACAAAATGGGATTGCTAAAAGGAGGAACATATATGTAATGAATTATGCTAGAACATTGATGATCCCTAAGGGATCCCCACCACTAATACTACAAGAGAAAAAATTTCAATGTCATCACCCAGGTGTTCTTCTTTATAAGTCTTCCTTAGGAGAAACAAAATTTCGACTCTTTCTTCTCTAGGTCAAGAAGAGATGCTAGAAAATGAGACGTAATATTTGTGTTGACATGGTACCTATTCTCATTCTCTGAGAACTCACACCCATAACAATTTTCATAGCATGAATAATAAAATGCACAGTGTGAAAAATCTTATTACAAATTGATAAGAGGTTTTCATTACGGATGTCACCTAAAAAGGCCTTCTATTGCTCTTCCAATTTGTATGTCAAGTGAACTAGAGTGTCCATCTCGATTCACAATTTATGAAATAATTGACTATAGAACAATGACTATAGACTAATAACTATAGAGAAATGACTACTAGTCTACCACACCAAGTAAACTAGGCTAGAATTTGATGAGCACTACAAGTATACTAGACTGTTAACTACCAAAAATGAGATGAGAAATAACAAAAGAAGAATCTCAATTTCTTATAAATAAGTTGAGTGGATGAGTGATGGTCCTTACACATTTGTCTGTATGGCTTCTATTTCAATTATTTTAAATGATTAAATCTTTGCAAGTATTCAAATAAATGTAATTTTGTTTCAAAAAAGTTGTAATGTGTGCAAAGCTGATGCAAGAGGGAATGCTACTAATAGTGACAAGACATCTACTTACTATCCACTACAAGTTCTATAGGGTGGAAGGAAATGTGTCACTATTCTAAAGACTTGAAAAAGGTTAAGGCTTCATTCAAACTATTTGGCTTGAAATAAACCTTCAATCATTTCTATATTATCATTGGATGATATTCTATAGATGGATGTTATTGCTTACACATATATGTTGGAGATATGACATGTTATTAGAAGAATTTCCCAAAAATCTATCACTTCATAAATCAATTCCTGCTTGCATGCAATATGTGTAGTACGTACTATGTATTACTACTAATTGTACACTAATATGGACCACTCTAAACCCTTCTATCCAAGTGATCTCATGAGTTGGAATGCTTGAATGACAATCTAGAGCTCCCTATCCATGGAGTGCAAAGGTGTGTTTTAAGAAACATGAATAGCTCTTAGTTGAGCCTTAGAGACACAACCCTTTCTAGTAAACCATGCAATGAGAGGTTCTTGAGACAAGAGAAAGAATGAAACTATCCAAAATAACTCTCAAATATGCAATGTGAGAATAAAACTAAGCTATAATATATGCATAATGCAACTAGGTTAACTAAAAATGAGAGTACTACCACAACCAAGATAGTTAAACTATGTGATTTATTTTACTACAAAATGAACTAAGCTACTATGAAAGATGAAACTAAGCTAATGTGAAATGTAAATGAGACAATTTAGACAAGAGGTAGAAGCTCTCCACAAAGATTCAATAGATCTATCAAGAAACCTAAAATGTAACAGTACTCAAGAATGTGGATACTTTGAGAAGGAGAGAGTTCTCTATTTTAAAGGTAAGAAAATGGTTGAGATCAAGATTAAGATGTGGAAAATCAAGGGTTGGGGTTGACTTTTGGCATGATCCATGTGTAAGAGAAAATCAACCAATGAAAAAGGAGTTGACTTTTCATGTGAGATAAAAGTCTTTTCTTTTAATTTATAAATAGAAAAATGACTTTATGTGTGCACATTGTGTGGGTTAGAAGAATGGGGTCTTTTATGTAATTAAAAGGGGAAATTCTCTTTTAATCAAATATGGACTTAAGATAGTATAGTAAAACTATAGGTTAAGATCAAATTAATTAATTTTTAGCAATTTGGTCTAGGTAAATGATTAATTAATTTAGTCAAAATGTTGAGAAGGGGGCTAATAGTCTAGATGAACATTTTTAGGTGATTACATTGTCTCCTCTTTGAATAAGGTGTGATTGATCTAGGAATACATGATGCTAAAGAATACAAAATCCAAGTAGGCAACAATAGATAGAAATCTTATTCTGAAGAATGAAATGCAAAAAGTGATAGCAAGTCCCAAATGTACAACTCGATAGTGATGGTACTAAACACTAGGAAAGAGATGATATCAAAACCCAAGAAGAGTACTACCACCAAGAAAAGTAGATAAATTGAGAGAAAATGAAAAGATCAAATAGATGCTCCTAAGAAATAGATAGTTGTAGCTAGCGATGATAAAGTATTTCTACCCCCTTGGGATTGAAATTGCAATGAGGTAAAAGGAATAAAAAAATGATCTAGATATGAGTGAATCAAGAAATAGAAAAGTCCATGATTATTTCTATGATATTAGAATCAATGAGTGACCATAAAGCAGTGATAGAATGCCCTAGTTTGACTAGAGTTGACCAAGAAGGATAAATTAGTCAAATTAGGTCAAATCAAGTAGAAAGATGAATTAGAAGTGAAAGATGTGAATTAAAGTAGTTACAAAGTGTATAAATGGTGAAGACATGGAGAAATGAAGATTCCCCAATGAAGATTCAAAGATTAGACCTCAAATGTTCAGCTAACAACATAGAAGAAAGTCAAATTTTGAAATGTGATTTTGACTATCAACATGAACTTAGATTTTTATTTCAATCCCAAAAATGGATCTAAGACATTGAAATTAGCTAGGGGTGTGATTTTCATAGAATTTTGAGAAGTTTGAAAAATGAGTCAAAATAAGGTCAAAGGACTATATAAGGTGTCCAAGGTCAATTTTCCATTCATTTGTCTTTTGTGGTTTTGGAGACCTTTTGAGAGATTTGGAGAGAGATTATGGCACTAGATAGCATTCCAACTCACATAACCCATTTTGAGCATAGTCAGTTGTACAACTGGCCACCTAAGTATGAGGCCCTGGTAAGTCTTCAAAATTTTATCACTTTTTGGAGTATTTATTATGTTTTAAGGGTTTTGAAATGGAATATCATGTGATACTTTAAAATTATCACATAGATAGTTTAATAAATATTAGATGATATTTTTTTTCAAACATAAAGTATTGCATGGCTTCATAAAAGTGTATTGTATTAGCTATGCCCAAATCTCATATCACATCATGAAAAATATTGCCCAAAAGGAAAGTATCACCTGGCTATTATAAGAAGTATCACACGATACTCAATCAACATAAATTATCACCCACATATAGTGAAAAATTTTGCATAGTCTATTTTTCTTTTTTTTTTTCATGTTTAAGTACTATTTTATGTCATTTTTTTTAGTTGTTGATGTTCATGGAATATCTTGATGTTTTTAATATTCACTTGACTCAGTTTGCAGATTGTGTTTCCTATTCTTTATATCAGATCCCCCAAAGTGGTGGGGTTGCTCATCCTTCAACATCTAGATTTTGATGAGAAGGTCACTATATTGAGTATGGGGTTCAAGTGGGTGACACGTATGTCCCATATATAGGTAAACCATAGATTTTTGAGTGCTTTAGGTGAGTAGTGGTAGAGTGAGAAAAACACTTCCCATTTGCCAACCATCACTTTGGAGGATGTATCTCGCATCCTTTTTGTTCTATGGTATGGAGATCTAGTGAGTTTTTATGTTTAGTTGCTTGTCTGTTGTTAAAATTTTGATATCCATATGAGATGTACTGATGTGAGTTTTTCATATCATAATTTTATTAGAATTAGACTCTAAGAAAGGGGAGATTAGTAGTACAATATATATTTTGAGATGTGACCATCTTGGATTACTACTTGAGCTAGGAGAGGCTCATAGATGAGTATGGAGATGAGTATCCATTACCTTTACTTTTTTGCTCAGTGATTTCTTAGGCTCTAGTCATTGACAGGGGCTAGAAAAGCTTCTGATTAGGATGGGACAAACTGGTAGCAGATTTTCTTGGGTGGCTCTAGAGGATGGCATGGGGACCCATGATTCTTGTAGATATGTATCTGGATTTTCATGAGATAGCCAACCTAAGAGGAGCGTACATTGGCATGTGGTATAGTGATGGCTTAGATATGAGCATGGGAGCATATTGTAGTGCTTTGATCATAGTTGTAGCCACAAGAGCATAGTGAGCCCTTCATTTTGATGTATACAAGCTTCATTCCACAAAGTCATAATAGAGATGTGACTTACTGTAAGACTAGAAAATGGATTAATATCTAACATACTATGAGAAAATCACAAAACTCAATAATCATATGCTAATACCCTCTAGTCTACCACTAAAGCCAACTAAAGACAAAGAAAGCAACATAAAATTAAAAACCCCCTCTTAAGTTGTAGCTCCCATGTTCTTTCTTCTCAATATGATGTAGCTCTAATTTCCTATATTGCACACAATTTAAAGCAAAATCCAATGATGGGATGATACTATTGAGAGTACTAGAAAAGTGATTTGAAACCTAAGGAATTCTAAAATATTAAGGACCAAGGACCAAGGACTTAGGGCTGGAAATGGGAGCAAGAAAGCTCAATTTATAGCCAATGTGAAAGAGGAGAGAGGAAACATATCAATAGAAATGTGCAACTTGGCATGATATTCTTTAGGATATCCATGAGGCATATGATACAAGATGCCAAATGTGAGATTGTATGATGCATGAAAGTCAACATGCCTAAAAGTGGAAGAGAATCTATGATGTGAATATGATACCTCAAATCAATGTGTATGATTTTATGATGCATGAAAGTCAACATGGCTAAAAGTGGAGGAGGATCTATGATGTGTCATGTAACACCTCAAAACCACTTATAGCCAAGAATCTATGACAATGGAGGCTTATTATATAAATGTGTAAGGAATCAAATATATGGATTATGACATATCTTAGCCAAGTGTAAAGATAGAATCCATGATGTGTCATGCCCATGTGTCATGATGATGTGAAATTTATTTAAAGATTATGTGGAATATCTATATTAAAAATTCATTATTCCACACAAATAGAAATTAGTAATTTGGAAATTAGAGGTGGAAAATGTGACTTAGGAAATTGAGAATTTCCATGGTTTTTGAATTATGAATCAATTAATAAATAATATTAATCAATTTAGGATGCTTGGTTAGTGAGAACAAT
The DNA here is from genome assembly GCA_028749045.1 of Cupressus sempervirens. Lineage (NCBI taxonomy): Eukaryota > Viridiplantae > Streptophyta > Pinopsida > Cupressales > Cupressaceae > Cupressus > Cupressus sempervirens. Next base: position 264,808,724 of record CM053788.1, on the reverse strand, counting down.
CAGTAATGGATGATGAAATGATTGGAATGACATAGGATTAAATTATGGGTCATTGTAATCCTATAGAGGAAATTAGTAGATAATTGGCAATTTTGATTAGATAAGTGCAGGATGAAATGTGACGATTATATAGATTGAATAGGATGAAAATGGGGTAGATCAAAGCAATGATCAAATTGATTGATTGATTAAAATCGATAATGTGCCAAGGACACATGACATGGATTAAGGATATGTAACATTTAACCAACATTGCAAATGCTATAGGATTGATATTGATTGATAGGGTTGATCATAATAACATCAATAGAATTTATCAATGTTATTAAATTGATTTGATAATGCCATGATCTAACACTAAGAGGCTAAAAATGTCAAAAATTAGATGATGTGAATGATAGTTTGACCTAGCATTGAGAGACATGGTAGTACTAAGGTCAGATTTGATAAGTTTGATAGGTTTTGATAGGTTTCCAAGGTATTCAAAGACATGAAAATGCCTAGGGTTTGATAGATGATGGTAGATTTGGGACATTTGGCACATTTTAGGTTGACTAGGACTGATTTGGGGTGATTCTAGGTAGATTTGGGGTGATTCAGGGTTGATTTGTTATGATTCTAGGTTGATTTGATATGATTCTGAGTTGAGTAGATGAGATTCTAAAATGATTTGCGAATTCTATAAAAGGGGATACAAATGATGAAGCACATTATCAAAACCTACTTGAGTGATATTCAAGTTTATCCAAAAGATCAAAATTAGTGAAATGAGAAAATGGGACAAGTTAGTATGAAAACATGATTAAACCGTAGATGTGAACCATTTTTTAGCATCTACAATGTGATCACCTAATCCATTGGATGAAGTGACCTCATATAAATTTGATGTGTTGCAACATTACTTCTTCTCCCATGTATTTTTTATCTACACTTTGACCTTCTCAATATTGACCTTTTCTTTTCCTTTATTGTTTCCATTACTCGATGCTAATGACCTAGTTGGACGATTTCTACTGATATGAGTAGTCTTGAGACAACTTAAGCATGTAGTCTCACTCAACCATCTATTATAGTTGCCTCTGAAATGTGCTCTAATGAAATTCTTAGGAACATGTCCATAATTTTGGCAATGGTGAGAACTGTACCTTGTATTGTAATCCCAATCATAGGATTTTCCATTTTCTTCTACCTTTTACTTGTTTGATGTCCACTTGGTAGTAGATTTGTTAGTTTGTGGTGACTGATCAAGGAAGTACTGTACATACTTCATAATTCTTGAAAAAAAATTGGGCCCTATTTTATCAAGATTTTGGACTAACATGTAATAATTAATTATAACCCTAAAGTGTTAAAAATACTTGTATAAAACAACTTAAGGTCAAGGATTTTCATTATGTGTGATGCAAAAATTGCTTCTTGCTACAATATTGAGTTGTAAGGGATAACAAATTATAATTAGGTTGTAATCACTTGATCATAATAATATTGGACTTGCTATTTGGTAGAAGTAGACTAGGGTTTGGGTGAATCACATTAAATATTGTTGTCTTGTTTTCTCTTTTGTATGATCTATTATTTTTAGATATTATTTATATTTGCATGTAATTGTTATTTCTGTCCATGGTTTTATCCTAACAAGTGGTATTAGAGCAAGGTTTTTTTAGTTATCCTTTACAAGAAAGTCTCATGGTTGAGTGGGAGCAATGGAAAATGAGGTAAGCTGAGGGTTGACAATTTATTGGGCAAAACTTTTAGTTATGGAAGATGCAAATGGAGGACTATCTTTATCAGAAGGATTTATGGAAGCCATTGGAAGGAAAAACTAAGAACCAGGGAACTATGAAAAATGAGTACTAGGATATTTTAGATAGAAATGAAATTGGAAGCATTCAATTATGCCTAGCACCATCAGTGACATTTAACATTACAAAAGCAAAGACAATAGAAGAGTTGATAGAAACCCTAGTGAAATTGTATGAAAAGCCCTTCGCTTCAAATAGGGTATTTCTCATGGAACATTTATTTAATATGAAGGTGGAAGAAGGTGGATCTATTGTAGATCATTTAAATGAGTTTAATATTAATACTAGACAATTATCTTTTGTGGGAATTAATTTTGATAAATAAATTAGGGCTCTCTTAATTCTGTGTTCTTTTCTTGAAAGTTGGAATGCCTTGGTAATGGTTGTGAGTGATTTTGTTTCTGGATCTAATACCCTAAAATATGATGACATAATCGATGTTATTTTGAGTGAGGAAACTCATAGGAAAACCTTAGGTGGACCTACATTAGGAAGTTCTTTGAACACACACATTAGAGGTAGAATGAATGAGAGAGGAAATAATTCTAGAAATCATGTGAAATCAAGAGGAAAGTCAAAGGGGAAGAGGTCTCAATCCAGAGGATCAAGAGATTAGATTGTTTGTACTATGGAAAAGTAGGCCATAAGAAGAAAGATTGCTAGACTCAAAAGAAGAATGAAGGAGATAAACCAAAAGGGAACAAAGAGGCAAATGTGGTAAGTAACAAATCCAAAGAGGATGTTTTGCTTCTGTCTTTAGAAAGTGTTGATGATTCATGGGTTCTAGATTTTGGCACTTCATTTCATGCTACACCTCATAGAGGTTATTTCATTGATTATGTCCAAGGGGATTTTGTGCTTGTTTATTTGCAGGATAATGAACCCTGTCAGATTGTTTGAAAGGGAAAAGTTAAGATTAAGTTGCATAATAGGAAACATTGGCTACTACATGAGGTAAGACATGTTCCAAGGCTAAGTAAGAATTTAATTTTAGCAAGGAAAATCAGCGATGAGGGTTGTGAAGTTACTTTTAATAATAAAAATTGGAAGGTTTTAAAAGGTTACCTTATAGTAGAAAAAAGTGTGAAAGTAGGCACCTTATATCTTTGTGCAGGTCATATTGTTCCTTCTACTTTGATTATTTCAGAGAAAATGAATGTTCAGGAAGAATTGTTGAAGCTGAGCAAGGAGAAAAAATAGTTGTTGTAGATTCTAATACAACATTGTGGCACAACAAACTTTGGTACATGAGTGAGAAAGATATGAAAGTACTTCATTCAAATAAAGTTTTATGAGGTTTGAAATGTGTTAATATGAATTTATGTGAAAATTGTGTATGTAAAACAAAAGAGAGTGAGTTTTGTGAAGAGTGGGAAGGAAAGGGAAAATGAGAGATTAGAGCTTGTGCATACAGATATATGGGGACTAGCTCAGGTATCTTCCCTTGATGGCTCTCACTATTATGTTACATTTATTGATGATGCAACTAGAAAAGTACAAGTTTACTTCCTTAGACAAAAAATTAATGTATTTCAAAATTTTAAGAAATGGGAATGTTTTGTTGAAAATGATACTGGTGAGAAATTAAAATGTCTTAAATCTGATAATGGTGGTGAGTATTGCATTTGTGAATTTAGTGATTATTGCTCCACTAATGGTATTCATAGACAAAAACCTATTCCAAGTACTTCATAGGAAAATAGAGTGGTTGAATGCATGAACAATACAATAATGGAGTGTGCAAGGAGCATGAGGTTACATGTTGGGTTGCCCTTAAACATGTTGGTGGAGGTTATCAATACTATTGTATACTTGATTAATAGATATCCCTCTACTCCTTTGGGTTGTGGTATTCTAGAGGAAGCATGGACTGGTTAGAAGGTGTGTTATTCTTTTCCCAAAACCTTTGGTTGTTAAGCATTTTCTCATATATATTCTAAAAATAGAACCAAGCTAGAAGCTAAGTCAAAGAAATGTGTATTTTTTGGATATGGCATTGATGAATTTGGTTATGGGCTTTGAGATTTTGAAAATAATAAAATTGTAAGAAGTAAGAATGTCATATTCAATGAAAAAGTGTTGTACAAAGATTTCTTGTAGCAACATGAGAAGAAATAAGATGATTATGTAGTGTTGGATGATACTGCAAAAGATGATGTTCTAACAATTCCTCATGATGTGCAATAATCGCAACAACAAATACCACACACCCTAGTGAATGTTAGATGGTCAACAAGGCTTAAGTAGACCTCCAAAAATATTTACTCCTTCTTTGTACTCTATTTTACTAATAGATGTCAGTGAACCTAACTGTTATGATGAAGCTTTGTAGGTGGATGCTAAGATTTAGTGGGAGTCTACAATGGCAGATGAAATGGACTCCTTGTTAAAAAATAAGACTTGGGATTTCTGAAAGTTGCTTGCAAGTAAATATACGTTATAGAATAAATGGGTTTATAGGTTGAAAGAAGAGAATGGAGGTAAGAAAAAATTTAAATCTAAGTTAGTGGTAAAGGTATTTTCACAGAAAAAGGGCATTGATTTTGATGAGATATTCTCTCATATTGTAAAAATGACTTCTATTTGTACTATTTTGAGTATTATGGCTATTGAAGATTTTCATTTGGAGAAGCTTGACGATAAAATAGCCTTTCTTCATGGTGATTTAGATGAAGAGATATATATGGCTCGACCATAGGGATTTGAGGTGAAAGGTAAGGAAAACTTAATGTACAGATTGAAGAAAAGTTTATATGGCTTGAAGCTAGCACCTTGGCAATGGTATCTAAAATTTCGTAGGTTTATGCATGACCATGGATATTGTAGTTGTCATTTAGATCATTTTCCTTATTTTAATAGGTTGGATGATGATAGCTACATTATTTTATGTTTATATGTTGATGATATGTTTTTTGTTTGGTCTAACATGGATCACATTAAGGGGTTAAAGGAATAGTTAGAATATTTATTTTCTATGAGGGATTTTGGGGAAGCAAAAAAAATCCTTGGTATGAAGATTTAGAGAGATTAGAGTTGCAACATTTCTCTATGGAAAATGCTAAAGCTGTCAGCACACTTTACCTAGTCATTTGAAGTTGGCTAAGGAGATGTGTCCCAAGGCACAAGAAGAGGAGGATAATATTTCTAAGGTACATTATGCTTCATCTATAAGAAACTTGATGTATGCTATGGTATGTACAAGGCCATATATTACACATGTAGTGGGATTCATTAGCAGGTATATGAGCCATCTAGAAATTGAGCATTGGAATGCAATCAAATAGATTCTCGAATATTTGAGAGGAATATCTAGTAAGTATTTACACTTTGGGGTATTTACTACTAATTTATAGGGATATGTTGACTCAAATTTAGTAGGAGATATTGATACCAAGTGGAGTACTACCGGTTATGTATTTATTATTGGTGGGGTAGAAATGAGCTAGGTTTCTAGGTTATAGAAGATCAACACTTTATCCACCATAGAGGCAGAGTATGTTCCTACTATGGAGGCAGTCAAGGAAATGATATGGTTTCAATTCTTCTTGGAAGAACTAGGACACCCTCAGAAGGATAATTATTTTTTTATAGATAGTTGGAGTGTCATTCATCTTGCAAAGAATTTAGCTCTGCATTTAAAGAAAAAACACATATAGTTGTGGTACCATTTCATTCAGTCAATTTTGGATCATGGAAAGTTAAAGCTGGATAAGATACATACAAATGATAATCTAATAGATATGTTTACAATGGTAGTGAAAAGGGAGAAGCTAAACTCCTCTTTAACTTTGGTTGGTCTTCTAGCCTGAATAGAATAAAAGAACAACAAAGTCTAGGGTGGTTTGATCTAGTAAGAGCCTCATGGAGTAGCAGCATAGCTACAGGATCAATCTCTAAGTGGAAGATTGTTGTCTAGTGTGGAGCCTGATTAGTCCCCCAAGTGGGAGATTGTTAATTTGTGGTGATTGATCATGGAAGTATTGTACATACTTTATAATTATTGAAAAAAAAAATGGGCCCTATTTTATCAAGATTTTGGGCTAACATGTAATAATTAAATATAACCTTGAAGCAGTAAAAATACTTTTATAAATGAGCTTAGGGTTAGGGATTTCCATAATGTGTGATGTAAAAATTGCTTCCTATAGTGGTATTGAGTTGTAATCAAGTTTTAATCACTGGATCATAATAATATTGAACTTGTTGTTTGGTGGACATAGCCTAGGGTTTGGATGAACCATGCCAAATCTTGGTGTCTTGTGTTCTCTTCTGTGTGATCTATTATTTTCTGATATTGTTTATATTTTCATGTAATTGTTATTTATTTCTATGATTTTATCCTAACAAGATCTACATTCTTATGCTTTATGTCCATACTTCTAACAATTGTGGCAATATCCTTTTGATCTTTGAGTGCTCATGGTCTTAGTCCTACATTCATGTCCATGTTGTCCTTGGTTGTTGTACTTATGATAGTAACCCTTGAATTTTTGCTTAGGGTTCTAATTTGCATTGTTGCTCCTACAAATATTTGTTGTATGACCTAATTTTTCACAATTATGAAAAAAGTGTTTGTAGTTCTTACCTTTTTATTTCTTTTTTCACCACTTTTAGATGATTCTCCTTTCTCAATATGGGTGAACCCTAATCCAACACTATCATTGTTAGATCTTAGAGATCTCATCAGTTTCCCAAAGTATTTGATGGCTTCACTAGGTTTTTTGAAACTTTCAAAAAATTCCTTTTCTTCTCTCAGTTCATTCCTCAGTTGATCATTTTGTAACATTAGGGTTGTGATCTCAATGTTTTTTCCATTCAATTCATGGTTTTCAATCATCAATTGATTCATTGTATCCAATTGCATGTTGGCAAGATTTTGCACATCTGATGTCTTCTCTTCTAGTTTGTTGGTTAGTATTCTTTTGTCATCTTCAATCATGACTTTGTCTTCCTTGTCTTTCTTTTTATGTTTGGTCACCTCACATAGTAATGCTAATTGGACTTCTTTTTCTATCTTAATTGTTGCATCAAACACACTCGAGTTTCCATTCTCAAATAATTCAATAGTGTCTTCCTCTTGGTAATATGTGTCATTTAGCTCAAGAACCAATTCCTTTCTTCTATTTAATGAATGTTTTAGTTCATCTCTTGCTTCATTAAGTTGGTGTAGAGCAAGTTGTACTTTGATATTCTAGTTCTCAATAACCTTTTCTAACTTGTAGACTTCCATCTTCAAGATCTTTCCTCAAAGTTTTAAATCTTTCCTTCCCAGAGAACAAAGCTCTGATACCAATTGTTAGAAATAATAATGGGAAAGTAAACTCTGAGAGGGGGATAAATCAAAACTTCAACCACGAAACATTCACCACATATCCATCTCACAATTTATCATGTAAACTAAAATAGCTAACTACACATATTCATCCATAGCATGAAAATAACACGTAACACGATAAATTTGTTACCTAGAAATCCTCCAATGAGAAGGTAAAACTAGGGTGGGGATGAAACCCACAAATATTCACTACTAAAATTGTAAAGTGTAGCCAATTAAGGTTACAATAAGTTTGATCACAAACTATGATCTACCCTTTGAGTGCTATGCCATGTTAAATGCTTACAAAGACTATTAGGTCTCACGTTGTTAAAGCATTTCAATATCCTACTAAAAGTGTACCTTGTTAGGGTACTTAAATGTATAATAAAGAAAGCACTCAGTTAAGAGATTTACACAAGTCTCTTATGACTACTCTAATAGGAGATTTACTCTACATCACCTGTTAAAATGATTCAACACCATGATCCTTTGGTTAGCACTTTGTTGCTAGATGTCATATCTTCTCTTTCCTGATGAATCCTTGATCTTATTATTAGATATGTCTCTTATTTCCTCTCTCTACTTTCCTTTATTCTCTCTAATTGATTCTATAATTTAGATCATTATCACAACCTTCATAGCCACCATGAGTACTCTCTCTACACTTAGCATTCATCTCCTTTCGTGTATTCACTCATCATACAAACTCCTTAGGGTTTTCCTCAAGTAAACATAGGTGGGCTAGGGTTATGTAGGAATCAACAGCTATGGTTGATCCATATTGTCTTTTTGAACATCCCTAAATTTGTTTGGTTGCATGTACTACATAGGGATACACAATATAGCTCCATGCATATCTTCTAGAATTGTAAAACAATCATTAAGTCAGCCCAAAAATGTTTTTCATAAAAATTTATGTCATTATAAACAACTACATCCAAAACTTTTCACTCAGTATTTTAAGGCTCTGATGCTCAACCATTACTATATTCATAATGTCGTAACTTATTTCTTGAATGACTTAGCATACTCTATTTTCACATCTCCAAAATCACTCAACATGTATAGTCTGCTCGGCTCATGAGTGACTCGACACATACTAGGTATATCACTCAACATGTATTATCTAACCACTTATGCTTGACATGGTTTGATCACTCTACTAGCATTGATTGCTCGACTTTCTTTGACCACTCGACTTGCACTATAATACTGATAGATAATGACTAAGTGTTTTGTTACTACCTTGTCAAAACCAATCTAAGATTAGCACCATGTTTCTTTCTTCTATCAAATAAAAACCTTGTCTTTTCAATGAAAACTTCTTCTTCAAGCTCTCCATTAAAATATTTACTTTAAATCCTTGTGATACACTTTAAACTTCTTATTTGTTGCATAAACCAAGAACATTCTTACTACTTCTATTTTGAGAATAGGGGAAAATGTCTCTTCAAAATCTATACCTTCTTGTTGTGAATATCCTTTGTATACAAATATTTCTGTATTCCTCACAACTTCACCTTTTTTCATTCATCTTATTTTTGAATACCCACTTAGTTCCTATAACATTCATGTCTTTAGGTCTAGGAACCAATTCCCATGTCTCATTCTTCATAATCTAATCCAATTCTTCCTTCATTACTTGAATGCAATGATCATCCTTGCATGCCTCATATGTGCTCTTTGGTTCAACTTGAGAAATCAAATAGAATTCTTCATGTACTCTATTTCTTGTCATCACTCCTTTGTCTTTTTTTCCAATAATATGATCAGGAGGGTGATTCTTTGTCAAATTCCTATTTGGTGTAGGAGTTGCTATTTCAACTCTTACTTCTTCTCTTGGTTTTGATCTATGTTCTTTTTTGTTCAACAATTTGAACATTATTCTATAATTCATTGTTAGTCTCAAAGAAAACTTTGATATTATCTTTAATAGGTTTAGGATTATCCTCTTCTTCATCAAAAATATAATCTAGCATTCTCTCTTTAACTCCAAAATTTTTATCCACTTTCACATTTGCGCACTCAACAATTATCTTAGTTTTATGATTAAACATCTATAAGATTTTCTTTTCACCTTCATCACTTCTTGTATCAAACTTACCAATATCATCATCTCTCTTTATGTAACTCTTACTTCAAAAAATTCTAAAATACTTTACTGATGGTGTATGTCCAAACCATTATTCATAGGGAGTCTTGTTTGTACCTTTTTTTATTTGTACTTTGATCATGGTGTATACTCTTGTGTTGACTACTTCTCTCCAAAATATCTTGGATACATCATTTCTCTTGTTACTTTAGTTACAAACCCATTCCTTCTTTCTACAATTCTATTTTTCTTAGGAGTTTTTAGTGATGATAGATATCTCTTAATGCATTTTTCTTCACAAAAATATTAAAATCTCCACCACTATTTGATCTTTACACAAAATTCATTTTCAAATCTATTCTTGAACAACTTGAACTTTCCAAATGCTTCATACTTTTCTTTAAGAAATGTTACCCACATAATTCTAGTGAAATCACCATAAAAAAAAGCATAAAGTACCCTTCACCATAGAATCATCTTGTTTTGATAGGACCACTAAAATATGTACGAACATTCTCCAATTTCTCTATGGTATTAAACTTCTTGTTGGGAAAAGAAACCTTCTTTTGCTTAGCCATAATACATTATTTACAAACAACATTAGTAGGTTTCAATATTCTAAGTAAATATCTAACAACAAATGCACTACTAGCCTTCACAATGTTATCAAAGTTTATATGAAAAAACCTTCTATGTCATAGCCAACTCTTATCTACATTTGCAACCAAACAAGTCATTTCTATAGGGTTCAATTGAAACATTACCTTTGAATATTGAATTACTTCCAATCAACTTATCATCTGTATCCTTGAAAATGCAAGTCTTCTCTATGAATTGCAACCGGTAACCTTTATCAACCAATTTTCCAACACTCAATAGGTTATGCTTTAACCCATCAACAAAATAAACATCATCAGTGTTAGTCTTTCCATCAAGAGTAATAGATCCTATTCTTATGATATGACAAGATGCATTGTTGAAAACTATAAAAATTCTTCCATCATGATTTGTAAACTTCACAAACTTATTTATATCTCCATTCATATGATGTGCACATCCACTATCTATAATCCAATTAGATTTATTTTCAAATTGCAAAACTAGGATTTTTTCCCCTCTAATTTCATTTTTATAATTCTTTACTTTTATAGCCACAAATCCTAATTCATTATCACTTTCACTACTTTCCTTAAACTCACCATCTTCATTTGCATACAAACAATCTCTAGGTATTCTAGGCATGAAATTCTTCTTTTACTTTTTATCTCTTTTAGGATACTTAGAAGCATAATGACCAAACTCATTACAATTCCAACATTTAAAAATTATCTTACCATTTCGTTCTCTTCTTACAAGTAGGGAAATTCCTTCTTCAATTCTCCTATCCTCCTCAGATCTAGATTTTCTACTACTAGCA